>CP139509.1:223224992-223569992 GCA_021014915.2 Artemisia tridentata subsp. tridentata
ACCCCTTGGTTCGGGTATTGATAGATCGGGGCTTGAAATTGGTTTTGAACATTTTGCCCTCTTCCTTGGTTTTGATTGAACCTATTTTGGTTAGATTGAGAAAACCCGGGTGGTCCTGCTTGATTACTAGCACGATAGCTCGGGTCAACTTGAGGACGGTATTGAGCACCTCCTTGGTTGTAAGACCCGGCTATGGCATTGATTTCAAAATGACGGCCATCGGTGGCAGCACAATTGTAGTATGCATGAGGACCACCACAAGTGACACAAGTTTCTTCCACCGCTTTGACTTGAGCGGGTGGAGAAGTTTGTGGGGTAGAAAGGTTCTTTTGATTAGAAAGAATCAAAGCTTGGATAGCATCCGTAAGCTTGTCGATCTTAGCATCCGTGCTAGAAATATTAGTACTCACTTTTGAAACAACCGGTTTGTTTCGTGAAGTAGGCACTTTTGATTTGTTCTCGATAATAATCATAATATCTCTTGGAGTTCGATTCAAGATATTGCCACCCGCGGCTGCATTTAGGGAATCTTGATCGTTTTGCGTTAAAGCATTGTAGAACGTGTCGATTTGATGCAATTAAGAGAAACCGTGATGTGGGCATTTTCGTAGGAGATCTTTGAATCGTTCCCATGCCTCACCAAAGTTCTCGTCAAACCGTTGCTGAAAATTGGTGATATCATTCTTAAGATTAGTCGTTTTAGATGGAGGAAATAAATGATTCACGAACTTGGAGACAAGGTCTTCCCAAGTTGTAATAGACCGAGGGGGTTCTTTTTCCATCCATATCCGGGCTGCCCCTCTAGAGAGAATGGAAATAGCATCAACTTGATCGCGCTATGAGGGACATCCCGATACTTCATAGTTGATGTCAACTTGTTGAACCATCGGATGTGTGCGTGTGGATCGTCCCTCTCAAAACCGTGAAATTGGTTTGACGTGATTAGTTGAATTAAAACAGTTTTAAGCTCAAAATTCTCGGATAAAATTGGTGGTAAAACAATCGCATCTCCATAACCCTTGGTGGGTGCTTGGAGTAACTCCGACATCGTTCGAGTATCCGCCATTTCGGTAATGGGAATATCAATAAGATTACGTAACTCAGGTACGTTTACTCGTTTGTTGTGATGACAATAACGATGAGTCGGTATTGTAGAAGATTTATCAATTAAGTTCGATTTAGAACGAGTGAGCATACACTAAAAACACAAAATTTAAAAGAAAAATAAATTTTGCAATCGATCCGTCAATTGGTGCTCGGTAGCTCTCTAGAATTACTCACAGAGTGGCGGAGAAACAAAGGTTCGCAATTAATGCTGATTAAAAACCCGTTTCTTTCGGCTCAACAATTTAATGTCGATCATCCTTAAACCCCTTGTATAGGTTGTAATCTAAAGGTGAGCCGACTTAACAATTGATTTCTCGATTTCTTTTGTTGTTTTTTAATTTTTTTGGTATTATGGATACTTTAGGAAAAGTATTCGTGATTTTTTAATTTTTATGGTTTTATAATAATATAAGAAAATAAAATATTTACAAAATAAAACGGTAACTTCACGAGGAAGGATCTTCAAATCACTAATCTGCAAATTTAACTCGATATTCACTTCACAACTTCCCCGGCAGCGGCGCCAAAAACTTTGGTGTGTGGTCAAGTTATATATATATATATATATATATATATATATATATATATATATAATATATATATATATATATATATATATATATATATATATATATATATATATATATATATATATATATATTAATGTAGGAAAAACCCGACCAATTGGTAAATTCAATCTCTAACCAAGATAGAACAAACCGGAAGAATTGGTTATTCCCGGGTCGTGATGTTCCGAACGAAGAGTGAATGGAACGGTGAACTTCGTTTGTGATCGGGTGATTTGATTAAGAGAGGAATTTTGGGATTATAACTAAAATTAAAAACCATAAACTAAAAAGCAATTAAAAAGCATGTAAAAAGATTAAGCTAAGCACAAATTACCAAAAACGCGATTAAAACTAAAAACGAGCCTAAACGAGCCTTAAAACGAGCTAAGAAAACCAAAATCTTAAAAAACTACTCTAGATGCACAAATTTAGTTCCTAAAAGTCCTAAATGATAAAAAAGAATTTTAGGAAAAACATTTGTATTTTTTTTATTTTTATTTAATTTTTTATGAATTAAAAACACTTTTGAAATAAAAAATATATAAAAAATGCTAAATTAAGGAGAAAAATTATGAAAATTTCCAGAAAAGTACTTTGAGAAATGAAGTTCCTAGGAAAATTGAAAACAAGTTTACTGCTTAATGAAATAAGCAGTTAAAAAGCAAAGAAGAAAATAAGCTTAACTTTAAAAAGTTGGTTAAAAGATTAACCAATGCACCCTTGGTCAGAAAAGACCCAAGGGCGCAGATGGTGATGTTGTGTTGTGTTAGAGGTTGAGGTGGTTGAGGTCCCAGGTTCGAGCCTCGGCTCACCTTGGACTTCCCACTTCCCTTTTTATTTTATTTAAAAAAAAAATTCTTTTGAAACTTGCTTATAAGCTAATAATAAGAACTTTTTGTAAAAGAAATATTTTTATAACTAATTAAGTAAGCCAGAAAAGGCTCCTAAAGATCAGATTGCTTATAAAGAACAAAAGAGGCTAAGGTGACTGCTAAGTAGACACACAAGCTTCTATAAGCTTGTGTGTGACTGTAATAAGCTATAAAACACTAAAAAGCTATCTTAAAATCAGAACTAAACAGAATAAGCAGAATAAACAAGCAAATAAGCACAGGAAAAGAAAATAAGCAAAAAGGCTGATATGCAGGCCAAAACAGCCCTAGTGAGGCAATTTGGAGCTTAAAAATAAGCACTAAGATCAAAAAGCTAAACAATAAAAACTGCAAACTTATAATCTACATTAACCAAAGAACTTGTAAAATTAAAATCAGATCTTTATGAGCTTAGAAAGTGCTCAAAACTAGCTAAGAAGAAGGCTGTTCAGGACACTTTGAGTTCTGATATATCAGTGAAATGCACATTGATGTGCAACTTTTTATACCACAAATAAGCAATTGATTAAGCAGGAATTAAATTGGAAAATGGAAAACAACAATAAGCTACTACTGAACTACTTGTATTATGATTTTCAGACTCATTTAACTACAAATAAGTACTAAAAAATGTTCTAAAAAAGATATTGCAGACTGTTTTTGAAACTTTTGAACTTTTGACAGATTTTAAGACTAAAATTTAACTATTTGATTAAAACTTGAATGAAACTTTATCCAACTCCTATAAACTAACTAGAATAACTCAAATAAACTCAAAAAGCTACTCAAATAAGTCCTTATCACTGATTTCACAATATATGCTAAATCCTTAGGTTTTAAACCTCAAAATTAAGAAAATCATTTTAGAACCTACAAACCTTTATATAAGAGCTTAAAACAACTCAAACTCAGTTAATTAGACTTAATTAGGGCTTAAACAACTTGGATCCATGGACAAAAATCAAGAAGACTAATGTTTCATTGATTTAAAATCTTAATCCAAACACTCCCTTAAAACCCTCAAACTGATTTTAAGCTTATTTTAGAAAGCAAAACTCACATTTTCATAAAAATAGATCAATATTAAGTTCTTATAAGGGTTTTTAAGCAAAAAGCAGTATGAGACAAGTGCTTATTCAATGATCTAAGCTTATTAGCTTTTTAACCCCAAAATCACTTATAATACTCAAATTGATGAATCACAATGAAATAAGCTAACACAGCATCAAATCAACTTCAATTAAGCATAAGTAAGACAAATAAACTCAAATAAGCATAGAAATAAGCAGTAAACAGAAATAAGTAGTTTAATAAGGAAAAAAAATTGAACTTACATTGTCCTTTGCACAAACAAGGACATAAAATTGCTCCAAAAGCTGATCTACAAGCTCTAGCTTGTTAGAAACAAGTTGGTACTGTCCTAAAAGCCCTTCCCTTATTGGCTTATCATCCAAGTACTTATTACACTTTTTAAGCAAAGGTAAATTAAGTATGATTTGGAACAATTCAAATTAAGACTAAAGAAGCTCAAAGTAAGCTATGAATGAGCTTACTTGAGATCTCAACAATGTATAAAATAAAGTGCTTATCAAGTGCTTATTTTAGCTTATTTTAAACATAATAGAGGATTATGACAATAAAGTAAAGAGACAATGTAATTTAACAAACTAAACTTTATTAATTATCTTAAATGATTACAAAGCTTATAAAAAGACAGGAATTAAAATGAAAAGCAGTAAATAAGCAAAATACAATAAAAATGACTTAAAAGAAAAGACTAAAAAGGAGATATCTCATGTGAGTGAATAGCCTTCTATTTATAGCCTCCAAATGCACCTTCTAGGGTTTCCCTGATTAAATCTCATCCATCCAATCGAGATGTCAACATCAATCCATCAATCTCAGCCTTTGATTGAATCGCCACATATCATTAACCAATGGAAATGCTCCAAACTGCCAACGTGGACTGAATATGAGGTCATTTGTTGCTTACTCAGCCTTTTAGAAGGTTGGTACATTAAGTGAGCAGGGTAAAGTACAATAACCAAGGTAAATGGGGAAGGAGGGTGAACAGTGTTTTTACCCGCTTCTTTTTGTTATTGTTTGACCCGGGTATTAATACATTTTGACCTGGGTTAAGTGGGGTGTTGGATCGGGTTGGAAAGGATTCGGGTTATAATAAGAAAGCGGATTGGGCTGAGATGGGCTGGTGTAAGTATTGGATTGGATTTAAATGTATATTGTTTTAGTTTTAAAACTTAACACTAGTTAGTTTAAGGACTAACCATGCAAATTTTAAGGACTAACGGTGTAAAAGTTTTAGGACCATTGGTGTAAATGATTTATCAATAAGGCTTTGGTTTAGAGGTTTTGGGTTTTAGACTGATAGAAACTTTGTAAAATCAAATCCCTGGCCTCGGCTTTTCTCACTCTTTCATTCTCATGCTCGTTTTCGTCTGTTTTGTCTTTCTTTTCGTCATTTTCTTATATCCTTTACCTGCATATACATAAACACAAAAACAAGCATATATTTGGCATTTATGGTCGGTTTTTGGTCTTTTAAGTCCATTTTTTTATAAAGAAAAGGTATGTGATATAACACATACCAATAACCAAAACGCTCCTAATTCAATGTAGCTTCGATTGAATGTACCCAAAAATACATATTAGTTATGTACTTCCTTAAGCATTCAAGAGACATTATGCAAGTGATGTTTTATACATAACGTTTTTATTTGTATGAACAATGTGAAAAATTATTTGTCCTAATTGTGAGAAGCTTTTTACAAAAATTTGACATAGGGTTTTTAGCAAATCGTGATAATTTCTTACAAGATGCAATTCCTAACTAAGGGAAACATGATTAGTTATGTAATTTACAAATGTACTTCATGATCAACCTAAGAAAATGCATAATCCCCAATTTTGGTTTTGTGCGTAAATTAGAAGCCCTAGACTCAGAATTGAGAGAAGAAAAGTAGTAAGAAAGCTTACAATGTTGATTTGAGCTGAGATTAGTTGAAGGAGATGCCTTAATTTTGAGAGTGATATGTTATGGGATGAGTTTGAGTCGTTTGTGTGTTTCGGTTATGTGAAAAGGAGTGTTTGTTTAATTTAATTTCTGGCCCTAGGAATCCACGGATAGGACGGAACCAAATTCAGGGTTCCGTCTGTTATGTCGAAGGGTTCCTTGGGACCAGAACATGTTTTTGTCAGTTTTGTCGTTTTGAACAAACGAAGGTTTAAGCTAGGATTAAAACTACAAATTTGGTTCCATTAGTCCTAGTCTAAGTCTAATTAGATTGAATGGTTCTCGTTTAAGAGGTTTAGTTAGAATATCGACAATGTTATCTTTTGAGGATACTTTCTCGATTGAGATGTTTCCTTTTTGAATATTGTCTCGAAGGAAATGATGACAGATTCAAATGAGTTTAGTTCGAGCATTTTGAACTGGATTTTTACTGAGGTCGATAGCTCCTTTGTTGTCGCAAAAGATAGAGACGTCATTAAGTTGAATTCCATAGTCGATAAGAGCTTGCTTCATCCATAGAGCTTGTTGACATGCTTTTTCTGCTAATACGTATTCGGCTTCGGTTGTTGAGATGGCAAGAGCCGTTTATTTTTTTGAAAACCATGAGGTGAGACAGTGTCCAACAAAAGTACAAATACCACTTGTACTTTTTCTATCAACATAGTCACTGGCATGATCTGAGTCGGCATACACTATGGTTTCAACTCCCGTTCCTTTGGGATACCATAATCCTAGGTGTGTGGTGCCTTTTATGTATCTAAAAATTCGTTTTACGGCTTCAAGATGTGATGTTTTAGGATCCTCTTGAAAGCAAGCACATAGACAAATACTAAACATAATGTCGGGTCTACTGGCCGTGAGATAGAGTAGACTACCAATCATTCCTCTATATTTAGTGTTATCTATGGATTCACCTTCTTCATCCTTGGTGAGTTTGGTTTCTGAAGACATAGGCGTTTTAATGGTTTTAGAGTCTTCAAGACCAAATTTCTTAAGCATGTCTTTTATGTATTTAGATTGGTTAAAGAATATTCCATCTTCTAATTGTTTGATTTGAAGTCCTAAGAAAAAGTTTAGTTCTCCCATCATACTCATCTCAAACTCGTCATGCATGATTTTTGAGAAATCATTACATAGCTCTTGACAAGTTGATCCGAATATGATGTCATCCACATATATTTGAACAATAATAATATGTGAATCCTTTTTCTTGGTGAAGAGAGTGTTGTCTACTAAACCCATGGTGTACTTATGTTCAACTAACAATGTTTTAAGTCGATCATACCATGCTTTTGGTGCTTGTTTAAGTCTGTATAAATCCTTTTTAAGTTTATAGACATGATTAGCTTTTCAAAATCGATGAAACCTGGAGGTTGTGCGACATATACTTCTTCATTTATAAATCCATTTAGAAATGCACTTTTGACATCCATTTGAAAAAGTTTGAAATCATGTGCACATGCATATGCAAGTAAAATTATAATAGACTCGAGCCTAGCAACCAGAGCAAAAGTTTCATCGTAGTCAATGCCTTCTTGTTGATTATAACCTTGTGCTACTAGCCTAGCTTTGTTTCTAGACACTACACTATTTTCATCCATTTTATTTCGAAAGACCCATTTTGTTCCAATTATTGTTTGACTTTTTGGTTGAGGTACTAATGTACAAACATCATTTCTAACGAATTGATTTAATTCTTCTTGCATTGCTATGACCCAAGATTCATCTTTTATAGCTTCATTAATATTTTTGGGTTCAATGGTTGATACAAAACGAAAGAAGTTGCTTTGATTTTGGACTTGTGATCTTAAGGTTCTTTCATTTATTTTTCCTATGACACTATCTAATGGATGACCTTTAGGTTCTTTGATATTAACAATTTCTTAATTTAGTAGTTTATCTTGTCATTATTTATATTCTTTTGTTTTCAACAAGTTGACTTTCAACTAAGTCATCATCTACCAAAGGTGATGTCTTAGAAGGAGGTGGACTTTCGTCAAATGTTACATTTAACGATTCCTCGACTCTCAAGGTTTCTTTGTTTAAAACAATATAAGCTTTGCTATTTTGAGAATATCCAAGAAATACACCTTCATAAGACTTTTGGTCAAATTTGGTGAGGTAATCCTTAGTGTTTAAAATAAAAAATTTACTTCCAAAAACTTTAAAGTATCCTAGCGTAGGCTTTTTACCTTTATATAGTTCATATGGTGTTTTGTTAAAAAATGGTGAATTAATACTCTATTTAAAATATAGGTTGAAGTGTCAACGACGTTACACCAAAATTTTTGTGGTATGTTTTGTTCATCAAGCATTGTTCTACTCATCTCTTGAAGAGTCCAGTTTTTGCGTTCTACTACACCATTTGACTGAGGAGTACGAGGAGCCGAAAAATTATGTATTATGTCGTTGGCATCACAAAAGTTTCCAAATTTTATTTCATTATCAAATTCACGACCATGATCCGTTCTTATTGACACAATACGACTATCTAGTTGGTTTTGAATTTTCTTACTAAGAATTTCAAATTGATCAAAAGCTTCGTTTTTACTTTTCAAAAACTTTGTCTAAACGTATCTTGAATAATCATCTACTATGACCAAAGTGTAGAAGTTGCCTCCATAACTTTGTATAGCGGATGGACCAAATAAATCCATATGCAAAAGTTCTAGACACCTAGATGTAGACACCATATTTTTAGCCTTATGGCTACTATTGTAACCTCCTGTAAAAATCCCCAGTTATTAATAAACATTAATCAAGGATTAATTATGTATTACTGTTCACACACCCATTTTTAGTCAAAATTTAAACTTTTGTTTACATTATGAAATCAATATATGTTATGTGATTTCCACTTTAACCTGGAACGAGCTCACACACATACCATAATATTTTCCAAATGAGAATATATCAAACACAATGTCGTTGGTTTCACCAAAACAACTCAACACACTCACAACCCCCCCCCATGGTTCCCACTATTCACATGATGGACCCATGGTATCAAATTAAACCCACAAACACTCATTGGGCCTTATTAATACTTAGCCCAGTCATTTAACCCAACAAATAACCAAACGGATCCTTAATATTAACCAATGGGTTTTACTATTCATAAGCCCACCATACAAGCCCAATCTCATTACACTAATTCGAATAACACACACACTTAACACATGATTACTTTTAATCATTTTCTTAAGAATTCAACAAACGACCTATCTAATAAATTACACCATTCGAATCACCACATTCCAGAGAATCAAGAACAACCAATACATTTAAAATATTCGTACAAATGAACAGTGAACCAAGACCAAAGCTAAATGAATTCGTGAAATCCCAAATGTACTCAAACTTGATCAAAAATATTGCAAACGATTTCTAATAGGTTCTAAACCCTTCCAAATGAGTTGGTAAACATGTAAAGACATCACACAAGTCACCCTAACCCTAAACAACCCATTTTGAGATCATTTACTCTCGATATCACATTATACGAATACCAAACAAATCACAAAACACTCAAGCGTATGCATGGACTGTCATAGAACATTTAGAGACCCATGTTTACTCTTAAGAACACATAAGACCTAAGCATTACTCATTCCTAACTCCCTAAGTCCATAGAACACACCATTCGATCACATGGTTGTGATTTGGTCACGTTAATAAGTGTAATGGACCCTTTGAGCATTTTCAAACCAAGCGAACCCTTGTAGTATTTTCCTAGATCACAATACTTCATTTGTGACAATATGATACACGTTAACATGTTACTTAGACATAAGAGACTCCAAATTAAATCCATGGTCGGTTAAGGTGCTTAGTCACCCCTAACTCGAAATCTACAATCAAACGTATGAATTCCAACTTGCAAATCCTACTCAAGTATCTCTACTACCTAGTCTACTCTCTCCTTCATCCGTTATCCTCTTCTCGTATTCCTTCTGTTCCCCCAACTTGTCCCTATCTTTGATTAATATAATCCCATGCAACTCCCCACTCACGTACACACTCAATTTCTCATAAAACACAACACTCTCAAGTCAAAACCCTCTGTGCCAAGTCGAGGAAGAACAAGGTCAGCCTAGGTGAATTCGTAGCGTGTACAAGCCATCCCAAAGTCCTACTCAAGTCCTTGGTGTGTGAACTAACGAGTTACAAGGTCCTCATACCCTCTCCTAGTCTCAACAGTCGAATTCGACCCACCTTTCTAGGTGTTGTAAGTCACTCTCAAAAACTTGAGTCATATTTTGATCTTTAAGTGTTTATGATTATACGTACCACACACACAAGCTTTCTATATATATTTCACATGTCTCGTTAAGTTTAAAACCCACAAATACACTCACTTGAATCGCAACGTAGCTAAAAATGGATATATGTATTTGTTACACACTTAACACCACATATGAATGCGTAATATCACACGTTCTAAAGTCGCATGAACACACTCACAAAACTGCCTAAGTATATTTGTCTCAACATAATGTTTTTGTCACTTAGAAATGGATTCGTAAAATCATATTCGTACGTACACTATACCAAATAAAAGGTTCGACTCATTTTTTTGTACACTAGACTAACAGGAGATATCAATATAACACCCACACAAGCTCATTTGATCACTCTCACAAGCTCAAAGCTTGTCTCACTCGCTCAATTTCTAAAACACCCTTAAAATCCTTAATGGGCTTAAAGCCCACTTAACTCAAATAAGCAGTTTGCTCATAAGCAGTGTATAAGCTGATCTGAGAGTTGAAATAAGCTCATTATAAGCCCATGAATAAGCCCACAAAACCTCAGTTCCATTGGACCCACCAATATATCAAAGGGCCATATGTTTTTGTTAAAGCCCATTAAGAGTACAAAATAAGCTTTAAGCTAATATAAGCTGCCAAATATGTAAACTTGAGGGGTCGAAACCATCATTTTTGAAACTTAAGGGTTAAAACTGCCAAAACAGTAATTTGAGGATATTAACAGAATCTATGAATGATTTTGAGTCAAATATGTAAACTTGGAAGTATACGAACTTGAAATGAACACTTTAAATAAAAAAGGACTATTTTTGCAAAACTTTGAAACTTCAAGGACTGAATCTGCCAACTCTCTAAAAATGGTGTTAAAACAGTATTTCCAGTAAACTAAGGGCATAAAATGATTATTTGGATATTATAAGTGCAAAAATGTCATGCTTTTAATTATAAGGACTAAAAGTGTAATTTTGCAAAGTTAGAGGACTAAATGTGTAAATATCTATAAAGAGGTACCAAAACTGTAAAAATTGTAATTCAAGGATAGAAATGGAATATATATGAATCAAGGGTGTTGAAATGTCATTTTGTAATATATATAAGCTGAAAATGTAAAAATATGAAGTTAAAGGACCAAAAGTGTAATTTACCCAAACTTACATCAAAATTATCATTTTGATAATTATAAGATAAAAAGTGAATATTTGAAAAACTAATAATGATAACTTGACACATCTTAATACTTTGAGCCAAAAATGTCATTTTACCAAAGTACAGGGACTAAAATGTAAATTTCACTGTTAAGGTCTAAAATGTAAATTTATTGAAACTTGAAGGGTTATTAAGTAACTTTAATGAAAACACTTAGCCACAACACAATCAGAACACCCAACAATATATTTTGTGCAACATATTATCGCCACTAACTTTTGAAGAGGCCTCAACACATAAAGATAAGATAATATTATATATATTATTTTTGAACTTTAAACATTTTAAGCATATTAAACTCATATCACACACCCGCTCACTATCTGTTACTCGTTTTCACCTACATTGTTATATTAAATCACAAACACCAAATACTTAGACTTTATTATTATCCAGGTTGTGTGTTGGAGCCGTTCCCGAATTGCACTTGATATCACTTACTTACCACACCCACAACTGAGGTGAGTCATAGCCCAGCTTTTATTTATTTACAAGTTTTATACTCTACCGGGGAGATACATGCTACAAATTAAAAACCCAAGTATTTTTCAGTATGCTTCTCCTGATTGATATTGCCTAAGTTATGCTATTGCCTAAAGACCCTCTATTATGAACCATTAATCACTTGTGAGTGAACACGAGTATAGTGAATAGATCTATTGAAGGTTGACGTCTTGTCCCACTAATTCCGGACTTATAGTCTTAGTTGCTAGCCGGATTAGTCACGACACACTATACTTAAGATAAATAGGAAATGGCAAAATCACCTATTACTCGAGGGCCCCTTATTTGTTACTCACTCTGTTAACGTTTGCGTGTCTTGAGACTTAGGGAAATATTCACAACTGTAATATTATTGATATAAACATGATTGTAATACTCAAGCAAACATTACTTGTGTGCACCCAAACTCATTTTTATTTACAAACTCTATGATTTCACTCAACAATTTTGTTAACTTTTAGCATGTATTCTCAGGTAACTAACGGAGCAGCAAGGCATGGAGCTGGCATATGACTCAGGGTTTTAATTGTGGTGTAAAATAATAAATTGTCATTCATTCTCAAAACTATTACACCCTTTAATGGAAAGTTTTAACTCTGATATTTCTCATGTTTTGTAATTCAACACTATGGGACAAAAATGTATTTTTAAAACGTCTCTTTCGAGCCGTTTTCTATTATTATGCAAAGATCCTCCCCGTAATACCCCGATTAGTCTTCCGCTGTTATTTATTAAATTAGGGGGTGTTACAACTATGAACTTGTTTTCTAATTTTGCAAGCATCACAAAAGTGTTGGTCATATTTCAACTTGGGTAAGTTCCTAACAAGATATTTTGAGGATAGAGATTGGATAAGTCTCATATTAGCATGGCCTAAGCGTCTATGCCAAAGATTTGAGGAATCGTCTAACGAAGTAAAGCAAAGTTTATCTCTAGAAGTTTTATCAATTTCATGACGTAAACGTTGTTTTTCAAAACTCCTTTTGCTATGGTTATTCCATCTTTTAGTATTTTACTTTCGTTTTCACTAAATAGAACATTATACTTTTTGCGGCATAGTTGACTAATACTAAGAAGGTTGAATCCTAGATTATCAACATGAGCAACATTATCAATAGAGAGAGAGAGTCATGAGAGATAGTACCTTTTCCGATGATTTTGCTTTTCAATTTGCTACCAAAAGTGACATTACCTCCATCATATTCTTGGTAGGTTGAGAAGAGGCACTTGTTTCCCATCATATGCCTTGAACAACCACTATCTTTTATCCACTCGTTCGGTTCCAATCCGACTTTCAAGCATACCTAAGTTATATAAAAACTCAAGCATTTGGTCCTGATGAGTGTGTAAATACTCATCATTTTTGTCCCATATGAACTGCAAAAACATTTAAAAACTCTCAGAAATGCTTCAAAATACAGAAAATATCCTTGAATTATGTTTTTATCTGTTTCATGTGCAAAAGGATTAAAAACGGAGCAAAAACGAGCATTTTTGGATCGACTCGGCAATAATTGTGCATTTGATCAAGTGAAGACGAAAGTCAAAGACAGAGTCAAAGTCAACCCCCAAAATGACACAAATGGTCCCTGGAAATAATTTTCTGAATTGGCATGATTAGTCCTTGGATTTTCAGCATTGTACAACTTTGGTCCCTTAAATTAAACCAAATCCAATTCTAATCCTAAAATCCAAATCTAATCCTGCTAAACTAAACAAATAAACCCAACCTATCCTAAATCCAACCCAGCTAATAAACCCAGCCCATTCACTTACCCAAGCCCAATCCAACCAAATACCCAACCCGACTTTCTGAGTTAACCCAAGGTTTGACTTCGGTCAAATCTTCTTCTCCTTTACCACTAACCCGCCAAAACCATACCACCCCCACCTATAGTATTTCTCTGCACACCCACCCCCTCCTCCTATCTTACTTTACCTAACAAGCCAAGGGCATTAAATGCTTTTTCCCCATTTCACTCCATCAGAGATAGTGGATTTTTCCACTATCTCAATTTTGGCGCCAAATTCAGTTCCAACAGCTGAGATCATTTCAAGTCCATCTAAGGGTGTAGAAGGAACCAGAGAAGAAGATAGGACCTATCCCATCTTAGTTTTGTATATATAGGACCACAATGTAGCCTTAATTGGCAGTTAGTTTTAAATTTAAATCGTATTGTAGTTTTAATCTTTAATCAGTTGTAATTTAAGTTTTTTATATCAATTCAAGTTTGTTTAAACTCTTTTATGTTTAATTTAATCAGTGTTGTTTTAATTGCAAGAGTTAATGAAATTTCCAAATCTAAGTATCACTATTGATTCGTATTAAGTTAAGTTGATATTGCAAAAGCTCCTTTTATTGTTTATATAAGCTCATTTAAGCTCTACATAGCTTATAATGAGCTTTTGATAAGTCTCACAGTCTCAATTCAAGAAATTCAAGAAAGATGAAGAAAGTCAACAAAGTCAACATAAGCTCACAATAAGCTCTTCTGAAGGAATAAGCTATTCAGGAAGGCTTTAATAGGGTTTCTAGCTTGTGGTTGATAAGCTAGGAAAGTTCTGATCATTTAGTTCATTGTCCTTAAACCAAGTCAGTTGTAAGCAATTTCTATAATTTTGCATAATTTCTTAGTTCACTGTTCAATAGCTTAAAAATAGCTTATTATTATAATTTTATGCTTATTATTAGTTTATAATTATATTTGATCTGTAATATCAGTTTAATTTAAGCTTTCTCTTTATTTTGCTTAAAAATCTCTAAAAAGCCAAAAATAGCCAAATAAGGCATAGCTTATTCCACTGCTTATTTACCTGTTGAAAGTTACTTATTAGAGTTTAAGTAAGATAGTGAATCAGTAAAATCCAGAATCCTAGCTTATACATAGCTGTTGTTTTTGAAAAACCATAACAGACCCCATAAAGGGCTGTTTGGGTTAAAAACTCAAAATAGGTCAAAATGGGTTGTTCCTGTTCATTGACCATTTGCCTGACTTTGATCTTGTTTAAATTTGGTAATATAAGTAGTTTGTAGGAGTTTTTAAGTTATTTTGAAGTCTTGTGGAGTTTTGAGACTGTTAGTGAAATCTTAGAAACTCAAAGGATCAAATAAGCTTTTAATAAGCTCTAGCTCTTTTGGCCCTTATTTGTAGCTTTTCTGAGGTCCTTTGGTTGCATTTAGAGTACTTCCAAAAGTTGGTTAAGGTTCCTTTTGGTTTGTGCCCTCTGCACAAAACCTGCATACACAGACATCACAGACCACTTATAGCAGTCTGCAACAATTTTCATGCAATCATTTAAGTGCTTATTTGTTACATTCAGTTCCTGATTTTTGGTTTAGAGATAGCTTATAGTATAGGCTTTATGATTCTGAGCTTTGATTTCAATTTAGAGCTTATTTCATAGCTTATTATCTGTCTGCAATTTCCCCCATTTCACTGCCCTGAGCCTGCACAAACCTCAGTTGATGAACACCATCTGATCTAGCCTCAAATTAGGGTTCAATTGGTTTGTTAGAATTGGGCATTTTTGGTTTTTAGAGTAGCCTATAGTACTAGGAAGGTTTTGCCCCCATAAATTCCCACTTTTCAGCTTAATTGAGTGCTTAATATCTGTCTGCAAGTAATGGGTTTTTACTGATTTTACTGCATAAATAGTGAAACTGCCCTAGTGCTTAATTGCTTATCCAGAGTGCTTATTTGAGCTTTTTCAGTTGAATTGTGCTTTAATAAGTGTATTACACTAGTTCTGAGCTTTTGGTAATTTTTAGAGCTTTTTAGCTTATTTTTGTGCTTATCGCTAAACTGCTTTTTAGCCCATTTGATTATTAGGGCTTAGATAACTTTTGAAAGTATTTTTCCTAGATTAAGAATAATATTTTAGATTTTCCTGCAAAGTTTCATATTTTTCTAAAGTCATTTACTATTTTTAACCCTTTTAATTAGTTTTAATAGTTTTTAATTCATAATAAAAAATATAAAAGTCAGAAAAATATAAATCTTTTTTCTAAAACTTTCTTTTATTATTTAGGATTTTAGAAAAATAATTTTGCACTTGTAGGATTTAATTTATATATTTCAGTTTTAATCTCGTTTTTTAGATTACCGTAACGCGTTTTAAATATAATTTGTTAACCTTAATTTTATTTTGAGAATTTGTTTCTCATTATTTAATTAGAACATCATAAAAAAAGAAAAAATTCCTTATCCCACTCATCAGTCACTTTAATCCAAATCTCTAACGGTTGTCCATTCCATCCTCGTTGGGACACGACCCGGGTAATCACTTACCTGGTATCACACACACAAACGTGAGTTTTTGCAAGTATCCTTTTTCCTAAAGGGGTGATTTGTATTTATTCACGTGTATCCATCTGCATATTATTTATATATACGTTTTAGCACGGATCAGGTCCCCAATATCTCATGGGTCCATTTTGGTTAAACATCCCATTAACTTCATTCATGTATGGAAACAGTGGATATGAGTTCCATGGCATATAGTTAGGAGCTTGATAATGTCTAGGGAGGTTTTGATTCCAACCATTATGATGATAGTTGGGTTGTGCGTTGTAGTTACTTTTTGGAAAGGGGCGTTTGGGAATAGGTGTTTTAGGCCTTTGTTGAGTAGTTTTGGATCTATACTCATTTTTAGCAAGTCCTAATCCTGATGTAACATCTGGTTTTGTTTAGTTTCATTTTTAACAACTTTAGATTTCTTTGTGACTTTAACAAATTCAGTACGAGCTGATTTGCTATCTTTTTGTTCACCTGAGGAACTCACAAAACCAAATGGTTCAACGGACGGAACCAAATTGTTGGTTCCGTCTGGTCTGTGACTTCCTGAGGTGGTTGGAGCAGTTTCTTGCTTCTTTTCGGCTTGCTTCTTTAGACTACTCAAATCTCATAATTTCATAAATCCTAGTCCAGTTTTATCATATGGTAATTTCTGGATTTTCATTATTTCATCCGCACAACAAATATTCTTATCAAATCTTTTGAACTTTGAATTTTGTTTGATGAGATCATTCTGTGTGATTTTAAGTCTTTCAATTTCAAGTTTGAGCTCTTGACATGATGTACATACCGTGTCAGTGGCTTTACTCTTTTCTAAACGTTTTGCTTTTTCTTTTAATTCATAAACTTCATTTTCCAAAAACTCCTTTTTAGTTTTTAAAAACTTATTTTTGTTTATGATTTTTAAGCTAAGTTCACACAATTTGTTATATTCTTTTTGTAATGTATCATCATCAATAGAAGAGTAAGATGAGTCAGAGTATACCTCATTTGAGTCTTGAGCCATGAGACCAATTTCGTCATTCTTTGGTTCCTCGTCGTCATCTTCGCTTTCACTCCAAGCACCACTCACAAAAGCTCTTTGAGTTTTGTTTTTAGGTGGCTTTGAACAATCTCCTATGAGATGGCTTGTGTCTCCGCATCTAAAGCATTTTCTTTCACCCTTCCCTTTCTTATCATCACGATCTTTTCGGAAAGGTTTCTTGTCATCTTTAGGTTGTCTTACGAACTTTCCTCGTCTTCGAAAGAACTTTTTGAAATTTCTTACGGCCATGGCATATTCTTCATCTTCACTTCCCGAGCTAGATTCTTAATCATCGCTTGACTCCGTTCTTCCTTTTAAGGCAATGGACTTGACTTTTTTCCTTTTTGCCTTTAACAATCTCTGAGTCATTCACCATCACCATTTCATGAACTTTGAGGTTTCCAATTAGCTCGTCAAGTGATAACATTGAGAGATCACTAGATTCTTCAATAGCCATTACTTCTGCTCTCCATTTTGGATGAAGTGCTCTAAGGAATTTCCTGACAAAGTTCTTACAACAAAAGGATTCATCAAGTGCTTTGAGAGAGGAAATAATAGTATTAAAACGAGCAGATGCACTATCAATGATTTCATCTTCAGGAATACAAAATTGTTCATATTGTTGAACAAGAAGATCAACTTTGTTATTCTTGACTTGTCAATTTCCTTGATGAGTGATTATTAAAGATTGCAAAATTTCTTTAGCGGTTTTGTACATAAAGACTCTTTCAAATTCCTTTTTAGTTAGAGCGTTGTAAAGCATCATTTTTGCTTCATTATTTTTTGCAATTAACTACTTTTGCTCATCAATATGACGAGTAAGTGAAGTATCCTCATCCCGACCACTTGCGATATCTTTTATAATAGCTTTGTGATCACCTTCTATAATTATATACCATAAATCTATATCTTTTGATTTTACATATGTTTCAAACCGGCTTTTCCAATAAATAAATCCATTTGTTTCAAAAAGTGGTGATCTTTGCATAGATTGCCCTTCTTTAAAGTTTTCAAAATCCATTGATCGTTTCAAGTTTTAAAATACAATAAATTTTAAAAATCTTGAGTAACGTAGCTCTTGATTCCAATTGTGGAAAACTAGAAGGGGGGTTGAATAGTTTTACCGTTTTTAATTTCTTTTTCTTAGTTATCTTTGTGTGTGAAATGACTTAATATATGCAAAATAACAATATGTAAATTGCAAGAAAGATAGAAACAGTCAAACCACAACACGAGTGTTTATAGCGGTTCGGTCTACAAGGACTCTTTTTTCTTGCCCTACTCCACTCCCCGAGTATCCAACTCGAGATTTTTCTTCACTAGTCAACAAACTTGTGGAAAACTAGAAGGGGGGTTGAATAGTTTTTACCGTTTTTCAAGTTTTATTTGCTTTGTTACTATATGTTAATTCAAAGGAAACAATCACAAATAAATAATCACACAATGTAAACAAAAGATAAAGAGAGGAAAGATCAAACCACACAACACTGTTGTTTATAGTGGTTCGGCTACAAGGACTCTCTTCCTTGCCCTACTCCACTCCCCGAGATTTCAACTCGAGAGTTTATCTTTCACTAAGAAACAAACTCCTTTTCTAGGCGGAGAAAACCTTTACACGTCGCTTACTTCCTTTTCCGGTACTAAGCTAAACACCGGGTTCTTTCACAAGGTAGAACCAACCTGACGTCGCCTATTTACTTTACCGACACTAAGCTAGATGTCGAGTACTTTACAAGGGTACAACCACTCCCTACACTCATTGTGCTTTGAGGACTAAAGCACTAACCACACTTAGTGATTACAAATGATAGATATGATGTGTGAAACAAACTACAATATCACACAGTAATGCAACTAAAGGATTACGGTTCTGTAGATCCTTGAAAGCTTGATCTCTCTTCTACAAAATGAAAGATCAAAATGAAATGCAACTATGAATGATGTTAGTAAGATATGTACTGAATGAATATATGTGTTTAAGCTATATGAGTGATGAGAAAGCCAAATGATCAGCTTGCTATTTATAGGCAAGCTGATATCCAGCTCACGGATCCCACGGATCCCACAATAGGGATCCGTCCTTCATTGGACTTGGATCCGTGGGAGATTACAGCTAAGGGATTTGGTGTATCTTTCCAAATCTTCCATATCTTACCAAATCATCAAATGTCAACTATGTAACTTGTAAATCTAAACAAGATATATCAAGATCTAACAAAGATATTATATGTGATGTATGCAATGATGTCATGGAATGATTTTAGAATTAAAGTTTCCTTTTAAGGAAACAAGTTACTAAATAAGCAAACTTGTAATTCTTGGTTATTATGTGAAGTGTAAAATGTGTACTTAAGAGACTTAAGCTAGTATTTATTATTTGCTAAAAGATATTCCTTTTATTTGTCATTAACAAAACCAAGAAAAGATCGAAGAATATAAATAACGTTTTTGAGACGATATTTGTATTAACAATCTCCCCCTTTTTGTTGATGACAAAACATAAGGTATATTTTTGAGCAAGAAAATAAATATAGTATGAGTTCTTAAAAATATATATTAAGTTTTTTTATTAAAGAAAAGTTTTGTAAAAATGTATGTACTGTGATGAATCACAGTTAATGCAAACTTAGTCCTTTCTCCCCCTTTTTGTCGAAACAAAAAGAGTAGCGTAGCGGAATGCGATTTTGAGAACTTTAAAGCTCCCCCTTGTTTTATACTCCCCCTAGATGGAGTAATCAATGAAATGATGCATGAATCTACAAAACAAACGGTTAGTATATGAAATGCTTATGAAATGCTCCCCCTCGATGTATACTCTAATGTATACTTTGAAGGGTATGATATGCTGCAAATGAAGTGTTAGTAATGAATGACTTCAATGAAGAAGTAGAATGCTTGTGAAGTGTTCTTCCAAACAAGCCTTTCAATATGTTTTGACTTTAAAAAGTCAAAGTAAGTGTCTGATCAATATTTGTACCTAAAGCAATCATAATCAAGGTATAATATAGGTTATATAAGGATGTTAGTTCACAATGATAATGATAATATGCAATATGTTGATCACTCATAAGCATAAAACATCACATTCATAGATATTGAAAATTTTGTGACAAAAGTCACAATGATGAAATGATGTTACAAGTACAATAAAAAAGACATCCTAGAAAGAAATATAAAAAAATCCTAAAGCAACAATCCAAAAGGTCCTAACAACTAGTCTAGAAAGCTCCTATTGAGGAGGATGAGAGATGGCGTTTAAACGTTCAAGAACATGGTTCAAGATGAACCTCATCTCATTTTGAAACTCATGGACCAAGATGTTGGTCCTTTGGGCCAAGTGAGCCGTTCTCTCACAATGTGCGCAATCATGACTTGAAAAGCCGGGAGGAAGACTAGGCTCCAAGTTTTGTGGTGGTGGTGGTGGTGATGGTGGTTGGTTGTTGTTGTTGTTTGATGGTTGCTGTGGTGTTTGGAGGGAGTTCATAAGGATGTTTTGAATGTCCATTGCTTCATGAAGGCGATGGTCAACCATACCCAAGAGAGTATAGAGTTGGGTTAATTTCGCACTTATTTCCTCTTGTGTTTGAGGAATGTTGCTCCACATCGCCTCATCTATGGCGATGAGTGTTGAAGTTGGTGATAGTGGTGGTATTTGGGGATGAGGTTGTGGTGCTTCACGGTATAGAGGACCATGAATCTCCGGATGGAGAGGATGAAATAGCATAGGTTCTAAGTTTTCAAGACTTATTGGTGGAGGATTGGTTGATGTAGGTGGAAGATCTTCTAACTCTTCAAGATATGGTTGTGGAGATGTTGGTGGTGTCCTAAAGAGTTCCATGGGTTGGTGTTTTGGTGAGGATGGTGATGAGGCAGACTTCTCAGACTGTGATGGAGCGGGAGCGGGTGGTGGTGTGGTTGCTACAGGAGTGATGGTAGGAGGTGGTGTTTTTATGACTACATGTGAGGGAGTTGGAGTGGTTAAAGTAAGGAAGTTTTCACTAGCAATGGGTGAGGATATGTTTAGTGGTGATGAATCTTCAGAGGATGAATTGTGGATGTTGATGAAACAACAAGGTTTCACACTAATACAGGCTGTTCTTTTTAGTGGCTTGGATGTGGAAGAGTTGTTTGATTTTGTCATTGAGACTTTTTGGTGAAGTATGATAGCTAAAATGTACAGGAGAAAAAATGGTTGTGATGTGAATTGAAGATCCTAAAGTGCTAATTTATAGACAGAAGGTTTGTGAGTCTGTGTGTTTGGATTTGATGTGAATCCAATAGAGAATGTTGGTTTCTAATGATTTGGAACAAAAATTTGTGCAGGTCATATCAAGGAAGTCAATCCATTGAGCTTGGGTTGAGTAATGTGTTGTGAAGTTGCAGTAAATACAAGGGGATAGTGGAAAATCTTATGATTTGATATTTCCACAGATTTGACGGATCCCTAAAAAGGGTTCCTTCTTTGTATCAGTTTGGTAACTCACACCTAAAATTCAAAAATTTAAATTTTGGTGGGAAATTTTGTTCCTAAGTTTCTAAGAATTCCTAAATGATTCTAAGATGAATTATGATCATTGAATGAATCCTAAATGATACTAAACACTAAGATTTAAAAATCGAGATGAGTCGAAAAAGTTTTAGAGTTTTACTGGGGAACCTGCGGATCCAAGTTGTATCAAATGCGGAACCAAAGTTTGGGATCCGCCGAATCCGCAGGTAGGCGGATGGCGGAACCAACGATAAGCCTTGGCGGAGCCAAAGTTTTGGATCCGCCGGATCCGTGTCCTAATTGCTAAAACTAAACAGAAGACTTGTCATATTTCACGTTTTTCGACAAAAACCCGAAAATTCACCTAGACCTTACTTAACATCTAATATGTATAGAAAAACAACTAAATATGATAACATTAACACACGATTGAACATAGTTTAATCCGTTCTTAGAAACTTACCTTTTAAGGTGTTATGCCAAACATAGGCTATAACCCGGAAAATTGATAACCATGAGGGTTATCTACCTGCAAATGTTAGTTATTACACATACATAACAAGTATTATCAGATAAAGTCGAGACACATAGAAGTTTAACATCACATAGTCTAACATTGTTCAAATCCAAACACTCCTTCAACTAAGCTTCTTCTTCAACTTCTTCATTCCTTTGTGCAATTTCATCATCCAATGACCAAGATTCTTTACCATTCCTTTAATGGTTCGATACTCAGCGGATTCATTTGGAATTGGAGGAAGATGGCTCAAGTATTCAGGTGGAGGAATTCTAGAATTTGGCAAACCATCATCTTCACTCATTGAAGATGATGAGGATGATGTTGGTACACGAGGTCGTTTACCTTTATCAACACTAACCCTAAAGTCACTCAAAGGAACGAAGGTATTTTCAATTTCATTGTATTCCGGAACAAAACCTAACGGGTTTGGACGAGCAGGTGCAAAGGCTCTATAGAGACGGGTTAAGAGCATTCCATAAGGCATTGCAATCTTGCTTTGAACTGGAATTTCAGACATTCTTTTGGCAACATAATAAGCAAGATTGAAGGGTTGACGAGTAGAGATGTTGTACATCATATGACACAAACAAGCATTGAGGTGATCACGGTTTCCTATGGTGCACATCACATTAGCCCTTAAGACCTCTTCCATTTTCTTGAATTCGGGTTTGAGTTCATTTAGCTCCATTGCAAATGGATCTCTAGCAACTTCGCGACCACGATACATCCTTGTGGGGTTGTTCTTAGGAATGAAGAGATGTTCCCTAATCACTTCTTTTGATGCGAGAGGAGTGACATATGGTGCCGTCCTATCGAGATTGGATTATAAGATTGTTAAGGACCATTTGTCCGAGTAAATACATGTCCCTTGACTTGGAATGCCCAAGACCTCACCAAATTGATCAAGAGGGATGTTGACAAAATTTCCATTTAAAGTAAATTGAAGACTTAAGAAACCTTGGTCACATGAACTAAGACCTATACTAGCATAGAACTCAAGAATGAACCTAGGGACGATTGGTTCATCTATATCCAAAAGAGTATCAAATCGTATTGCGGCTAATTGTTCCCTAAGTTGTGTTCCTTCATAGAACGAGGAATCTACGACTCTACCCTCATGGACATAATTTTTCTCTAAAGCATTGAAAATTTCGATTTGGGCATTGGTTAGACCTTTGGTTTTGTGGACTTCGGGTAAGTAGTTAACGGTTCTTTTGTGATCGTAGTTGGTTGCGGGAAGCATGATTTTCCTAAATACAAAGGTTACATAGTTTTAGTTGAAATGATCAAATTAAGTGTAAAATTCCTAGTGTGTGCCTACATGGGGACAATGTGGAGGTGCGGTTATCTCGACCCTTTTTGATGCATGAAAATTTAGTTTATGCAAGTTTAGTGTAAAAAACAAGAGATAACCCAAACACTCCTATTTCAATGTAGCTACGGTTGAATGTACCCGAAAATACATATTAATTATGTATTCCCTTTAGCATTCAAGAGACATTATGCAAGTGATGTCTAAAAGATAACGTTTTTGCATTTGTATGAACAATGTTCAAAAAGATCATTTTACCTAGTCGTTAGAAGGTTTTAGTAAGAAAATTTTCAAGGGGTTTTTGTTAAATTAAGACAATGTGCTATGAGATGTAATTCCTAACTAAGAAAAACATGTTTTTAAGTGTAATGCAGTAAACATGCTTCATGATTTCTCAAAAATTATGCATATACCCCAAGTTTTGGTTTTGTGCATGAAATAGAAATCCTAGACGCAGATCAGGAGTATAAATATGATAAGAATACTTACAGTGATGTTAGAAGCAGAAATTTGTGGAAGAAAATGGTCTAAATTGTGATGGATATTTAGTGTGTGTCGAATAAAGTAGGGTGATATGTTTTGGAGTGAGGAATGAATAGTACTTGTTCTTGTTTATTTAATAATAAACTTGACTGTGCATGCGACGGATCCGTCCTTGTTATCGATTGGATCCGCGGAACAGAACGCAATTTTTGGTTTAGTGTCGAGTGTGGTTAAACTAATATTTACACTAATGTTTTACCTAATCACTAGGTTCCATTAATCCTAATCCAAGTCTAAGATAGTTGAAAGGTTCTCGTTTAAGTGGTTTTGTGAGAATATCGGCAATGTTGTCCTCTGAGGAAACTTTCTCAATTGAGATGATTCCCTTCTGTACATTGTCGCGAAGGAAGTGATGGCGTATTTCAATATGTTTGGTTCTAGCGTGTTGGACTGGATTTTTGCTTAGATCGATAGCACCTTTGTTGTCGCAAAGAATGGGAATGTTGTTGAGTTCAATTCCATAGTCGACGAGAGCTTGTTTCATCCATAGTGTTTGTTGACACGCCTTTCTTGTAGACACATACTCTGCCTCTGTTGTTGAGATTGCGAGGGCAGTTTGTTTCTTAGCGAACCATGATGTGAGACAATATCCTACAAAAGTACAAATACCGCTAGTACTTTTCCTATCAACATAGTCACCGGCATGATCTGAGTCGGTATACACTATGGTTTCTACACCCGTTCCTTTGGGATACCATAATCCTAAGTGTGTAGTACCTTTGATGTACCTAAATATCCGTTTAACAGCTTCAAGATGGGACATTTTTGGATCTTCTTGAAAACGTGCACATAGACAAACACTAAACATAATGTCAGGCCTACTAGCCGTAAGATAGAGTAAACTACCAATCATTCCTCTATATTTAGTGCAATCTACGGATTCATTTTCTTCATCCTTTGTGAGTTTGGTTTCGGAGGACATGGGTGTTCTCATGGGTTTTGAGTCTTCAAGACCAAACTTCTTAAGCATATCTTTGATATACTTTGATTGGTTGAAGAATATCCCATCTTCTAATTGTTTTATTTGGAGACCTAAGAAAAAGTTTAGTTCCCCCATCATACTCATTTCAAACTCGTCATGCATGATTTTTGAGAAATCGTCGCATAACTCTTGACAAGTTGAACCGAATATAATGTCATCCACATATATCTGGACTATGATAATATGTGATCCCTTTTTCTTGGTGAAGAAAGTATTGTCTACTAGGCCCATGGTATACTTATGGTCAACTAGGAAGGTCTTAAGTCGATCATACCAAGCCTTTGGTGCTTGCTTAAGTCCGTATAAAGCTTTCTTAAGTTTGAAACATAATTTGGTTTTTCGAAGTTGGCAAAGCCGGGAGGTTGTGCAACATATACTTCTTCATTTATAAAACCATTTAAGAAAGCACTTTTGACATCCATTTGAAATAACTTAAAATCATGTGCACATGCATATGCAAGTAATATCCTAATAGACTCAAGTCTAGCTACGGGTGCAAAGGTTTCATCGTAATCTATACCTTCTTGTTGATTGTAGCCTTGAGCTACTAGCCTAGCTTTATTTCTAGATACAATACCATTTTCATCCATTTTATTTCTAAAGACCCATTTGGTGCCGATTATGGTTTGGTTTTTAGGTGGAGGGACCAATGTCCAAACATCATTTCTAATAAATTGGTTTAGTTCTTCTTGCATAGCAATTACCCAAGATTCATCTTTTATTGCCTCGTTTATATTTTTAGGTTCAACCGTTGAAATAAAACAAAAATAATTGCTTTCATTTTGAGCTTTGGATCTTAATGTTCTTTCATTAAGTTTTCCTATGACGTTTTCTAATGGATGACTTTTAGTTTCTTTAATATTGACTATTTCTCCTTTTACGGGTTCATTGTCATTTTCAATGTTTTCTATATCATTAGCCATTTGATTTTCAACTAAGTCATCATCTACCAAAGGTGATGTCTTAGAGGGAGGTGGACTTTCGTTGAATGTTACGTTCAACGATTCCTCGACTCTTGATGTTTCCTTGTTTAATACTATGTATGCTTTACTGTTTTGTGAGTACCCAAGAAATACACCTTCATACGACTTTGGGTCGAACTTGATGAGATAATCCTTTGTGTTCAAAATGAAGCACTTGCTTCCAAAAACTCTAAAATATCCTAATGTAGGCTTTTTGCCTCGATAGATTTCATAGGGAGTTTTATTTAAAAATTGTCTAATTAAAACTCTATTTAGGATATATGTGGAAGTATCTACAGCGTGACACCAAAACTTTTGAGGTGTGTTTTGTTCATTTAACATATTTCTACTCATTTCTTGAATTGTTCTATTTTTACGTTCTACTACACCATTAGATTGAGGTGTACGAGGAGCCGAGAAATTATGAGTTATTCCATTATTATCACAAAAATTTCCAAATTGGATTTCATTATCAAATTATCGACCATGGTCAGTTCTAATAGATACTATGTTACTTCCTATTTGATTTTGAATTTTCTTGCTTAGAATTTCAAATTTATCGAATGCCTCATTTTTAGTTTTCAAAAATTTTGTCCATGTATATCTAGAGTAATCATCTACTATGACTAAAGTGTAAAAATTTCCTCCATAACTTTGTATAGCCGACGGGCCAAACAAATCCATATGTAATAATTCTAGGCATCTAGATGTAGATACCATGTTTTTAGCCTTATGGCTATTACGTACTTGTTTCCCAATTTTGCAAGCATCACAAAAGTGTTGGTCATATTTCAACTTGGGTAGGTTCCTAACGAGTTCTTTGGATGACAAAGATTGAATAAGCCTCATATTAGCATGACCTAAGCGTCGATGCCATAGAGTTGAGTTTTCGTCCAAGGAGGTAAGACATAACTTATCTTTAGGTGTTTTATCTAATTTCATAACATAGACATTATTCTTTAAAACACATTTTCCTACGGTTATGCCATCTTTAAGTATTTTACTTCCATTTTCACTGAAAAGGACGTTATACTTTTTGCGGCATAATTGACTTATACTAAGTAAATTAAATCCTAAATTATCTACATGAGCAACATCATCAATAGATAGAGAGTCATGAGAGATTGTACCTTTCCCGATGATTTTACTTTTAAGCTTGCTACCGAATGTGACATTACCTCCGTCATACACTTGGTAGGTTGAGAAAAGATTTTTGTTTCCCGTCATGTGTCTTGAGCACCCACTATCTTTGATCCACTCATCAGGTTCAAGATCAACTTTCAAGCATACCTAAGTTCATAAAAGACTCAAGCATTTGGTCCCCAATATCTCATGGGTCCGTTTGGGTTAAACATTACATTATCATGGTTTATGTACTGAAATGGTGGACAATTGTTCCACGGCATATAATTAGGACCATGAAAGTTTCTAGGCATGTTTTGGTTCCAATTATTTTGATAAGTGTGTTGTGGATTAACTATACTCTTTGGAAAGGGGTGTTTGGGAAAACTCATTTGAGGTCTCTGTTGTTCCGTTTTAACTCTATATTCATTTCTAGCTTGACCTCTTCCTAAAGATACTGCTGGTTTGTGTTTATTATTAGTTATATTACTGTTAGGTTTCTTAGTAATTTTAACAAACTCGGAAACGGTCGACTTTGTGAACCTTCTGTTCAGCCTCAGTACCCGCGGATCCCTTGGGTACAACTGGCGGATCCAAATTATTGGATCCGTCGGATCCGTGACTGTCTAACTTGGTTGAAACAGTTTTATTCACAGTCTGTTCCTTATGGTCACTTAAGGTTCCTAGTTTCATAAAGCCTAGTCCTGTTTTATCATGAGGTAGTTTTTGCATTTTCATTATTTCATCTGCACAACTTATGTTTTTATCAATCTTTTTAAACTTTGAATTTTGTTTGATTAATTCTTCCTGTGTGGTTTTTAAGGTTTCTAGTTCAAGTTTTAGTTCTTGACAAGACACACACGTTTCTTTACTATCTTTACCTTTTTCAATTCGTATTGCTTTTTCTTTAAGCCAAAATACTTCATTTTCTAAAAGTGTTGTCTTTGTTTTCAAAAATTTGTTTTTGTTTATGATTTTTAAAGTGACGTCACACAGTTTGTTGCATTCTACTTCTAAAGTTTCATCATCTATAGAGGAGTATGAATCAGAATGTACCTCTTCTGTGTCATTAGCCATAAGGGAAATTTCGTTGTTCTTAGGCTCATCATCATCATCTCCTTCACTATCGCTCCAAGCTCCACTAACGAAGGCTCTTTGAGACTTGGTCTTTGGAGGCTTTGGACATTCTCCTATTAAGTGACTGGAGTCACCACACCTATAGCATTTCCTATCAACCTTACCTTTCTTATCGTCACGATCTTTTCGAGAGGATCTCTTTTCATCACGAGGTGGTTTTACAAACTTTCCTCGTCTCCTGAAGAATTTCTTGAAATCCCTCACAACCATTGCATACTCTTCATCATCACTGTTTGAACAAGATTCATCATCGTCACTTGACTCGACTTTGGCTTTCAAGGCAATAGACTTAATCTTCTCCTTTTTGCCTTTGACA
Source organism: Artemisia tridentata subsp. tridentata (assembly GCA_021014915.2). Taxonomy (NCBI): domain Eukaryota; kingdom Viridiplantae; phylum Streptophyta; class Magnoliopsida; order Asterales; family Asteraceae; genus Artemisia; species Artemisia tridentata. Next base: position 223,253,252 of record CP139509.1, read on the forward strand.
ATTTCCGAGTCTTTTTCCATAATCATTTCGTGAACTTTTAGGTTTCCTATGAGCTCATCCAGTGTCATGCTTGAGAGATCTTTAGATTCTTCAATAGCTGTTACCTTTGCTCTCCATTTCGGATGGAGTGCTCTTAGAAATTTCCTGACAAAATTCTTACTAGAAAAAGATTCATCAAGTGCTTTAAGTGATGTAATAATAGTATTGAACTTAGCAAACGCACTATCAATGGTCTCATCTTCAGAGATAACAAATTGCTCGTATTGTTGGACAAGAAGATCAATTTTGTTATCTTTTACTTGTGAGTTCCCTTGATGTGTGATAATAAGAGATTGCCAAATATCCTTAGCCGTTTTACACATAAAAACTCTTTCATATTCTTTCTTAGGTAAGGCATTATAAAGCATCATTTTGGCTTCATTATTTTTTGGTAATTAGTTTCTTTTGCTCATCACTGTGACGAGTAAGAGTAGCTCCTTCATCCCGACCACCCGAAATATTATTACTAATAGGTTTGTAATCACCATCAACTATTATATACCATAGATCTATAACCTTTGACTTTACATAAGTCTCAAAGCGATTTTTCCAATAAATAAAACAATTTGGTTCAAATAGAGGTGGTCTCTGCATAGATTGCCCTTCTTTAAAGTTTTCAAAATCCATGGATCGTTTTAAGTTTTAAAATACAATATATTTTAAAAATCTTAAGTAACATAGCTCCTGATGCCAATTGTGGAAAACTAGAAGGGGGGTTGAATAGTTTTTACCGTTTTTCAAGTTTTATTTGCTTTGTTACTATATGTTAATTCAAAGGAAACAATCACAAATAAATAATCACACAATGTAAACAAAAGATAAAGAGAGGAAAGATCAAACCACACAACACTATTGTTTATAGTGGTTCGGCTACAAGGACTCTCTTCCTTGCCCTACTCCACTCCCCGAGCTTTCAACTCGAGAGTTTATCTTTCACTAAGAAACAAACTCCTTTTCTAGGCGGAGAAAACCTTTACACGTCGCTTACTTCCTTTTCCGGTACTAAGCTAAACACCGGGTTCTTTCACAAGGTAGAACCAACCTGACGTCGCCTATTTACTTTACCGACACTAAGCTAGATGTCGAGTTCTTTACAAGGGTACATCCACTCCCTACACTCTTTGTGCTTTGAGGACTAAAGCACTAACCACACTTACTGATTACAAATGATAGATATGATGTGTGAAACAAACTACAATATCACACAGTAATGCAACTAAAGGATTACGGTTCTGTAGATCCTTGAAAGCTTGATCTCTCTTCTACAATGTAACACCCCGACCCGACAAGGTCAAGATATCACAGTATGGTGTCATACAAAGCAAACATAAACGCAAGCGGAAGTCTTTTATTAATTAACTAAGTCTTGAACATCAAGACTAATGTTCAAAAAATAATCCAAAGTGGATAATGGGTTAACCAAACAAACCAAAGCAATAAATAATATCTGAAGTACGGAAATAAATAAACGTCCGAAACAATGGACAACAAATGATAAATAAATTGGTCTCTCAAAACTTAAGCTCTCTCATTCCCAAGCCCGTCGCCCCGCTTATTACCTGCCGCATAAGAAAGAAAACATGCGGCTGAGCTTAAAAAGCCCAGTGAACAGATATATAACAAAGCATAACAAAATGGTAAATAAGCATAAGCAACGAAGGAACAAGATATACAAAACGAAAGCATAATCATAAAGTCATACGAATCATAAAGAATAATCAAGAGTCAAGAGTGCATGAGAACTGAATCGAAAATGAAACAAGAATAGAATCAAATAATGAGAAGGATCATAAAAGGATGTGCCATAAGAACTCCAAATCAAAATCCGTCAAATCATACACATATCATATCATATCATAAGTATACGAAGAGGGGAGACCTCTAAGTAATAATCAAAAGTGTGAGAAGGAGTGCAAGGCACACACCACCTAGTCACCAAATCATACACATACAAAAGTCCTAGGATGCATCCATACGCTCCCTAACAAAAATATGTATGTCAGTTCTTGACTGATCACACATATGGGGTTGGCCAATAATGTGCATACAAATCAAATCAAAAGGGGGAACACCGTAGATCTATCACACCTCTACGGAAGTGTCATGTCTAGGGTGCCATCCTAAACATGGTCCTAGTACCTCTAGAACTAGGTAAGCTCAGGCACGGATTTATCAAAGCATACGTAATCAAAATCTAATAAGCATGGCAAGAGAAACCGATAGTATCTCAAATAAGCATGACAAACATAATCATAGCATAGCATAGCAGAGACATTTACACAAATGTCAGAATGGATCAAATAGAATGACTATCATACAATGAAGGTCATGAATCAAATAAGGGGAAACATATTAGGCATCGGATCGAATAGAAATATCCCTACTGAAAAGGGAAAGAATATCTGTACCTCGAAAAAGCACACCAAGAATCAAAGCAACGACAGAAATAGAGATGGATGATCACTCCCTCTTCACCCGATCTACAAATATGCATAAGTTCTCTTATAAGTTTCATATGATCGTAAGGTTTTATTTTAGTTCTCATTCCATTTGAGGTAACTTTGATTATTAACATTCTCGTATGTCAAATTAAATTATTAAGGATGATCATATTCGTAGTTTAGGGTTCATGATGTCTTTTACAAAAATTTAGGGTTCATAAAGTATGTTTCCATGATTTAGGGTTTATTAGGTAATCATCATAAGTTTAGGGTTTAATATGCAATTCTCATAAATTTAGGGTGTAAAAGGTAATTACTATAAAGTTACAGGTGTTCACAAGTTAGGTCCATTAGTTTTAGCAATTAACAATTTAAACCCTTTAGTTTATAAAATAAACACAAAACATCTTTTAATTTCCTTTTTAACCTTTTATAATTTCTCACAGTTTTATATACGAATTTGTTAGGTATTCTATAAATTGTAAACCATATAAGAACTCAGTAATAAAATTCCAAAAAATTCCCAGAGATGCTTAAATGTCTATAGTATTTTATCCAATTTTTCCAGATTTTATTAAGTAGCATAACTATGGATTAAAATTCACTTAAACCAACTCGTCCAGATTTCTGATTAATTTTACTATACAAAAAGTTATTAATTAGAAACCTTTTAAGAAAAATTCACAAAAATATACAAAAATTCTAGGAAGTAATAGACATCCTAAAGATTACCCAATTCAAAGGAAACCTCCTAATTCGACACGGTTTGGAAATTAAAATTCAAAAACCCGGACAGATTTTCCAGACTCACAAATCCGATCAGACACATAATTTTCCAAAAATCAAAAGGTAACCTTCCAGGCCTCCAAAAATTACAAACTAAATTTTCCCAGGTAGCCATTTCATTGAACTTAGTTTTAGACTCTTAAAACACCAAAATATACGTTCACATCATTTAGTTACAGCCGGTTAAAGTCGAACAAAATTCCAGATCAATAGCAGTTCATCACAGATTCATGTATGACTTAGGGTTTTATCATTTTATCTCCTTAATTCTTAACACATAATGATTATAGGTTGATCCAAAACATATTTAGGTCGATTATCAGAAGTCTTAACATAATCAAATCGAATCATTTCAACACATAAGCTCCTGGTCCGATTCATACACAAGATTTTATAGGGTTTTCTTTTATGATTTTATGTGACATGTTATGTGGTTTATAATTCGATTAAAATTAAAAGAACATGAGTAAGGATGGAACAAGGCATGTGATACAATACCCTCGTAGATCCCACGAAGAACACGGATAACACAAGATCAAAATACCACACGAATGGATCTTTTCTCCTTCCTTCTTTTGATCGAACAGCAGCAGCACAAAGGGAAAAAAAATGATTTAGGGCTTATATTAAGACACGAATAGATCAATGGGAACAAAAACTCAATTACCTTGATTCGTATGAGCAAGGATTAAACCTTTGTGTGGCTGGTTTGGATCATAGCAGCAGAAACAAGAGGGAAAAAAAAGGGCCGATTGTTTTTATTTTTATTTTTTTGGAGTTAGGGTTTTTGTGAAGATCGGTTATAAGAAAAAGAAAACCGTGTTGTGTGATTGGTGTAATGAAGGAAAGGATCAATTTTCTTAATGGCTTTATAATCTCATTAATAAGATGAATGTGGACCTCCTATTGGTCAAGGGGGGGGGGGCGGCATTAGCATAGTTCCTTTCTTTTCTTTTTTTGTACAACATTATAAGACAATGTTTTAATATCTTAATTTATTTGGTAGTTTAAGGTTTTTATAACCTTAGCTTAAATTCATAACATGTTACTTACATAATTATTTCATAGGTTCTCAAAATTTTAACTTGAGGGTATTTTAGTCTTTTCGGATTATATAAATTTCGGGGTTTTACATACAAAATGAAAGATCAAAATGAAATGCAACTATGAATGATGTTAGTAAGATATGTACTGAATGAATATATGTGTTTAAGCTATATGAGTGATGAGAAAGCCAAATGATCAGCTTGCTATTTATAGGCAAGCTGATATCCAGCTCACGGATCCCACGGATCCCACAATAGGGATCCGTCCTTCATTTGACTTGGATCCGTGGGAGATGATAGCTAAGGGATTTGGTGTATCTTTCCAAATCTTCCATATCTTACCAAATCATCAAATGTCAACTATGTAACTTGTAAATCTAAACAAGATATATCAAGATCTAACAAAGATATTATATGTGATGTATGCAATGATGTCATGGAATGATTTTAGAATTAAAGTTTCCTTTTAAGGAAACAAGTTACTAAATAAGCAAACTTGTAATTCTTGGTTATTATGTGAAGTGTAAAATGTGTACTTAAGAGACTTAAGCTAGTATTTATTATTTGCTAAAAGATATTCCTTTTATTTGTCATTAACAAAACCAAGAAAAGATCGAAGAATATAAATAACGTTTTTGAGACGATATTTGTATTAACAAAGCTCCTTTATCCGGCGAAGAAAACCTTTACACGTCGCTTACACAATATTTCCGATACAAAGCTAGATGTCGAGTTCTTTTACAAGAGTACAACCACTCCCGTCACACTATGTATTTTGAGGACTAAAATACTAACCGATCACTATCAGAGGTTTATGATGGTTTGGTACAAACAATTATGTATGAATAAATACAATTCACACAATGACAAACAAACAAGCATTGCAACGTTTTGTTGAAGCTTGTAATGCTTTGATCTTCTTGCTAAAAAGAAGTTTGCTAAAATGAAATAAGAATGAGTTAGATATAGAGAATGATAAATGAGAGAATGTATGTTATTTTATGTATGTGAGTGATGATTAAACAACATGGAGTAGCTTGCTATTTATAGGCACAAATGATCAGCAAACCACGGATGAGACGGAACCAAAATGAGGGTTCCGTCCGTGTAACTTTTTGGTTCCGCGGGTACCTGACAAAAAATCTTCACAATCTTTTATCAAATCTAACCAAAATATACACCATATCTTTCAAGGATTGTAGAGTGATAATCTAAACAAGATATTCACCATATCTTTCCAAATATTCTAAAGAGCTATGCAATCTTAGAATAGGATGATGCATGGAATGATGTTAAAAATACATTTTCATTTTAGATTATCATGTTTATAAAAGTATACTTGTAAAATGTATATACTAGCTAAGTAATGTTTAATTTGTGTTTAAGAAAGACTTGTGACTATATATGTAAAAGACTTAACTATATTTATGTTTTGCTAAAATAAAGTTTATAATTGTCGTTAACAAAATATAGCAAAGATTGTAAAATATAAATAACGTTTTTTAGACGATATTTGTATTAACATATTTTCTTATGACGTGATGTAATGAAACAGCCTTACTTCAAGCTTAGTTAATTTATGCCATTGTAATGTAATAACAGCTTAATTTCGATTTCCTTATTATATATTTTTTTATGTATATGTTTGTTGTGTCGTGGTGTGAATCGTTTCGAGAGTCTTACATCAATCGGCACTTGGCCTTTGTTTTATAGGGCAACCCCGTTTGGGGTATGAACCATTCCGGGCATCTTGCGCGAATCGACACTTGGCCTTAGTTTTATATGGCAACCACGTTTGGGTATTAACCATTCCGGGCGTCTTGCGCCAATCGGCGCTTTGCCTTAGTTTTATATGGTAACCACGTTTGTGGTTTGAACCATCTTTGAACATTGGCCATGTAACTCCGGAGGTAGCGAGCCTTCCGGAGGGATCACTTAGAAATTATGTTCAGCAAACAATATGGGGAAAATTGCTTCCCTTCATGGGATAGCTATATTTTTCATTCATACATAATAGCAAAGGGCTCTTTTAAGCCTTACATTCTACATGCTAAGTCTAAACGCATCTATGGATTACATGAAACATTTTCTAAGATTAATAGCATGCCAGGTTCGTGGCACCTCCTTCTCATCCATTGTTTGCAATTTGTACGATCCATTTTGATATGCTTCCGTTATGCGGTATGGTCCCTCCCAGTTGGGTACTAACTTTCCTTAATTCTCGACTCTGCTTGCTTCGTCTTGTCGATACACAAAGTCCCCAACCCTGAATGATTATGGGCGGACCATTTGGTTGTAGTATTGTTCTACCTTCCTTTTGTACTTGGCTTCTTGTATTGTTGTCATCTCTCTTTTTTCCTGTAATAGGTTCAAGTTCAGTCGGATCTCCTCCACATTTTCTTTCTCTTTTATCATCATGGTGCGGAATGTTGGCATTCCTATTTCTGTCGGGATGACGGCTTCACTTCCGTATGTCAAGCTGAAAGGAGTTTCTCCGTTTCTTGTTTTGAGGGAGGTTCGGTGAGCCCATAGGACATTTGGTAGTTCGTCTACCCATCCGGCTCTTTCTCTGCCGAGTCTTGACTTAAGACCTTTCATTAAGCTTTTGTTGGTCCTTTCGACTAGCCCGTTAGCCTGAGGATGAGCCACAGCAGTATTCATCTGGATGATGTTCAACTTTTCGCACCAACTTTTGAACGGGTCATGAATGAAATTGCTTCCATTGTCTGTTACGATCACCCGCGGCAAACCAAATATACAAACTATGTTTTCCCATACGAATTTTTTGACGTCTTTTCCTTTTGTCTTTGCCAAAGGTTTAGCTTCTATCCACTTTGTGAAATAGTCATTGGCCACAATAACGAACTTAACTTTCCCAGGAGCTTCGGGTAGCGGTCCTAGAACATCCATTCCCCATTGATAGAAAGGCCATGGTGCCATGATTGAGGTTAATACGGTCTTGGGGAGCTTCGGAACCGGTGCATGTATTTGGCAGGAGTCGCATTTTTGAATTTCTTCTCTAGCGTCTCGGTGCATTGTTGTCCAATAGTATCCTTGTATCATAAGCTTAGCAACTACTGTTCTTGGACCTGAGTGCATTCCACATGCCCCTTTGTGCACTTCTCTTATGATGTAATTGGCCTGTAATGGTCCGACACATTTTAACATGGGTCCGAGGTATAACTTTTTGAATAAAATTCTGTCCTCCATGACGTAGTGATTTATCTTCATCCGGAGGGATCGAGCCTCATTCTGGTCTTCCGGCCAGATGCCCTCTTGGAGGCACTGAATGATTGGTGTCATCCAGTTATCTTCCTCTTCCTCTACAATTGCATTAACAATTTCTTCTTCGGTTGATGGTTGTTCTAGGACTTCCACCAGAATTTCTTTTGTCAGGTGGTCAAATGCTACGGACACCAACTTGCTTATATCAGCCTTTTGATTTTAAGCTCTTAGAATGTTGTGTATTTTGAATTGTTTGAAACATGCAATGTATTCTTTGGCTTTAGCTAAGTATTGCATCATACTCTCTTTGTATGCTGTAAACTCCCCATTGACTTGGCTTGCTACCAAGTTTGAATCAACCCTTACATCTATTGCTTGTATCTTCATTTTTCTGGCGATTTGTAACCATGCCAGAAGTGCTTCATATTCTGCTTCATTGTTAGTACTCTTGAAATTTAGCCGGAGGGCATTGGTATATTATGTTTTGTCCGGACTAATGAGGACCAGACCTGCCCCGGCACCCGCCTTGTTAGATGCTCCGTTAGTGTACAATATCCATTCTTCACTACCAGAGATATTGCATATCTCTTTGCCTTCCCTCTTTGAGTTTTGGCCTCCCGTTCCCAGTGGGATTTCCGTTAGGAAATCCGCTAGGACTTGACCCTATATGGCATTCCGGGGGATATATGTGATGTTGTACGCTCCCAATTCCACTGCATATTTGGCTAATTTTCCTGACACTTCTGGCTTGTTTAACACTTGCTTGATGGGTTGATCAGCGATGACCTTAATGGGGTATGCTTCAAAATATCTCCTTAGCCGTCTTGACAGGTGCAATAGAGCCAGAGCCAATTTTTCAATCGGTGCATAATTTCGCACAGCCTCGTGTAGCGTCCGACTTACATAGTGTACCGGTACTTGCTTTCCTTCTCTTTCTACTAGCAAAACTGTGCTCATTGCGTCATTTGCTGCTAAGAGGTATACATATAATTCTTCTTTCGGCTTTGGGGTTGTTAGGTAAGGAAGTTCGAGGATCGTTCTTTTCATTTCCTGGAATGCTGCTTCGGCTTCTTTTGTCCACTTGTATTGATCCTTTTTTTCCTTTGTGATGTTTTTCAAAGTATCGAAGAATGGGAGGGATTTCTCTGCAGAACGGGATAGGAATCGGTTCAGGGCTGCTAGTTTTCCGCTTATGCTTTGCATATCCCTAAGCGTTTTTGGGGACTGCATCTCCGCTATGGCTCTTGTTTTCTTCGGATTGGCTCCGATTCCTTCGGATGTCACCATATATCTGAGGAACTTCCCTTCTTTTACTCCGAATGAGCATTTCTTTGGGTTTAGTTTCATATTGATCCTTTGGAGGTTAAAGAACGTTTCGGCTATGTCGGCCAACATGTCCTTCTCAGTCTTGCTTTTTATAACCATATCATCAACGTATGCTTCTATGTTCCTTCCGATTTGTGTTCGGAATGTTGAATCTACCAGGCGTTGATATGTAGCTCCAGCATTTTTCAATCCGGATCGCATTTTTGTGTAGCAATAGGTTCCATGTTCGGTGTAGAAAGTTGTTTTCTCTTAGTCTTCTTTTGACATTTGTACTTGATGGTACCCTTTATAGGCATCCAAGAAACATTTATAACGGAATCCCATAACCGATTCGATCTTCGAGTCGATTTCAGGTAGCGGGTAGTAGTCTTTCAAGCAAGATGAATTGACGTTCTTGAAATCGATACACATCCTCCAACTGTCATTTGGTTTCTTTACAAGAACTGGGTTTGAGATCCAAGTAGGATATTGTACCGGTTGAACTATTACGGATTTCATCCATTCTTCTACTTCTTTGGCTATTGCTTGTTCTTCTCCGCTGAAAAGGTTCGCTTCCTTTGGGCTATTGGCTTGTCATGAACGTTCACGTTAAGCCTATGTTCCATGATTCGCCTTGGTACTCTGGTCATGTCCGACGGTTCCCAGGCGTACACATCTCTGTTATCTTTGAGTAACGTGATTAAGTGCCTTCTGCATTCCCTAGATAAGTTTCTTCCGATGGCCACTAATTGTTTCGGAAGGTTAGATTGACCATAATTTCTTCTGATCCGCTCACCAATTGACCAGTCATTTCGGCATCTTGTGGTTTGACCATACTTGCTTCTTTTCCCCACAACTGTTTTTCTTCCAACTTTCTGCATTCTGATATGATAACCGAACTGGTGACCAGAGTAGCTATTCCCCTTGGGGTTGGGAATTTCATCATTAAATGTATCATGGATGGGATGGCTCGGAGCTTCTTCATCCCGGAACGACCTAGTATAATGTTGTAGGGAGACGGTGACCATACCACTGCAAATTTCATGGTTGTTCGTCGAAGTAGTCCTTCGCTTCCGAAACACACATCTAACTCTATCTTCCCCAACGGTTTGATGGATTCACCCGAAAACCCCACTAGTGGTGTGTTAGTTTCCCTCAATTTGGCTTTGATCATGGGGGATAAATTTTCAAAACAGTGTTCGTACATTACTTCCACCGACGCTCCTTGATCCACGTACACCCTCCGTACGGTATACCCCTCTACTTCGGCTTCGATTATCAACGGTTCATCATAAACGTCTCCGAGTAAGATTGGAGGGAAAGTGATGGGGCGTTCATCCAGTCTTCTTCCAAATCCCTGGTCTTGTGTTTCCGTTCGATAATATGACGTATCATATTGATTATCTTTCCCTTATTGGGATTATTGTTCCCCTTCGGAGGTGCCCTTCCTCTCTGTCTTACGTCCTTCAGAAGATGATCTAGCTTCCTGGTTTTGAGAGCTATTTTTAATTGTTCTTTCAAATTATAGCAATCATTTGTGAGATGTCCCTTTTCTCCATGGTAGTCACAGTACTTGTCTAAATCTTCCCTTTGGGGCCTTCCTTTTAACGGTGGAGGTTGTGGCAGTCTTAGCTGAAGCTTGGTTGCGAAAATTTCTTTTGGGGCTTTAGTTAAACAGCTTAGGTCTATCGGTTTGGTTTCGTACCTATGGTTATCACTGTTGCGGTAATCAGTTCGGTAAGAGTCTTCATTTCTTGCGGGAACATATAGAGAATAGTGGTCATTTCGGCGAGGTTTGTAATCATTTTTGCGGTCGTTCCGACGACGATCTCCTCCGAATACTGTTCTTGGGGGCCTGTCACAATAAGGGATTGAGTGGTGTCCCTAATGAGTGTCTAAATACTTATCATTTCTGTCACAATTATACTGCAAAAACATTTAAAAAAATGCAAATATGCTTCAAAATACAGAAAATATCATTTGATTGTGTTTTTATCTATTACAAGTGCAAAAGGATTGAAAACAATTGAAAAATGAACAAAGTTTTCATAATTGACAGTTTTAGTCCCTGAAGTTTCAAAAATGGCAAAACAAGTCCCCCGGTTTTCAAAAATGGAAAATTATCTTTTATGGTTCTTGTTCTATTAAAACTTGGCATGAATGACCCTTGGAGTTAGTTTTGGATTTTGGCAGCATTGGTCCTTGGATTTTCAGGAAATTACATAATTGATCCCTAAGCTAAAACCAATTCCACTACTAATCCTAAAACTAAAAAAATAAATAAACCCAGTTACTAGACCCAGCCCAATCCTACAAACTAAACCCAAAACCATCCTAACCCAATAACCCAACCGACCTTTTTTAGTTAACCCGAAGGTTTGACCTTCGGTCAAACCACTCCCCTCCTCCTATCCCACTCACCTAACAAACCAAAATACATTAAATGCTTCTTCTCCACCACTACAACAAACCAAAATGCATTAATTGCCCTTAACCTGCTTTTGATATTTTTGGCGCCAAAAAGCCACATGTGTGGTTATGATGAAGTACAGAGAACCAAAGGTCAAGATGAAGTGGGAAATGCTCAGAAACAAGTGGGGAGTCTAAATGAATATCTATAAAGAGAAGAAGTGACACAGAGAGAAGTTTGTCAATGTTTTTAGACCAAATCATATTTTTCGTAGTGTATGATCATTTTTACTTATTGTCATTTTACTGCTCTTCTTAATTACCTTGTAATTTAAAGCTTTCAGGATCTTACTACTCTTTGACACATTGTAATAAACCTATTTACAGTACCCTTTTCAATCTATCTTTACAATTTTCAGTTATGCTTAATTTGTCCTTAATTTTCAAGTCATTTACATATTGTTGATTATAATTGTGTATTGGACTTCTTAGCTCACATAAGCTCCTGACAAAGCTTATTTAGCTTTTAGAAACCTTAAAACAAGTTATAATCCATAAAAACAAAAATACAAAAAGAAATCAAGAAAATCAATGAAAATACAAAAATCAGTGAAATGATGAAGAAGCTTTGAGCAGAGTAAATTTTGGATTGCTCTTGGTTTAGAAGCTTATTGGTAAGCTATTAAGAGTGTTCTTGGTTCTTGGTTCTGTGTTTCAGCTGGATTTCACTTGTAAGCATATTTCCAAGTTTTTGGCATTTTACTGTGGTTCTTTGTTTCATGCCAGTATTGTTGATGTTTTATGCTTATTTGGTCTTATGATATGATAATATAAGTTTAGAATCAGTAATAAGGTCTAAATCCACTAGTTGCTTTGAAAATCACAAATCAGTCTCTTTATAGGGTTGTTTGGATTAACTGCTATCTGTGGTCTACAAGTTGTTTTGTTTGTTGTTCTTGATTACTACATATTGCACTGAGTTGCTTTAGGTCAGACAAACCATAAAGTTCAGGGTTTATTTGTTGCAAAGTCATAATCACCTTTGATTTCATCTTGTTTGTTCACTGTTAGTATAATTAATCCTATAATCATCATTTTGGTTTATAAGTTGTTTATCTAGCTTAATTTCATGTTCTAATAGATTAATATAACATAATCAGTAAGTAGGATTGATTCAAAGTTCATATAAGTCAACTTTCTAGTTTTAAGTAAAAAGTCAAATTTATGCCCTGTGCACAGTTGCACTAGCTACTTTCATAAGCTCTTAGATTGATATTTGTTGCATGTTAGCTTGTAAGTCTTGTTGCTTTGTGAAGCCTATCTGGCTACCTTGCTCTGCATGCTATTGCTTTTCATTTATTTGCTTATTTGGACTGCTTAATTTGCTCTCATGTTTTCTCAAAACCACTCAGTATACACTGAGTCATCAGTGTAGCTCAGTGTAGTTGAGTCATTTTCACAAGCCCCTCAAAAGCTCTCCAGTGAACTTGAGCTTGTGTGATTTGGTTTCTTGTGAAGCTTAACCACCCATCTCTAAGTTCCAGTGCTTAATTTCCCTTCTCAAGCTTATTTAATAGGGCTGCAAGTAGTTTTTTATCTGTCCCATTTCTCTGCATTCACTGAGAATTCAGTGAATTTGAGGCTTTTTCATAAGCCCTTCATAAGCTCATCTGTGGTCCCCATAGGTTGAGCTTGGACTTTTTGGAAACCTCACCAACCCATCTTGCTACTCCAATATTCCCTTTGTGCTTTATAGCTTATTTCATAAGCTTATTTAGCCTCTAAAGTTAGCAGCAGGTTGGTATACTAGCAGTACCTTTGGTACTCTAGCAGTACCTTGCTGATTTGCTTATTCCAAGCTTATCAGTGCTTGTTTCTTGTCCATCTAGCTTATTTCCAGTACCTTTTACTTATTTTCATCTTATTTCACTTTTGTTTCCTTGTGTTTAGCTTATTTTATAGCTTGTTGGAGCTTATTATCCATTTTGAGCCAAAAAGCTCAACTGATAAGCTCATAAGCTCTAAATCTGCTTATTTTTAAGTTTTAAAGTTTTTGTCTTTATTAAAGTTTCATATTTTCAGTAGTTAAATAGTTTTGTAAAAAGAAAATCAGAAAATCAACAACATAAAAATAAGTGATAGCTTCTATTTAAGCCATTTGGCTTATTTTCAGCTTTTTCCTTAAGCACTTATCATTTTTATATTTTTCATAGGTTCCTGTATTTATTTAGTATTTATATAAAAAGTTTCAGATTTATTAGAGTTTATTTAGTATTTATTATAATTTAAATTAGTTTAAATAATTATTAAATAGTAATTAATTAATAATAATTAGATAATAAGTGTAATAAATATATTTTCAGTTTTAAAATAAGTTTTATAATATTTTAGATTTATCTAAGTCATAATTTCATTTTTCTAGGTTTATTTCTTATTTTCTTACTTTTTAGGTTATTATTTAATAGTTAAAAATAGTTTTTAATTAATAATAATTAATTAATAAGTCTAAAAAATAATTTTAATTTTCCAATAATTTTCTTTTATCATTTGGATTCCAAAAATATAATTTTCACATCCGTGGGAGTTATATTGGACATAATTCACTTTTTATTTTGTACGTTTACGTTTATTTAAATTTAAACGTACGTTTCTAAGTTTCTAAACGTTTTTAAGTAATTTGGTTTCCTGTATTTATTCTTATAGCTTGTTTAAAGCTATTCTCTTTTATTTTCTTAGTCCAATAATTCAAAACCCCCTTTTTCCATTCAATATCACCAGATCACAGATCCGTTCTATTACAGTGTTCACACCTCGTTGGGACTTAACGACCCGGGGATACACTAAACTCCTTTGGTAAATTGCATTGTGCCCTAGATTGTTTGACTCTTGTTGACCATTCACCTGGTCACTATTAGTTGACCATTTGGGGCCGATCAAATTTTGGCGCCGCTGCCGGGGAGGTGTGCTGCGTAGATCGAATTTGAAGTATCAGTGTTGTTGAATATACATCCATTGTGTATTTTCCATCCTTGTTCATATTCTCTTATTTTTATATATATATATAAAGCCAAATATTATCGTTAAGTTAATTCGTTTGACTGATCGATAACCAAAAATATCGTATTTCAAGTTTCCATAAACAAATAAAAGAATCTTCTTACCCTATTCTAAGTTTCCATCACTCTAAAGGATTCTTAGACTCGTCTTAGTGCATGCGCACTCGTTCTTCTAGGTCATCAAGCCCTTTCCGTGAGCTTGGAAACATACCTCGAAGACGTCGTAGACGTTCTGCTCCATCAGTCGTACCCGAGATACGCACTGATCCTAAAACTCCTGTCATCATGACAGAAGATCGTCCGATGAATGAGCTTCTCCAGGCACCCTCCGATGGGTACGGAGATGCCATTGTTGTTCCAGCCATCGTGGCTGAGAATTTTGAGCTTAAGACTGGGTTGATAAACCTAGTAACCCAGCGGCAATTCTATGGTTTTGACAGGGACGATCCTCAAGATCACATTAGATGGTTTAACAAAATCACTTGCACCATCAAATGCAAAAATGTCCCTGAGGAATCAATCAAACTTCTTCTTTTCCCATTTTCCATCGATGGGGCAGCCCGAATTTGGCTTGAAAAACAACCCCCTCGATCGATTGAAACATGGGAAGATTTGGTTCAAAAGTTCGTAAATGAATTCTTTCCTCCTTCCAAAACCACGTATCTCAAGGATGAAATCATGAAATTCTCTCAAAGGTTTGATGAACCTTTTGGAGAGGCATGGGATCGTTTCAAAGAATTGCTCCGCAAATGTCCTCATCACGGTTTCACCGATTTGATGCAAATGGACACTTTCTACAATGGGTTAAACCCATCTGACCAAGATTCTCTCAATGCCTCAGCTGGAGGTAATTTTCTGAGCAAATCCACTAAGGAAGCCATTGCACTTATTGAAAATAAGTCAAAGGTCCGCACTGCACGAGCCAGACCATATAATTCTCAGGCTAGTGCTGGTCCTTCTACTTCATCTCCCGTGAGTCAGTCTAATACTGATACTCAGCTTGCTGAACTCACAAAGGCTATTCAAGCTTTGGTTTTCTCCACACAAAAGAAAGAGTTCGCTCCGCAAACTTCTCACACTGCTGAAATCAAAAAGATAAAAGTTTGTGTAACTTGTGGTGGTCCTCACGCTTACTACAATTGTACTGCCACTGATGGCAATGCATTTGAAGTCCATGCTATAGCCGGAACTTCCAATCAAGGAGGTAATCAATACCGTCCTCAAGTGGAACCAAACTACCGTGCTAGCAACCAAATTGGACCACCCGGATTTCCTCCTCCCAACAATCCAAATAGGATTAATCCTAATCAACAAAGAGGGCAAAACACGCAAAATCAATTTCATGCCCCGAACAATCAATACCCACCCCAAAGGGGTAATCAAGGGTATTCAGCTCCTAATCACCAAGGACCTCTTTCAAATGAACTTGATAATTACATCAAGGTTAATGAGACCAAAATGAGGGCAATGCAAAATTAAATCTCAAATCTGAAGAATGAATTTCAATCTTCAATACACAAGCAAGGAACTGAGCTTAAGAATGAAATTTCAAACAAAATTGATCATTCTCAAAGCGAAGTTAAGAATATGCTTGCCAGTCTCATGGACCATATTAATCCACCTTCTACATTGGGAGGTCTCCCAAGTAACACTGTTGTCAACCCAAGGGGTGAACTCAAAGCTGTCACTACACGTAGTGGTAAAGCTCATGATGGACTCAAGGTGACAAAGGACTCGGTACTTCCCACTAACAATGGAAGTGCTAAATACGTCCAACCTATGGTTGTCCAAAATTCTACACCCACAATTGCTCCTAAACCGTCAAGAATAGATTCTACTCTTTCACGATTTACGGTTAAAAGTTTGTCAAGCAAAATTAGTGAGCAAAGAACAGCCAGAGCTTATTCCAATATGCTCAATGCTGCTCCTATCAGTGTGCTTGATGACAGTGATGATGATGAAAATACCAATTTCATCAAAGCTATCACCACTCGTAGTGGTGCTGCTTATGAGGGACCCTCTGGTCCTATTCCTCCTCCGTTGTATGAAATGGAAAAAGAGACAGAGTTTACAACGGACGAAGTGCAAATTCCAAGCCCACAAAGTACAGCACAAGTCCATCCTCTGGTTGTCCCGAAAAAGAGATCCAAACCAGGAGTTGTCTTTGAATCTGTTGAGACTCCTGAAGTTGCTGCCCCTAAATCCAAACCTTATATTCCTTACCCATCGCGCTTAAATGAGCAAAAGCTCCGTGACAAGGCTAGTCAACAAATGGACAAATTCTTTCAAATCTTTAAAGAATTACATTTTGACATAAGTTTTGCGGATGCTATCATTCTGATGCTTAAGTTTGCATCAACAATCAAACACTTGTTAAGCAACAAGGAAAAACTGATTGAAATGGCTAAAACTCCATTAAATGAGAACTGCTCAGCAGTTATCTTAAAAAAGCTTCCCGAGAAGCTTGGAGATCCTGGAAAGTTTCTAATACCTTGTGTATTTCCAGGAATGGTTGAATGCTATGCCTTGGCCGATCTTGGTGCAAGCATCAACCTGATGCCTCATTCAGTGTGGAAGAAACTTTCTCTTCCGGCTCTTACCCCTACCTGCATGACTCTTGAGCTTGCAGATCGTACTATATCACTACCTCTCGGCATTGCCGAGGATGTGTTTGTGAAAGTAGGGAGGTTCCATTTTCCAGCTGACTTTGTGGTTGTTGAATTCGACGTAGATCAAAAGGTTCCTCTCATTCTTGGAAGAGGATTCCTAAAAACTGACCATGCTCTTATTGATGTATTTAAGCATGAGATCACATTGCGTGTGGATAATGAAGCTGTTACCATTAACCATGATCAAACTTCGAGATACTCCTCAAATTATGATTCTGAATCGGTTAACCGAATCGATGTCATTGATATTGCTTCAGAGGAGTACTCTCAAGAGTATCTTGGTTATTCTCATAATTTTGTGAGTGGGGATCCCACTCCATCTTCTCAACCTATCATTCCCGACTCTTCCCCTTCTCTCACTCCGTTTGAGGGAAGTGATTCCATTTTGGAAGAGATCGAGGCTTTTCTCAAGTGTGATTCATTTCTAGAAGGAATTGATAACGCTGAGATTAATCTGGAGGGAGATATTCTTCTTCTTGAGAAATTGTTGAATCAGGACAATTCTCCTCCTCTCCCTCCCGTTGAACTTCATAATAAGGAAATCAAGTCAGTTGAGAAAACTGATAAATTTCCTGAGATCAAGTTTAAGGACTTGCCTCCTCCTCTTAAATATGAAATTCTTGAGGAGGAAGTTCTTATCTTAATTGCTATTTAGATCTTTCTTCTTCCCTTCACCTACCCGGTGATTTCCCTTATCCTTCACTCATTCGGGAGTGAGGATATTACCTTTGACCCCGGCATTTTCCATCTAACATTGGTTTAAATGACCGGATATATCTCATCGGTGTGGACCTTTCATATACTTCAATGTTTATCTAGACATCTTGAATGAAAGTCCGATGTAGATTGTTTCTTCCACATGTTACTTCCCCATGAACCAATGAATTCGGGGTCGAGTCAAGCTAGCTCCTCGGTTAATAAAAACAGTAGTAGAACATGGGTTTTCACCCATGTCTCACCCAAGTGTGGGGGAGATGCCCCACATGTTGTATATATGTATAAGTTAAAAAAAAAAAAAAAAAAAAAAAAAAAAAAAAGCTATTAGTATTTCCTTTTCACGTTCTAAGTGTTGGTTTAACAACCGGT
Source organism: Artemisia tridentata subsp. tridentata (assembly GCA_021014915.2). Taxonomy (NCBI): domain Eukaryota; kingdom Viridiplantae; phylum Streptophyta; class Magnoliopsida; order Asterales; family Asteraceae; genus Artemisia; species Artemisia tridentata. Next base: position 223,271,314 of record CP139509.1, read on the forward strand.
ACTTTGAATATTGAGGGAAATATTCAGTTCTAAGTGTGGAGGGGAATTCTAGCGAATTTGATCATATGTACCATCTAGTACCCCCATTTTGGCCAAAATTTTAAAATTTTTTCTCACTTAGAACGCAATAAATGGTTATCAGTCCGCCATGTCTAACCCACATAAGGATTGGCTAATCCAAGAGCAAACGGCTCTTGGTAAAGATGTATCAAATCCGTTTATGGCTTACAATTTGCCAAAAATTGTATGGTATTCAACTCCCCATATCTTTATAAAGTTAAGAGTTGGCTAGCCCGCAAGGTTATGGCTTGTGGTAAAGACAGTAGAAAACCATATTTGGTAATCAGCTCACCAAAGATAATAACTGTATTTTATCTAAGAGTTGGCTAGTCCAGAAGCAAACGGCTTTTGGTAAAGACAAATCAAATCCGTTGACAGCTTATGGTTTGCTCAAAATCATTTGGTTATCATTGTACCAAAGTATCACATACTAAAACATTGGCTACTCCAGAAGTAATGGCTTTTGGTAAAGAGATAAAATCCATTAAATTTTCATAAAAGATTGCTAGGGACTAGCAATAGTTTAGTGTGGGGGATTGATGAGTGTCTAAATACTCATCATTTCTGTCACATTTAGACTGCAAAAATATTTAAAAACATGCAAATATGCTTCAAAATACAGAAAATATTATTTGATTGTGTTTTTATCTATTACAAGTGCAAAAGGATTGAAAACAATTGAAAAATGAGCAAAGTTTGCATAATTGACAGTTTTAGTCCCTGAAGTTTCAAAAATGGCAAACAAGTCCCCCGGTTTTCAAAAATGGAAAATTATCTTTTATGGTTCTTGTTCTATTGAAACTTGGCATGAATGACCCTTGGAGTTAGTTTTGGATTTTGGCAGCATTGGTCCTTGGATTTTCAGGAAATTACATAATTGATCCCTAAGCTAAAACCAATTCCACTACTAATCCTAAAACTAAAAAAATAAATAAACCTAGTTACTAGACCCAGCCCAATCCTACAAACTAAACCCAAAACCATCCTAACCCAATAACCCAACAGACCTTTTTTAGTTAACCCGAAGGTTTGACCTTCGGTCAAACCACTCCCCTCCTCCTATCCCACTCACCTAACAAACCAAAATACATTAAATGCTTCTTCTCCACCACTACAACAAACCAAAATGCATTAATTGCCCTTAACCTGCTTTTGATATTTTTGGCGCCAAAAAGCCACATGTGTGGTTATGATGAAGTACAGAGAACCAAAGGTCAAGATGAAGTGGGAAATGCTCAGAAACAAGTGGGGAGTCTAAATGAATATCTATAAAGAGAAGAAGTGACACAGAGAGAAGTTTGTCAATGTTTTTAGACCAAATCATATTTTTCGTAGTGTATGATCATTTTTACTTATTGTCATTTTACTGCTCTTCTTAATTACCTTGTAATTTAAAGCTTTCAGGATCTTATTACTCTTTGACACATTGTAATAAACCTATTTACAGTACCCTTTTCAATCTATCTTTACAATTTTTAGTTATGCTTAATTCGTCCTTAATTTTCAAGTCATTTACATATTGTTGATTATAGTTGTGTATTGGACTTCTTAGCTCACATAAGCTCCTGACAAAGCTTATTTAGCTTTTAGAAACCTTAAAACAAGTTATAATCCTTAAAAACAAAAATACAAAAAGAAATCAAGAAAATCAATGAAAATACAAAAATCAGTGAAATGATGAAGAAGCTTGGAGCAGAGTAAATTTTGGATTGCTCTTAGTTTAGAAGCTTATTGGTAAGCTATTAAGAGTGTTCTTGGTTCTTGGTTCTGTGTTTCAGCTGGATTTCACTTGTAAGCATATTTCCAAGTTTTTGGCATTTTACTGTGGTTCTTTGTTTCATGCCAGTATTGTTGATGTTTTATGCTTATTTGGTCTTATGATATGATAATATAAGTTTAGAATCAGTAATAAGGTCTAAATCCACTAGTTGCTTTGAAAATCACAAATCAGTCTCTTTATAGGGTTGTTTGGATTAACTGCTATCTGTGGTCTACAAGTTGTTTTGTTTGTTGTTCTTGATTACTACATATTGCACTGAGTTGCTTTAGGTCAGACAAACCATAAAGTTCAGGGTTTATTTGTAGCAAAGTCATAATCTCCTTTGATTTCATCTTGTTTGTTCACTAGTAGTATAATTAATCCTATAATCATCATTTTGTGTTTATAAGTTGTTTATCTAGCTTAATTTCATGTTCTAATAGATTAATATAACATAATCAGTAAGTAGGATTGATTCAAAGTTCATATAAGTCAACTTTCTAGTTTTAAGTAAAAAGTCAAATTTATGCCCTGTGCACAGTTGCACTAGCTACTTTCATAAGCTCTTAGATTGATATTTGTTGCATGTTAGCTTGTGAGTCTTGTTGCTTTGTGAAGCCTATCTGGCTACCTTGCTCTGCATGCTATTGCTTTTCATTTATTTGCTTATTTGGACTGCTTAATTTGCTCTCATGTTTTCTCAAAACCACTCAGTATACACTGAGTCATCAGTGTAGCTCAGTGTAGTTGAGTCATTTTCACAAGCCCCTCAAAAGCTCTCCAGTGAACTTGAGCTTGTGTGATTTGGTTTCTTGTGAAGCTTAACCACCCATCTCTAAGTTCCAGTGCTTAATTTCCCTTCTCAAGCTTATTTAATAGGGCTGCAAGTAGTTTTTTATCTGTCCCATTTCTCTGCATTCACTGAGAATTCAGTGAATTTGAGGCTTTTTCATAAGCCCTTCATAAGCTCATATGTGGTCCCCACAGGTTGAGCTTGGACTTTTTGGAAACCTCACTAACCCATCTTGCTACTCCAATATTCACTTTGTGCTTTATAGGTTATTTCATAAGCTTATTTAGCCTCTAAAGTTAGCAGCAGGTTGGTATACTAGCAGTACCTTTGGTACTCTAGCAGTACCTTGCTGATTTGCTTATTCCAAGCTTATCAGTGCTTGTTTCTTGTCCATCTAGCTTATTTCCAGTACCTTTTACTTATTTTCATCTTATTTCACTTTTGTTTCCTTGTGTTTAGCTTATTTTATAGCTTGTTGGAGCTTATTATCCATTTTGAGCCAAAAAGCTCAACTGATAAGCTCATAAGCTCTAAATCTGCTTATTTTTAAGTTTTAAAGTTTTTGTCTTTATTAAAGTTTCATATTTTCAGTAGTTAAATAGTTTTGTAAAAAGAAAATCAGAAAATCAACAACATAAAAATAAGTGATAGCTTCTATTTAAGCCATTTGGCTTATTTTCAGCTTTTTCCTTAAGCACTTATCATTTTTATATTTTTCATAGGTTCCTGTATTTATTTAGTATTTATATAAAAAGTTTCAGATTTATTAGAGTTTATTTAGTATTTATTATAATTTAAATTAGTTTAAATAATTATTAAATAGTAATTAATTAATAATAATTAGATAATAAGTGTAATAAATATATTTTCAGTTTTAAAATAAGTTTTATAATATTTTAGATTTATCTAAGTCATAATTTCATTTTTCTAGGTTTATTTCTTATTTTCTTACTTTCTAGGTTATTATTTAATAGTTAAAAATAGTTTTTAATTAATAATAATTAATTAATAAGTCTAAAAAATAATTTTAATTTTCCAATAATTTTCTTTTATCATTTGGATTCCAAAAATATAATTTTCACATCCGTGGGAGTTATATTGGACAGAATTCACTTTTTATTTTGTACGTTTACGTTTATTTAAATTTAAACGTACGTTTCTAAGTTTCTAAACGTTTTTAAGTAATTTGGTTTCCTGTATTTATTCTTATAGCTTGTTTAAAGCTATTCTCTTTTATTTCCTTAGTCCAATAATTCAAAACCCCCTTTTTCCATTCAATATCACCAGATCACAGATCCGTTCTATTACAGTGTTCACACCTCGTTGGGACTTAACGACCCGGGGATACACTAAACTCCTTTGGTAAATTGCATTGTGCCCTAGATTGTTTGACTCTTGTTGACCATTCACCTGGTCACTATTAGTTGACCGTTTGGGGCCGATCAGTCCCTTTCGAAAAGTATCCATCTTTTCTCCCTTAGGTAGTTTGGTTGAATTGTATGCTTCTTTTGACCGAACAAAGTCATCTACCCTTATCATCATTTCAGTTACTTTTTGAAGGATTCGATCGGAGAAACGTTTTGCCAACTCAGGACACTTACTGCCATTTATAAAGGATGAGATTTGCATAACTTCCGGGACCCCAGAGATGTGATTGTCTTCGTCTATCCACCTTTCTTTAAAGGCCGGTAGGGTTTCGTTTGCTTGTCGAGTGATCTTGGTGATCTCCATCGGATCCTTGATACATTTCCTCCGGAGAGCGAATCTTGTCACGAATTGCTCACGAAGGGTTTCCCAACTGTCAATGATACCATTAGGTAGCCGATCAAACCATCCTCTGGCCGAGCCGTCCAACGTTTGTTTAAACAAACAACACAATACTGGCATCTGCCATCTTCCGTGGTTGGCTGCCCCGGAGAACCTTATGATGTGATCATCTGGATATGTGGATCCGTCGTAAAGCTTGATGTTTGTTGGTAGGGTGTGTTTGGGGCCTGAGAAGTTTATGATTCTTCTGCTAAACGGACATCTTAATGCTTCTTTGTATGGTTTTTGGAGGTCGTCTTTAGGTTCTTCTTCCCCATGGTTTTTCTGTGGTTCTTGGTTGGTTTCTTCACCAAAATCTATTCGGATGGGTTTGAGTGGGCTTCCCCTTTGGAGTTATGTTCTTTTATCAAGGCTTGATGTGAGGTCATATGACTTAAGATTTGCTCTTCTAGACTGGAGGGATTATTGGAGTCACTGTTACCCTTTCCACTCCCTTCGGCATGGGGGAGTTTCAAAGGCAGGACCTGTCATTCTTTCTTTTGGTAGATTGAATAACGGGTCCCACGGATGGCGCAAATTTGTTGAAGTAAAATCTTGCGTCTTACTCCGAACGTGCAAAATAGATCCTTCGGACGGTCCTTCGTCTGGTCCTTCGTCTGGTCCTTCGGATCCCTGTAAGAAAGAAGCACGCGTTAACCTCGCCCCGGGTGTTATCCCAGGACCAAGCTCCGGCGTAAGAGTAAGTATTAGGTGTCAGAGTTCAAATATATGAGTGAGAGTGAGAGAGAGTTGTTACCCTGAGGTGATAAAACCTCCTCTTTATATAGGCGGACCTTTCTTGTCCGCATTCGGTGGTCACATGTGGGATTGCGACCTTTTTGGGCGGCAACTGCGATCTTTCCCTGAAAGGGTCCTGGTCGGGTCAGGTTTGCCCATCTGAGCACTGTTCCTTACTTCTTTTGTAAAGCGTTTGTCTTCGCCTGGCTAGCCGTTATTTTGGCTTGGTCTGTCCGGGACGACTTATCTTGGCCGAAATGGTTTACCTCAGCCGAAGTGATTTGTCTGGGTCGTATGGTGTATTTGTGATTGGTTCGGTGTGGGCCGTTCGGCCACATACGCCAACACAAGGCACATAGGTTGGGATACAGACAAAGCATACAAGTATTCTATGAGATTATGAGATGTTCAATTTTGTACAAGAAGTGACTCTTGATTCTTATTATCTAAGGTTTTCTACGATGATTATTGAGCTGAACAAGAATGGTCTAAAATAAAAGATGATTGATGAGAACATCGAATTTCGTCTAATTCTGCAACCTGAATGGAAGAGATATGTTACACTGGTGAGACAGACAAAGGACTTGCATGTCATTGATTTACACCAAATCTTTGACATTCTGAAGCAGAATCAAAAGGAAACTAATGAAGTGAAAGCTGAGAAAAAAGAGATAACCAGTGATCCTTTGGCATTTGTTGCAACAACCAGAATCTTACCCTTACACAAATCACACTCATCAAAAAGTAAAGCTAAAGTGAAGAGTCCATCATCATCATCTGGTTCAGACAAAGAAGATCAAGATTTGGGCCACGGGATTTTGGGCCGCAGTGGGATTTGTGTTGGTCGCATTGGGTTGAGGTGGTAGTGTAGTTGCGTTGGATAGGGGTTGGGCTAGGGTTAGATAAAAAAAAATGAAACTCCGGTAGATGGTGTACAAAAAAAAAAAAAAAAAAAAAAAAAAAAAAAAAAAAAAATTGGGATGTAGGCTGCTTTTAGGGTTTATTGGGACAGTTTGAGTGTTCCTCTTATACCATTTCAAGCTTTATAAACTCCCATAACTGATAATAATGTTCTCATACAATATGAAGAGAAATCTAGGAGATGAAGGTGGGTGAAAGAATTTTGTGAGATGACCATGGACGGTTTATTCAAATTTTGGCGAGAACCATAAGATACTAGCTCTCGATCGAGGACTTACTATGGCCAAAGAATTAGACATCAAGAAGCTTATAAATAACATGGACTCGCCAAATGGCGGTTCAACATACTTTATTGTGAGTAAATGTCATGACTTATTTAAAGCATTACTATCGGGAAGTTGACAAAGCAGCAGACTGATTAGTGAATCGGGGTTATTAATATATGCGATCGAAAACAATTCTTTTGATTTATTTAAGAACATCTTTTCGAAGAAAATAAAAGTATACAAATCACCACACACTTGCATAGAAGGCTTTGTTGAATAGGAGTTAGCCCAACAACAAAGTTAGGCGGCCCAGCTTGGTCAAATAGGCCTTTTCAAATATAAATATTAAATAGTAATCGCAGTTTTTAATTTATCTATTTTTATATAACTAACTTTAAAGTCAATAATGTCCATTTCATGTCTAACTCGATTCAACATGTGTTTGGTGTATTCAAACTTAGCCTCCTTAAATCCTTGTATATTCAAACCTAGTGTCCCAAATTTCATATAGAATAAAAGTTGCTTGACGGTTACAGAGTTCTATTGGCGATCGATTGCTTTGTTTAACTCTCGTTTGATTAATTGTTGATCCCACTTTTCCTCATAATAAGTTACAAGTTACAACGTATACTATACTGGTTTGATACACGTCCATCTCACAATTATTCCGCAAGTTAAAAGAATAACTCTTGTCATATAAACTCTAAAAAAATCAAACACATCAATACTATAAAGAATGACAATGATAGGCTTGCTAGAAAACGTAAGAACTTTCATATCGTGAACCTATGCTATGTCATTTATCACGAAAAGGAACATGTTGATCACAAATATTGTATATTCAACTTCGATAAACTGGGGTGAAGAGTGTAGAGTTACATACGAAAATTCTAAATCAGAAAAGTAAGCATCTTTTATGGTACCAAACATACATTTTAGCCCTTTTGTGAAATGGGTTATGGGTGTATCTACACCAAACGTATAATATATATTATGTGATTTTTTGTTCTTTGTTTTGATAGCCTTAAAAGATTCCAAACCTAAAAAATGCAATAAATATTTCAAAGCTTCAATGAACACCGTCATTTTTTTTTTGTTGAAGAGCCTAATCATTTGTAGCTAAAGTAATATAAAAGCCACCTCCCAAAATTTGGCATATTTTGAAGAATATTGTCAACTTGTATTATTTGTACTTATGATCTTTCTTTAATGTGTCATATACTCATATTCGTCTTTTTGACTATTTTAAATGGTCATTTGTTTCGTAAGAAAAGTTCAGTATAGATCTAATATTTTTCATAAGGAAAATGAATTATATGTCTAAAATTAATACTTAAAATTAAACCTAAAGATTTGATTGGTTCATTTAAAAAATTAATTGGTGAAAAATGATGAGAGAATTAGTGTATAACACTTGTCATGAAATGAATGGATTAGGTCTATGTTGTAGGTCTATATATCAGCACTCTTGTCATAAATACAATAAACCAATCTTTATTATTCATTTTTTTGATCATAACAAAAACAATAAACTTTCACCCTTTTTTTTTAAATTAAATATCTCGCAAACCATTAATCGTTACGCGAAAAAAATCATACCACCGTGACGAGAATTAAATTATATTTCTATAGATATGCATTTCTATATATCTTTCTATAGGTTTGAATATACGAGAATTAAAAATCACATGTGATTTGGAAAGAAAAAAAAGCTCGTTGAAATTATAAATAAATACATATCTATAAATAGATAATTTAATTCTCGTCGTGATGGTGCATTTTTTGTAGCTTGAAGATTTACCGTTTGCAAGATATGTTGTTTTAAAAAATAAATGTGAAAAATGATGTTTTATTAATTTAGATAAAAAAAATTGATAGTTAAGATTGGTTCTTTAGATCTATGACAAATATTAGATATATATTGATCTCAACTCTTGTTTTGTATATTTTAGTAATTACTAGGGAAATATTTCCTGGACACGTTTTATTACATGATGAGTCTGTTCAAATGGTTTGACGGCAAAAGTTCAATATACATCTCATATTTGTCATAGATGCAATGAACCAATTTTAACAATTCATTTTTTTTATCAAAACAAAAAATATAAACTTTCACCCTTTTTTTTAAAATTAAATATCTCGCAAACCATTAATCGTTACGCGAAAAAAATCATACCATCACGACGAGAATTAAATTATCTTTCTATAGAAATGCATTATTATATACTTTTGACGAACTTTTTTTTTCAAAATTTCCACCCAGAAAAATCATACGTGATTCGTAAAAATCAAATGTGATTTGTAGAAATCACATGTGATTTGATTTTTACGAATCACATGTGATTTTTACAAATCACATGTAATTTTTACAAATCACATGTAATTTTTACAAATCATATGTGATTTTTCTGGGCGAATTTTTTTTTTTTTTTAAAGTTCGTCGAAAGTATAGAGAAATGCATATCTATAGATAGATAATTTAATTTTCGTCACGATGGTGTATTTTTTATAGCTTGAAGATTTATCGTTTGCAAGATATATTATTTTTTTTTTAAATGTGAAAAATGGTTTTTTATTAATTTATATGAAAAATGTATAGCTAAGATTGGTTATTTTGATTTATAACAAATATAAGATATATATTGATCTCAACTAATGGTTTGATTCTTGCAAGAAATCTATTTTTTATTACATTTTACGTGTCTCAATTTAAATTATGTCTTCTAAGACAGAATATAACGACTATGCACTAGGCTATGTGTAATGGGGCGTGAATGCCCCAAATTTTGCCCAAATTTTGCCCAATTAGCGCCCAATTCGCGCCCAGGACCACTACACAGGGGTGCCAATTTGCAAAAAAACCGAATAGGCGTGAATTGATTCACGCCCCGCCCATTTGTACTTTCAAGGAGAATGCATTTAAGGTGGTGATTCTTTCGTGAGTTCATGCTTGGATATATAAAGGAGATATAAAGGTTTGTGTTTGTATGATATTGAAGTGATGAGGTAGGAGGAGGCTGCGATTTTTTATTGGAGCAGAAAGAAAGTAAAGAGATGACTGCAATATTAGGGTATAATATTAGGGTTGAAGTGCACTTTATATCTAATATTGTTTGGGCTTTGTTTGGGCTTCAGTTATAAAATAGCAGTTGGGCTTTATATCTAATGTTTTTTTTTTTTATTATTAATAAAATGATGTTGTCTTTTTTTTTTAATTAATAAAAGAGTAAACTACAAAATACATCTCTGTGGTTTGGTCAATTTCACACGATACATCCCTCCCAAAAAAGTTGCACCATACACATCCCTCCGTTAGTAAAAGTCAAACACAATACATCCAAGAGGACGAACGGTGCAAAGATTGTCTCGTTAAGTTGGACACGTGGCAGTTAAGCAAGGGTATTTTTGTCATTTTATTGTTCCATCTACTTCACCCCTCTTCTTCTACAAATCTCTACAAATCCAGAAACACAAATCCAGAAACCCAAATCCACAATAATCCAAAACACAAACACATAAGAATAATAAAAAAACACCAATCTATTATCTTTACCACATCCTACTTCAACTGTCAGCCCCACCATTGATCCATTCCACACCTGGTATCAGCTTAACTAAAACACACTGATGAACACTATCATCAAACATCCCTGATAAAATAAATTTATCAGTCACCTTTTAAACATCAATTTTCCAACAACAATTCACAACCAATTCACTCTGAGTTGATTTGACTTCACACGAGTCACACACATTTCCCATCTCAGCTGCCCAACAACCTGAGCCTTCCAATCTCTGATCAAGAAAAAATTAACAAACCCACTCCTCATCACTCCCTCATCTCAAATACACAAATCCGAATCAAACCCTTTTAACAGCTACCTACCTCTTATCTTTTGTTGGTAGATTGTTAACCGCCGCTGATTTTAGGTTTCTTGTTATTGTCGGGTCTATGATTTCTTGAGTCATCATATTGTTGAGGTTTTGTGTGAGTAAGATCGAGGGTTCGTGGGTTTTTGTTTTTTTGATTGTTTTGAGATGTGGGTTGTTCGATCTGGGTTTTGTCGAGTAATTAGATCCGGATTTGATGGCTGTTACAGATGGAGAGATTGACTTCTGTTTTTTTTTATTTGTGAGTTGTGTGAAAGATCTGGGTTTAGATCGATAGTGGTAATTGTTTGTGTTTGATGAAGTTTTTTTTTTAGGTTTTAATTTTTGATGATAGATCGATTTGAGTTTTGGAGTGGTGAGGTGTTAGATCTGATTTTTGATGAGATCAAAATGGGAGATCTGGGTTTTTTTTTGGAGGTTATGCTTTATAGAATGTTTTGGATTATTGTGGATTTGGGTTTCTGGATTTGTGTTTGTGTTTTTGTGTTTGTGGTTTGGATTTGTGTTTCTAGATTTGATCTGGATTTGGATTTGTGTTTGTGTTTGTGGATTTGTAGAAGAAGAGGGGACAATAAAATGACAAAAATACCCTTGCTTAACTGCCACGTGTTCAACTTAACGAGACAATCTTTGCACCGTTCGTCCTCTTGGATGTATTGTGTTTGACTTTTACTAACGGAGGGATGTGTATGGCGCAACTTTTTTGGGAGGGATGTATCGTGTGAAATTGACCTAACCACAGGGATGTATTTTGTAGTTTACTCTTAATAAAATGATGTTTTAATTTAGAATGTACTATTTGATTGAATTTAAAAAAAGGAAAAAAAAATAAAATAAAATAAAAATGACACGTGTCAAAATTTGTCCCACACACCATTTTCCACCATTACACACCTAAACCCATCAACCCCCTTTGCTGACTGGGCAGACACGTGTCAAATTTTGCCCCACCCACTGATCGTGTATAGTATCCCCGGACCCTAGCATATTGGGCCGGGCATGACTAACATCTTAAACCACGGCAGATCCTAGTCCCGCAATTCGGACAAGATCATCCCCGTTCTCTCAAGTCCGGGGACCTAATCCAATGTCGACAGCTATCCTGCCGCGACTACCTAAAGCCAGATCTTGTAGGATTGTGTCTTCCACTTGATCTGACATTTACCTACTAAGGTATGGCGCAACCATGCGCTGCTCTGACAATTACCTACTCAGTAATTAATGCGCAGAGTTTCGAGGTAGCTACAGTAAGTATAAGGGTAGTATAAATACTCCCATCTCATTTATTACCACACCTAACTGCATTTACTACGCCTAGTCCGCGCTTAAACTATCTCTCTAAATAAATATACTTACTCTCACACCGGAGGCCAACCGCGGAAACCCCCTTCCGCGGTAAGACTAACGGTGCTACTTTTGTCTTAGCAGTTAACAAGAAGTAATCGGTGCAAGATCTATCCTCCAAGAGCTAGTCTAAACCTAGGTCTGGGAGTGTGCCAAAGATTTGTACTAACATTTGGCGCCATCCGTGGGACCAGTTACACAAACTGCGTTTCAAAAGGAAGAAAAATCTACCATGAGCAATCAAGGAAACAATCCTTCCCCTTCCCAGGAACCTTCCACCGTGCGTAACACTCGTGATATGGGAAAAAACAAGGAGCAGGAACTCCATGCGGAATCCCTTCCGGATGAAGCAATCAGGAAGTTTTGCGATCAGCACTACGACTGATTGCTGCCACTAATGTCCGAAAAGGTCCACGCAGAAAAGCTAAACCAAGTAAGGACCCGCCTTGAGTTCGAGGATGAGTCGCGGGAAGACCCTTCCCCGCAAGGACTATCCAGAAACTCCCAGTCAAGATCCCTATGGGAACGAAAGAATGAAAAGAGGCAGAAATCCAGTCCTAGTTACAAGTCAGGGCCCTCTGAAAGCTCTTACTCCCGAAGCGTTTTCTCTAGGCTCAGCAAGGAACCTAGGGGCGGTGACAAAGAAATGGAATACCCCCGATCTACCGTTTTCACCCGTTTGGGAGAAAGGAGGGGGGATGTTAAGTCACGCCTAGGAGAGAAGAAGGCAGACGTATTCTCTAGACTTAAAACAAAAAGCCGTACCAGAAGAGAGCGCAGAGCTGAAGCAGAGCGTTACAGACAAGAGGGGCGTCCTCATGAGGAAAGATACCCAGAAAGCAGCAGGAAAAGGTCACGCAGCCCAACCCTTAGCCGCGTCCCTCGTTCTAGGGAACATAGAACCAGAAGCAGGTCCACATACTCAAGTCACGAACGACCTCGGAAGCAAACACCTGTAGAAAGTGAGGACAGTGCAGGGGAATACTGGGGGGCAAGGTCTGGAAAGAGCAAAGGGGAAGAGGATGATCTTTATCATCCCTACGACGTTGAAGACGCTAATCCGTTCACATTAAGGATTAGGGGTTTCAAATTCCCAAAAAGAACCAGAATGCCTAATAATGTCAAGACTTACGATGGGACCGGAGATCCGGAGGACCACATGAAAAGCTTCTGCACCGCGGCCAAAGTAGAGCGATGGGCCATGCCCACATGGTGTCATATGTTTAACTCCACCCTCATGGGGCATGCTCGAATGTGGTTTGACGACTTGCCGGCTGAAAGCATTGATAACTTTGAGGACCTCAAGAAGTACTTCCTGTCTTACTTTCTCCAACAAAAGAAGTATACTAAAGACCCGGTGGAGCTCCATCATATCAAACAAAAAGAAGGGGAAACAACCACGGCATTCGTTGATCGTTTCAAGGCAGAAAGCATGCAAGTGAAGGGTGCCCCGGAATGCATGAGAGTCTCAGGGTTCATGCACGGAATTAACAACCCGGAGTTAATCAGGAGACTTAATGACAGAATTCCAAAGACCATGGACGAGATGTGGAAGATTACCACTGCCTTCGTCCGAGGGGAAACGGCCGCGGCAAACTTATCTAAGAAAAAACATGACCGTTCCACATGGAAGTCCGGCGAAGGAGGATCCCGGACAGCCAATACCCAGACTTTTGACAGAAAGACAGAATTCAAACAACGCTCTAGGGCAGACCGAAGGCGGAGCGATAGATTCACGCCCCTCACAAAAACACCAAAAGAAATTCTGGCAATGGATTCAGTCAAATTTACGGCCCCGCCGCCAATGTCAAGTCCGGCCGAGTTCAGAAACAAAGACAAATACTGTGATTTTCACAGAGAAAAAGGCCACCACACTGACGAATGTTTTCAATTGAAGAGACAAATTGAGGAAGCAGTCAGATCAGGACAGCTGGCACATCTAGTAAAAGAGATCAAGAGTGGGACCCAAAAAGGCGGGACTTCCAAGGGAGGAAAGAAGGAAACTGCGGCTAAAGATAAAGCCCCGGCCATATTCATGATACAGGCCTGGCCGCGGAATGTGAAGCAGAAAACAACCTCTAGCGCCTACCCCAATATGGAAATATCTTTCCCTCCTATACGGGAGGATGATTGGGACGATCATCCGCTGGTGATAAAGGTAGAAGTAGGCGGACATCATGTGCACCGAATGTATGTGGATAATGGAAGCGCCTCAGAGGTTTTGTACGAACATTGTTTCAATCGTTTGAGTCTAGAAGTCAAGAAAAGAATGATCCCTGCTGCGACCCCCCTGCTTGGATTCAGTGGAGAGTTGTCGTGGCCCTTAGGGCAAATTCTATTGGAAGTAACCTTAGCAGATGAAGAGAACTCCTCAAGTGCTTGGATGAATTTCATGATTGTCAGATCACCCTCCCAATACAACGGCATAATAGGCCGACCGGGGATAAGACAGCTTAAGCTCATTCCCTCCACGGCCCACGGTATGATTAAATTCCCCACGAAAGGAGGAGTGGTCACAATACATAGTGAAAAAATAGTGCCCATAGAATGCCGGACGATAGCAGAACCGTCATCACAACAGAATTTTGAAGACGTTCCGGTCAAAGACGGCGTAAAAGTTGCTATACATCCCGAGTTTGCGGACCAAACAGTCACACTAGGGGGAAGTTTGACAAATCAAGGAAAAAAAGACCTATGTGATTTGCTGAGGAATAACTTGGATATTTTCGCTTGGCAACCGTCGGATATGACGGGCGTGCCGTGGAACGCAGCAGAACATAGGCTCAATATCCGGGAGGGGTACGCGCCAATAAGACAAAAGAAGCACGGACAAGCTCCCGAAAGAAACAAGGCCATCAATGAAGATGTGGCAAAATTGGTAGAGGCGGACATAATGCGAGAGGTTCATTATCATGACTGGGTGTCAAATCCGGTCTTGGTCAAAAAAAGTGATGGAACTTGGAGAATGTGTGTGGATTTCAAAGATTTAAACAAGGCATGTCCGAAAGACTGCTACCCTCTACCGGAGATTGACCACAAAGTTGAATCCCTCTGCGGCTACACCTTTAAATGCTTCCTAGACGCATACAAAGGGTATCACCAAATACAAATGGCCGCGGAAGACGAAGAAAAAACCGCCTTTCACACAAACCAAGGTATATTTTGTCATAAAAAAATGCCTTTCGGATTAAAGAATGCAGGAGCTACCTATCAACGACTGGTGGATAAGGCTTTCAAAAAGCAGATTGGGAGGAATCTAGAAGTATATGTGGACGATTTGGTAATTAAAAGCCATTCGGAGACGGAGATGTTAAGAGATATAGAAGAAACCTTCAAAACATTGAGGAAAATTAACATGAAGCTAAACCCAAAGAAGTGCACCTTTGGGGCAGAGGAAGGAATGTTTTTAGGACATTTGATCAACAAAAACGGGATTGGGGCATGCCCGGATAAATCCGCGGTGGTCGCCCAGTTGCCCTCTCCCCGCACACTTAAAGAAGTGCAGAGCCTAAATGGTAAACTGGCAAGTCTCAACCGTTTCCTATCGAAGTCAGCGGAAAAATCCTTGCCGTTCTTCAAGACATTAAAGAAATGCATCAAGAAGGGTGACTTTCATTGGACACCAGCAGCGGAGCAAGCATTCAAGGAAATGAAGAACCACATAGCCAACCTTCCCACCCTGGCGGCTCCACAACCACGGGAAGAACTACTTATGTACCTATCCGCGGCACAGGAAGCCATTAGTGCAGTCTTGCTAGTGGAGAAAGGGCCAGTCCAGCAACCCATCTACTTCATCAGCCGCACATTGCAACCTCCGGAGGTAAATTATGACCCAATGGAAAAGTTGGTTCTGGCACTGATTCATGCAGCCAGAAGATTGAAGAGATACTTCCAGGCGCATCCAATAGTTGTCATCACGGACCAGCCCATCAAACAAATGCTCGCAAAAACAGAAAAAACTGGGAGATTGGCTAAGTGGGCTATAGAACTGGGAGAACATGACATCAACTTCAGGCCGCAGAAATCAATAAGGGGACAGGTGCTAGCCGACTTCATTGCGGAAATCCCAGAAGAAAAAACTCCGGCAACCGTTGAAGCCGCGGAAGAACATCCATATGTCGAGCCTTGGAGTTTATATACTGACGGATCATCTTGCCAAGAAGGATCCGGAGCAGGCCTGATCCTCACAAACCCTGAAGGTGTAGAATTTACTTATGCATTAAGATTTGAGTTTGATACATCTAACAATGAAGCGGAGTATGAAGCACTAATAGCAGGTCTAAGGATAGCTGAGCAAATGGGAGTCCAACACTTATCCGCGAATGTTGATTCCCGGCTGGTCGCAAACCAGATTAATGGGGCTTACGAAGCCAAGGAAGAAAGTATGGCCTCGTATCTAACAAAAGCTAAGGCCTTGATACAAAGCTTTCGCACGTTCTCCATCAGACAGGTGCCGCGCAGCCAGAACAAACAGGCAGATGCTCTAAGCAAGATAGCCTCCACCAGTTTCGCTCATTTGTCAAAACAAGTTCTTGTCGAAACATTGAAGGTCAAATCAATAGAAGAAAAGGAAGTAATGGCCGTAGCAGAAGAAGAAGAGGAGACTTGGATGACCCCCCTCATAGCCTACATAAAGGACGAAGTACTTCCGGCAAATCAAAAAGAAGCTAGAAAATTGAAAATCAAGGCACGACAATACTCTGTTGTCAATGGGGTATTATTCCGCAAGTCCTTTCTAGAACCATGGTTGCGATGCGTAGGTCCGGCACAGGCGAACTACGTAATCAGAGAAATCCATGAGGGCTCATGCAGCATGCACTCAGGACCGCGGTCTATTGTGGCCAAGGCAATCAGATCCGGTTACTACTGGCCTACAATGCACAAGGACGCAAGGGAAATCATAGACAAATGTCAAGACTGCCAGGTACACCGTCCGGTTCCCAGGAACCCCCAACAAAAGTTAAATCCCATCACCTCCCCCTGGCCATTCTACAAATTGGGAATAGACATCTGCGGCCCATTCCCAGAAGCCCCAGGAAGGATCAAATACCTGATAGTCGCAATAGATTACTTTACCAAGTGGATAGAAGCCAAAGCCCTCGCCACAATCACCGGCAATCAGGTTAAGAAGTTTGTGTGGGATAACATTTTATGCAGGTTCGGACTTCCGGGAGAAATAGTCGCGGACAACGCAAAGCAATTTCGGGACAACCCCTTCAAAGATTGGTGTGACAAGCTCAACATCAAACAACGGTTTGCATCGGTCAAGCACCCCCAGGCAAATGGACTTGTAGAAAGAGCAAACCGGAGCTTAGGCGAAGGAATCAAAGCACGGATTGATCAAGGAAGCCGGGACTGGCTGGAAGAAGTTCCGCATGTGCTATGGGCGCACAGAACTATGATCAAATCAAGCAATGGGGATACCCCGTTCTCCCTGACCTATGGGACGGAGGCTATCATCCCCGTCGAGATGGGAATGCCATCTTTAAGGTGCGCCTTGTTTGATCCAATAACAAATGACGAAGACCTGCAGCTAAATCTAGATTTAGTTGAAGAAAGAAGGGAGGTCGCGGCAATCTAGGAAGCAAAAAGCAAAACCCAAATGGAGAAGTATTACAATGCTAAAGTCCGCGGCACGAGCTTTAAGCCAGGAGATTTCGTCTACCGCAGCAATGATGCAAGCCTTGTGGAAAACACCGGCAAGCTGGGCCCCAAATGGGAAGGCCCGTATGAAGTCGTGGAAGCTTTGGGGAAAGGAGCTTATACACTCAGAGGTCAAGATGGTAGGGATATACCCCGGACTTGGAACATCCGGCACCTTAAGAAATGCTATTTGTAATTAAGTATGAACACTCCTATCTTTTGTATCCGGTCACGGTTCAGTCCGGCCGCAGGAGTTCATAACCATGTTCTATATCTTTTGTAAGTACTCCTAACTTTTGTAACTTTTGTATCCGGCCACAGTTCAACCTGGCCGCGGGAGTTCATTACATCTTTAAATGATATGCGGGGTCTGATCAACTCCGCAACACTTTCTAAAAATTTACGTGTCATCTTTCACATTATTTCTATTGCATGCATAACCCGGACCTCAAATCCGGACGCGTAAGTGGCCTCACAAGCCCGGCATGAGGACATTGAACCTCAAATTACTAAAGGCATATAAGTGGTATTGCAAACCCATTGACCAATTAAACCCATCCCCGGAAATCCTAAGTACGGGTACACAAAGATGGTAAAATAAAGTCCGGACATACAAGTCCCGGCACCAAAAAGAATTATAAAAACAAAAACCCCAAGTGTTATTACACGTCCGAAAAGTTTAAGTTATATTCACCAACGATTACAAGATACGCGGATACATTCATCCGGAAGACAGTGCAAAAAAAAAAAAAAACTACTACAAAATACACGGATGCATTCATCCGGAGGACACTTCCCAAAAAGCTGATGTTTAAAAGCTTCACAAGATTGCGGCAAGGCAGATATAGTCAAAATATCCCCTAAAGAACAACCGCAGAAAACTAATTCTCAGGATTCTGAGAGTCAAGAATGGAAGAATCAAACATGTCATCATGTTTAACACCACCATCCCCGGACAAGGTGGTCTCTGGTCCGGAAGACGCAACAACAATTGAAGGCCCAACTGGCCCAGCAACGGAGGAAGGCTGAGAAGAAACGGGGGTAGGAAGCACAATGGCAAGACCCTTGTCGGTGTAATCAAACTCTACCCCATACTTCTTGTTCTTGAACTCCTTATAAGCCGCAATAGCCCGCGGACGACGTGTAACAAACCGAAGCACGGACTCCGGCAGAACTGTCTCCTCCACGACCGGGGGTTTAAAGGTAAGCTCCCCCAACCCAGGGTGACGATGCTCCTCTATAACCAATTTCGCCATCAAGTACTCAAGCGGAGCATCCCGACACTCCTCCAAAGAATCCAACAAAGGGAAGGGAACTTTAGACAATCTGACCACGGACTCATCATAACGCTGCTTGGCTTCCGGGTCATAGGCCTCTATCTGGTCAAGCTTTATGCCCTGCGACCCATGCACAATCCCGGCCTCCAACCCCTGCCGTACCCCGTCCTTAATGGCCGCGGAAATACAACCACCAAGCCTCAGCTTCAGATCCTCGGACTCTTTAAATTTTTCAATAACATACCTGAATCCGTGGCCGATAACCCACCGGCGGCCCTCAACAGCCCTCAAAGTCTGGGGAAAGAGTTCTGTGTCAAACTCTTCGTTGATCGCGACCAGCCTTTTATCCATCTCCGCAAGATGATTCTCAAAAGTGGCATGGGCCGCCCTCATACTATCCTCGACAATTTTCTCCGTCTCGGTTTTAAACTGCTGCTGGAGCGTGTCACAAAGAACTTCTAGGCCGGACACTTTTTCCGCCAGCACCTCCTTCTCACCACGAAGTCCTATAACTTCCGCAGTTAGCCCCGCATTCTTCCCAATCAAGGTTTCAACCGCCGGCGATAACCTTTTAACCTCAGCCCGGAGCTCTTCCAGCTCCTTATCCTTATCATCCACCACCGATTGCAAAGAAGACACTTGGTCGCGGATAGCCATGACCCCGGCATTCTCACCCTCCAGCTCGGACAACTTAGCCTTCAACTCAACAACCATCTTCTTCTTCCCTTCCAGCTGCTTCTTCAACCTGCCATTTTGGTACAAGGTGTTTTCCAACCTCAGTCGCACCTCAGAATTAACACAGATCTGGTGAGCAGATAACTTATTGAAGTCATTCATCAAGTCTTCGTTAGACATATCCCTCATATCAGACGCAAACACCGGAGTTGCAACATTGTCAACAATACTGCGGCAGACCCAGGGATCGTCCATCTTGAAGCCATTGGTAGACAACCATCTGGGGACATAAGTAGAAGAAGTGTCCGCGGTCTCAACAGATACAGACTTATCAAAATCATCAGACCCACCCGCATCCTCTTCTTCATTGACCGCATGACTAGACGAAGCAATCACGCCCTCAGCATGTCCGGAAGGTTTGTCCTGCTCAGATACCTCAAGATTTGGCATTTTGGACTCCACATTCTCAGACTCATTAATATCCGCATGAGGTGTCTCCGAATTCCCCTCTGACCGCTCTTGAGTAGGTGTGTGGGACGAAGAAGAAATGAAAGTTGTATTCTTCGTAATTCCCTCATCCGTCTGAGGACCGGAGCGGTCCAAGCCTGACCCCGACTCATCTTCAAGATCAACAATAATATGACCTTCCGCGGAAGGATCAGCTGAAAAACGCAAACGTGTTAGTACGGATACAAAACAACAAGAGAAGAGAACAGCACACAAGGGTATTATAAGCAACTCATACCAGATCCAGCCGCAGCATCCTTGCAGACCAGCTTCTTCTTCTTTCTGGGTGGCTCAGGCACATCAATAACCACCCTCTTCTTCCCGGCTTTCTGACCCTCCTTAGCCGCAGCAATCTCATCAACGACCGTATGTTGTACCACCTTCACTATACCCTCCTGCGGTTGAAGAACACGTGTAGCGGTCTCAGCCCGCAAGGACTTCTCGTCCTTCTCCAAAGTGCGTTCCCCGACCTTCACCTTAAAGACGTCAGGCTGGTTGATATAAGAAAACAAGTCCATCTCTACAAAGCAAAGCAAATGAAATTAGACGCGGAAAAACACAAATAGAAGACAAAAATACATGCAAGTCTATCCAACCCACCCGTTTCATCCGGCCGTAGAAACGTGGGGCGGGCACTATCATCATCCCAAGTTTGGCTCAAACCTATGACGTTCAGAAACTCCTCCGGATATTTCTTAAACGGAGCCCTATTAGCATCCAGGCGCCGCAACAACTCTAGATCCACACCCACATCGGAAGGCGGAGGGTCGCGGTCCACAGACGTTCCCTCAAACCACGGAATATCCAAAGGGAAGATGGTCTTTTTAATGAAAAAGAAATGGTCCTTCCAGTTCTTAACCGAATCTAGGGCACTGGTATAACAGACGGGGACAGCCAAAGATTTTGGGCCTTTCCTCTTCTCTAACGACATCCAACCATTGTTAACACCCGCATAATAGAAATGCCTAAACAAATCTATAGTCGGTACACCGCCATGGACGCGGCAAAGTATCTCAAAGTGGCTAACCCTACAAGCCGCTAACACGGATAGCTGTGACAGGTGAATCCGGAAATACTCCAATACGCGGAGTAAAAACAATGAAAGGGGAATCCTAAAGTTACCAAACTCAAAAAACCTAGTATATACACCTATCATTCCGTCCGGAGCATCTTTAATAGTATCCCTAGGTCCGGGCGCTGTAGGTAAAAAATGCATTGGAATCTTATACTTATCACAAAATGCGTTTACATCTTCCTGACTAAGTTTGGAGGTTACCGTACTTATATGAGCCATTCTAAATGGTAAATGAAGAACAAGTGCAACAGAAATCTAACCTGAAGATACTAAAGTCCGTAAATAAAGAGGGCAAGCGAAACAAATGCGGAAGGAATTCTTGTTTCTAGGAGAGAGGAAAAGTTTTAACTGTGTGTAAAAAGTTTAAAAGTGGTGTAAATCTTAGTATTTATAGCCACACACGCACGTGTTATCAGATCCAATCGAAAGGCCACAAAATTGCCACGTCCCCGGACGTCTATTGGACGGTCACAGATCAGGACAGATGTACTACTAAGATGATCGCAGAAAATAAACGGCCAGCCGCAGAAACGTCACATCAGTCAGTAATTGCGTGGGTGAAAACGTTTCGCTGTTCCCCATGACAGCCTGGCACCACCAACCACATGGAAAGTGGAATGTCCAGTCAGCAACATTGGACACACTCTAAACCAACCGCGGATACTACCACGGCCTCCATAATGCCGCGACCTCTAAACGGCCGCGGAAAAGAAATATAAAGTCTAGAACACTTGCTCTTCAAATTAAACAAGTATACTAGACTGGGGGGACTTGATCGTGTATAGTATCCCCGGACCCTAGCATATTGGGCCGGGCATGACTAACATCTTAAACCACGGCAGATCCTAGTCCCGCAATTCGGACAAGATCATCCCCGGTCTCTCAAGTCCGGGGACCTAATCCAATGTCGACAGCTATCCTGCCGCGACTACCTAAAGCCAGATCTTGTGGGATTGTGTCTTCCACTTGATCTGACATTTACCTACTAAGGTATGGCGCAACCATGCGCTGCTCTGACAATTACCTACTCAGTAATTAATGCGCAGAGTTTCGAGGTAGCTACAGTAAGTATAAGGGTAGTATAAATACTCCCATCTCATTTATTACCACACCTAACTGCATTTACTACGCCTAGTCCGCGCTTAAACTATCTCTCTAAATAAATATACTTACTCTCAAACCGGAGGCCAACCGCGGAAACCCCCTTCCGCGGTAAGACTAACGGTGCTACTTTTGTCTTAGCAGTTAACAAGAAGTAATCGGTGCAAGATCTACCCTCCAAGAGCTAGTCTAAACCTAGGTCTGGGAGTGTGCCAAAGATTTGTACTAACACCCACCATTTCTTACCATTACACATAGCCTAATGCACTTATGCACACGTTCATAGTACGGAGTAATTATTGAATTGTCGCTGATATATGATATGAATACCATATAAACGGCGTTCATGCATCAATTGATAGCTAGCATTTGTTATGATTTAAACGCAAGGGTAGTTTCTTTTCCTCTTAATAAGTGGGTCCAAATCATTGTTTCATCGTATTGAGAAAGCCAACAAAAACTATTTTCTCTTAATTAAGAGATTAAACTAGACACATTTCAAAACACCACGTAATCTCAAAAAAAAAAAAAAAAAAAAAAAAACCTTAGTGTTTTAAGAAATGTATAGCTTCATTATTGATTGAATAGTGCTTAATACAGAATACGCGAGTATCGTATACAGCTGTATGAAAATGATGTTTGTTGTTGTATCGTGTATGAATTTGCTGATCGAAACGGATTATGTCAAAATCCATAGACGTATAGTATCCAATTTTTTAAAACAAAGCTACATCATACGAGCATTTATAAATATATAACGAATCAGTTCAAATTTGATGTATTGGTTAGACATCATGTCAATGCTTTTTTAAATATATATATTTTTCTAATTTAAACACTATTGCCGTTACCGTAGAACGTACCATCTTTTAAAAATTGAAGTAGTTAACATTAACATAATTTAAACACTATTTTATGACAGCCTAATATTGCCAAAAACTTGGTACAAATATAAGAAAAATGATGTATTTTCAATGAGCATGTGAAAACAAAAATAGAAAGCATCTGCATACACATGACATCAAATAATAGATGTTTTACGCTATAAAACAAGTTAGAAGAATTGGAAGATTTTGTAATTTTTATACAGTAATAGATAATGTATTATATTTCTGTTAATTTTTTTACATGTGAAATGGCCCTTTCGATCTCTGGGACAAAAGAAACGACCACAACGTTTGTTTGGATGATGAAAAAAACAAAATAGCTGAAATATTCAACCTAAAATGCTAAAATATCATTTGGTTTTTGCTTGTGAGTTGTGAATACGGCAATAATATATAAATAAGTACCACCCTTTCAACATCAATCAATCCACATTACATAAAGAGCAACATAAAAGGCACATAATAAGACCATGTATAATGGCGCGAGGAGGACCCATCACATTTCCCATGTGCATGTGGCACTAGAACGCATCCCACCATTACACACCCATCAAAGGGACGCGTCGGAGGACAAAAGTGACCAATCGGTCGCATATTGTTACACCCCGTGCCCGATTAAACCAAAAATTAAAACTTTTTTGAGAGAAAATGACTTAACTTAACGTACCTTCTGTTACTCTTTTGACCATTGACAAAAATCTATAAACTTTCAGACCTTGAGACTATTTTTAAATGAAACTAGACTCAATTACCTTCGAAACGCCAGTGGCACGACCCTTGACGACTTACGGTTTAAAAGATATGCTTTTTCAACGATTGCCGAAATCTGTCGAAAACCATCCATCCGATTGGCAGAGCCCTCCAACCGATCGGCTAGAGGCTTCTGACCTCCCGGATCCATTTTCAAGTCCCGTACTTGAAAACCCGATATCCCGAACTCGATATTTCACCAAACCTTCAAAATTTACTTAATATATCATTGGGCTCATTTCCATATAAAAACATTTACCGTTTGACCCTCGGAATAGTACTTTACAAGTTGACGGGTTTTGCACCAAAATTCGTTATGACCCATTTCATGACATAAGACACATACGACTTCCACATCACCTCAAACTTAACCAAAATCATTAACTTAACATATTAAATCAGTTTCATAGATACATGACCCGTTTACATCCCAAAATGGGTATATTTACACTTAATCCAAACGCCCCTTTAACTTTCGTTATAAACACTTAAAGCATACTTTGACACAACGGTTGACTACCAAATCGTTAGGACAACCTTAACATACAATTTGCCACACGGATACACTTTACCAACCAATAAAAGACCAACGGGGGTACAAACTTTACATTTGAGCTCGGTATTCTACTTAAGCTCCTAAACGCATACTACCTTTATTCTTGCATATCCAAATCCTTAATCCATATATCCAAGCCATCCATAAAAACATGCCAACCTATAAAACGGTTAGACAACTAAACCGTAAGCACAAGGCTTAGTAAGTAACACGGGTATAACTTAACATTATACTTCATTCAACACATTACACATTATACAACCATTAATCCAAAACAACATTAACATAATCACATACCTTGACCTCTTAAAGCCTTAACCTTCCTTATTCCTTATTCCACTCTTGACTAACCCTAACTAACCTTATATCCTCTTGCACATAAATACCATTATATTAAACAACCATAAACCTTAACACATTAAGCCACATAACACATAATGCATAGAAATCATTATAACTTTACATTATACCGGTTTACTTACCTTGAGTCCAAGCTAAGTCTAACAATAACATCATCATCATCCTTATCACCATCTTCCATCATCAACATCCTTTGTCATTAAAATCAAAACCTATTAATAACACAACATTATGATCAATGGTTTATATAACCCTTTTAAAAACATACTAATCTTCCTTTCTACATCATCATATGATCATACCTTGATCATTTGATGAAATCCCACTTTACTCATAACCTTAACTTCATTGAATCAAGATCATAGATTGGTTACTAACCTTGTGAGAACACTAGCTAGGTATAAAGGCTTGTGAAGCAACCTTAATTCTTCTCCAAGATCACCATAGCTCCACTTTTTCCTTCTCTAAACCGACACACACAAACACACACAAGAAAGTGGTGGAAGCTTGTGGAAACTAGTAGATAACTAGATATTTATCTAGTTACTTGCACTAGTTTAGCCAAATGACAACATTAGTCCCTCAATTCCTTTTCTTTATACTTTGGCCACTTAACACTTTATAACTTCTTTACCACATGACAACTTTAGTCCTTTAGGTCCAATTCTATTCTAGTTGCTACATAATACTTCCCATAACCATATAACACCTTCTTTGACTCTCGGGTTTGAATATAACTTAACATTTGTTGACTAGCCAATCACGTTAAGCCCTTAGTCAATTCCATCTAAGGTGGGGCCTATTGTATCCGGGAAACGGGTGTTACAATACCATCCCCCTTATTTAGATTTCGTCCTCGAAATCTCTCGTCATTTACCAACAAAAACTTAATCTCATAACCCACTTCATTCATAACATTTCCAGTTTTTCGTCCATTAGTTGCAACGATCTAAGTGATCTTGCAATTCAAGGTCCACTATACACACTTCATACCCTTAACTCATTCTATTTCTCGCTCAACTTCTATAACGTACGGCTTTCTCATCATAGTTATCATGTCATCCGAGACATATTTCATGTCACCATTTATCACTTTTAACCAAACCTCTAACTATTACACCACGTTTTCACTTGCTTTATTCCAAGTTTTCCGTCAAGGACTATAGGTCACTTGAGGAAATCACACCATCTTAACTTTCATGAGTCGAACATTTACTAACTTTCTACTTTTACTGTAACCTTTCCACTATCCCATTAGCATTTTTTTTACATGCATCGTTTACCCTTATTTCTTTCCCCGTACCTTCAGAGAGTCGTTAACCCATATTAGCATTTGATACCGTTCATTAATTCAATTTACCATTAATTCGCATTGCAAACAATTATGTCATTTAAAACTTTAATCATTCTAACCTACACCTAAACACCTAAACTCTAGGCTTCACACATCGACTCTTACTTAAGTCAAAAGTCTAACTCTTACTCTATCCACCTATCTTAGTTCCTTACGACTTCTAACCATTCATAGACTCCCATTTCTACCCTTTCACCCTACTCATGCCATGTCGGGAACACATAAGCCCACTCATTCATACTTCCTCATTTACATGGAGAGGCGTCCCAAACAATGTAAATAAAGAAGTACAAACTCATGGTTCGGCGATTCATAACTTCTTTATTCAAATGAAAAGGCGTCCCAATCCATTTAAATAAAGAAACCATAAACCATCCTACTTATACACTTCCGACATAACACTCGTACCTATCCATTACACGTTTCAGCTTTTAATATTTTCATTCTTTTTACACTTCACTTTGCTTTTACCTTTTTAAACTTGGATCCATATCATTATCACATTCACCTTAGGGATATTTTTATATGCCAAGGATGTAGGCAACCCCTTGCCGATGAAGGCAATACTTTTTATCCCGAAGAATCTTTAACACATCCCGAAGGATTCTTTAACATCCATTATCTCGGTCATCCCAAAGGATACCATCTTTAACATTCATCCCGAAGGATACCATCTTTAACATTCATCCCGAAGGATCATTAACATTCATCCCGAAGGATCTTTAACATTCACACTTTATCACTTTCACATTTTAACATTGGATCCAAGCCATTAACATTTTAACACACACACGTCATCTTATCCATTTTATTTAGTTTAAGCAAGCGTCATAGGGCATATGAAACATGCTTATCACATTTACACATTTTCTATGTGTTTTCACTCTTCATTACATCTTGCATTCTTAACATGTATTAATCATTTTCACATTCTTACTTTACCCTTTAGTCTACCCGACTTTTTCTACATTTAAGCCTTCATAAATTAATTTACATTCATTCATTAGCAACATTCATTCTTCTTACACCTATTAAGTCATTTACACATTCTCATCGTGTTTTAGTTTTCACAACACATCATTACGTTCTTACTTTCACACTTAACTTATCACATTCTCATTCTCATCTCTTAACTCATCTCTTTAATTATCTATACATTCAAGCAACTATCATTCCTTCTCGTCTTTTACATAGCACCGTACTTTAATCCCATTTTATAACTTTTGTATTATTAGACTCTTGACAATTAATGGGTCAAACCAATCTTACTTTCATTACCACATACATAACATCGTTAATCGTTATTACACATTTATGTACGTACTTAAACTTCATATACCATAGCTTACCATTATCCCATCTCCATACCATATTAACGTTAATCGTAATTCACTAACTCAATAAGACCATAGGTTGGTCGTTAATACCTTACGAATCATAATCATTTCACATTATCACTCCTTAACCTTATTCTTTAACCCCATGTCAATAAACACTTAATCATTAATACGTTAGTTCCATCTTGTCTTTTCACGCTATACCTTAGTACGCTTAATATCATTATGATCCACACTTAAAGCATAATTACTTAATTCACTTGCTAGCCCATCCCTAATACCACTTATCATTCCTACTCGCATTCCATTACCGCTACTCTAACACGCGTTTATTTAGTCACAATACAATCACCGACACCAACCTAGGTGCACGGATAACTAATCATTTAAACATTTCAAGTCCTCCATAGACTTATATCACATACACAATAACACATAAAACACATTCATCACTTATCAACTATTGTCCACATAACATATCACATATTCCTTCTTCTAACTTAAACATTTACCTTTCGCATTTCTTACACCTACGTTCAACTGTAATACCTAAAAATCCAAAATGTGCAAAATGACCAAAATGCCCTTGCAATTTTAAAAATTTATTTAAAAGCTTATAAATCACCAAATAAATTCTAAACCTTCGGGAATGAACTAGATATGAATATAAATAATTTTTGTGACTATATTTTAACATTTAGAAAAGTAAAAAATATACAAAGTATTTATTTTGGCCAAATATATATATAATTCGTATATATTAATTATAAAAAATACAAAATAAATTAAATAAATACAAGATAAATGCAAATAAAATTAGGAAAAGATCACAATCAGTATTTGAGCTTAATTAGACTTTCTTGGGCCGAAATTATTGAGTCCTTATCACATATACACGTTTTTATAATTTATCTCACTTATATTATATATACCGAAACATAAAACCTTCACAAAAATTCGATCAGCTGCTATTCGACCTAGTAAAATTCATGAGGCATTTTTATGGTGTTTTTCAACATCTAAGGAGGCTCGGAAAAATAGTTTGGAGGTCGTGGGTTCGTTCGTTTGATCGTTGGAGCTTTTGTTTGTCGAATATAGTTTAGCGAGAGGTATAATTCACCAATATCCCTTCGACACGTTCGATCATGCATGTTATATTTTTCTTATGTTAGTATGATCATATAAGGCCTAAATAAATTATATAGAATGAATCATGCAAGCTATATAGATCGCAATAATTTTTAAGAGCCAAAACACACATAAAATCCAAAATAAGCTATACGATTTTTTCCAAGGGTTGTAATTATTTATTTTGGACTCCATACGACTTATATGACCTGGGAAAAATAGTGGTTCAAATTGTGAAAGCTTAGATGGGTCGTAGCTAATTTTTGTTATAATCGTATATATTATATCGAATGGAATAAAAATAAAAAGAAACCCTAGAACCGATTAGGGTTAGGGTTTGGTACTTTAATTCTGGTCATTAAATGCTAACTAACGATTAGGTAATGATTATTTGATGATTACATGAACTAGGGTTTGTATTTACATATTAAAAAGGTTATACGATTTGTAAATAAAATAAGAAGGGCTTGTTTTGCCAACTTTGAAACTTAAGGGTTATTTTTATAATGTTAATTAGATCAGTACCAATGTATAAAAATTATAATAGGAGGGCCCTAAGTGTCAAATTTGCAAGATAATGATTTATTGGTTATTTAATGGCTCGAATTAGAAATAAATTAATTAGAGGGACTAAAAGTGTAAATTCAGGAAACTTATGATTATTTTGTATAAATAATATTGTTAAGGAGGTAATATGTAATTTTGGGTATTTAGAGGGTTAATGTGTAATTATAATAAAGTAAGGATGTAAATTGTAATATTTATAAACTAAAGGGACTAATTATGTAAATATGTGAAACATGGAGGTGTAATTCGTACCATATGATAATGTGAGGGTATATTCTATAATTTAGTAATTATAGGGGCTTGTGATGTAATTATGAATATTAGTGAGGGTTAAATTGTAAATTATGTAATTATAATGTCTATTTTGTAACTTTAATAACTAAAGGGTGTAAATTGTAAATATTGGAAGTTAATGTACTGAAGATGTAATTCTGATTAAAAGATGTATTTAAAACTAGTAGCTTGTGATATTTCATTTAAATCCCTTAACTTTGGAATATTTACAATTAAAACCTTAATTTATGTAAACTTGTCATATTTAACCCTGAACTATCTTAACTTGTTAAAATGTACCCTATGTCCATAATATGCTTAAATAAAGACTTAACCTAAGTTAAAATACTTAAATATTTTTAATTATGGAAACTTACTAAATTTGGAAACCTGCTAAAAATAGAAAGTTACTTAAAATGGAAAGATAACTAAGAATCCTTTGAACTTCTGTCTTCTACTCCCTTAGGTTCGAGGAAGGAGTAACTTGATCTCTGTCAGCTTTTATCTTGCGTTCTTGTTCTGCAAATAAGGTACAGATATTCTGCCCTTCTTGTAAGGAGCCTTCGTTTCTCTCGATCTCTGATTTTGATTCGTTTAGGATTCCCCAAGCCATTGCTATGTTCCCCTTGATGTGAACCTTAGATATGATCCATTTGACTTGAATCTTCGTTTTGAACCCTTGCCTTGATCTTTTATTTTGAACCTTGCCTTGAACCCTGCTATGAACCTTGATATGAACCTTGCCATAAATCTTGCCTTGAACCTTGATATACTTGAGATTTTAACGGGATGAGAAAACCTTTTAATTATTTATGGAAATGTTTTAAGAAAACCATTTTTAAAACTATCTTATTGAAAACTATTTTAAAGACTATTTTTATGAAAACCATTTTAAAATACTATTTTTTTGAAAACCATTTTAAAAGATTATTTTATGGAAACTATTTTAAAATGATTGTTTTCAAATGAACTTTTAGATTGAACCTTTACTATGAACATTTGCTACGATCTCTTGTCTTGACCATTTGACTTGAACCTTGATACATTGATATGAAACCCTTGATATATGACTTTACTTGAACCCATTGATAAAACTTGAACTTGAATTTGAAACATGAAACTAGAAACTTGATACTTGAACCCTTGATACTGGATACTTGACCTTGACCCACAGTTTGAGATTACGAGCCATACTAGGCATGAGGGTTTCATGTCCTTGTCATTGATGCACCAATGGCTTGACTTTTGGGTAGGGGAGTGATGCCCTATCCCGTCCCTGCCTTGACTTGATACTTGACTTGTTACGTAGAGGAAGACATTGTGGTAGCCTACAGGGGCGTATGGATGCATCCTAGATTTGTACTTGACTTGACTTGATTACTTGTATTTCTTAGTGACATGATGGGTGTGTGCGATACACGTCATTCACTCTTGGGTGCTCATGACTCCACCCCTTGGAGGTATCCCCTCACATTGTACTTGGTACCGAGGTCACCCCTCCGTACACCTTGTTTGATTTGATTTGATATGATATGTTCTGGGCTCGTAATGGATTTCTGTTTATGTTACCCTATGACTTGATACTGGACTTGATTTGATTCGATTTGGGCTGGTGGTGGGTTACGGTTCACTTTACACCTACCTATTGTAAACATTTCTTGATAACCTTTTCATTTTCCTTCCTACTCTTGTTACACCTTGTAGTATTCCATTTACTTCTGTTGGGTCTGAAATGCTGCTGATTCGAGAATTACAACTCTGCTGGATAGTTATGTAACTCTGCTGATTAGCGCAAGAACTCTGCTGTTTTGGTAACTCTGCTGTTTTGGTATAATAGGCATATTGTAACTCTGTTGCTAGCTCACGAGGACTCTGCTGCTAGAAGGATTACTCTGCTGCTTATTAATTATGTAAAGTATGTTAAGATAAGTATAGAAAAGATACGTATGAATATTTTTCTTGTATAGGAAGTCTTGTAAACCGACTAGGACTCCTTACGCTATAAAAGGAGGTTCTAGGGTTAGAGTTAGATATCGATTGATTGATTATCTTAGCATACGTATTGTTTTACACTTCAAGGTTTCTTGTAACCCTATTGCTATTCAGAGCAATCGTATTAATATATTGAAGTGTTGTTTGATAATTCGTTTGTGTTTATTCTTCTTAAGATCAAGTATTAGTTTCCGCATAATATTTGATATACAACTCAAGATCAGTTTCTATACCGATTACCTTAGATTTATCTAAAGTAATTAATAAGATCGTGAAGCTCAACTGGGATCAACAAGTGGTATCAGAGCTTGTGATCTAGAAACTGGTACCAAGAAGAATTTCTGAATACAAGATTTGCTAATCATCACTGTAAGCAATGGACTCCGACTCTACACACATGGTTACTGCATCAAGGGTTCCCATGCTCAAGCCTGGAGAGTATGAGATCTGGAAGATGAGGATCCAACAGTACATAAGAATGGTTGATTACTCACTTTGGGAAGTTATTGTTCATGGAGACACTGTGCAAACCAAGACTGCTACTGGATCAGTCTTGACTCTCAAGACAAGTGAGGAGAAAGCACAGAGAAGATTGGAGGTTAAGGCTCACAGTATTCTCATGATGGGAATACCTAATGATTATCAATTGAGCTTTAATCATATTGAGTCTGCTAAGGAGTTATGGGAAGCAATCGAACTTCGATTTGGTGGGAATGAAGCTACAAAGAAATCAAGAAAGAATCTACTGAAGCATCAGTTTGAAACTTTCACTGCTTCAAGTTCTGAGGACATTGAAGGAACTTATGATCGACTTCATAAGCTAACCAGTCAGATGGCTCTGTTGAAGATTGAGCCATCTCAAGAGGATGTCAATCTAAAGTTTCTGAGAAGTCTCTCTTCTGAATGGAACACTCATACAGTGGTTTGGAGACATAAGGAAGATTTTGATACTATGACATTGGATGATCTGTATAACAACTTGAAGGTGTATGAATCTGAAGTTAAAGGATTGTCAAGTTCATCCTCTACCACAAATAATCTTGCTTTTGTTTCCTCAAGCAACAAGACTACTGGTAGACATCAAGAACAGCACTCTGCTGCTGGTGCTTTTGCTCCTGCTGTTGGTTCACATGTCTCTGCTGCTGACTCTTCTAACACCAACACTATCAGTGATGCTGCAATTTGTGCTTATTTGGCTGAACTTACTACAAGTACTTCAGTCATGCCTCAAGATCTGGATGAACTTGATCCTGATGATGTTGAAGAGATTGACATGCAATGGCAGTTTGCAATGTTAACAATGAGGGCTAGAAGGTTTCTTAAGAGAACTGGTAAAGAGATGAAGTTCAGAAGGAACAAGAGTGTCGGATTTGATAAGTCAAAGGCTGAATGTTTTAACTGCAGAAAGAAGGGACACTTTGCAAGAGAATGCAAAGCACCAAAAAGAAGCAATGAGAATTTCAAGAAGTCTGCTGATGAAGAGCTAAATTCCACTACTGCTATGGTATCATGTGATGGGTTAGGTGATTTTGATTGGAGTGATCTTGTTGAGGATGGTCCAAATTGTGCATTGGTAGCTGAAGAGGAACCTGAAGTACAGCATTTTGCTCTCATGGCCTATTCTTCTTCTGGATCAGACTCTGAGGTATCCAATGATTCAACTTGTTCTTTTAAATCATGTTCTGATAAAATTGAGATGCTTGAGTCTAGCTATGGAAACCTTAAAAAGGAAAATGATACAATTAAGCTAGATAATCTTAGTTATGCATATGGTTTAAAGAACTTAGAAGAGAAATTAGAATTTTATAAAAAGGCTGAAATTGAATACCTTGATCAGATCACTGTCTTGAAAAATGAAATTATCTTGAAAGATGATGAGATTAAGGTTCTTAAGGAAAAAGTAGGAGAGGCTGAACAGGCTAGAGACTTAGCTATGAGTGAATCTGAAAAACACATTGTTAGGGTGGAAAAACAACAATTTGCCACTGATATTCTCAGTAAACCATTAGGAAGACACTTTACTGGTTTAGGATATAATGCTGTTTCTCATCCTAATAAACTTAGTGCCAATGCTCCTCCTACAAGGACACTAACATTCATCTCTGAGTCTGGGGTTAAACCTGTAGGTGAAATTAGTAAACCTGTTGTTGAAACTAATGAAAAAGAAATAGAGTCACCTAAGGTTGAGGTAAAGAAGTATGATGAAGCACCCCTTATTGAAGATTGGGTGTCTGACAGTGATGATGATGAAGTGGAATCTGATTCAACCCCTAAGAACAAAAAGGAAGAAATTCCTACTGTTGTTGAATCAAAAGTACCTAGGGCTAAAAAGGTTGATTTTGTTAAGCCTAGGTTTGGTAAAGGTATCTCTAGGAAAATGGCTGAGTTTGACAAAACACCTAGAGTATATCCAAAAAGAACAAATAACTTGCCTAGGGGAAACCAGAGAAATTGGAACAACCTAGTTTCACACAAATTAGGTACTGACTTTCAATTACTTAAGAAGGCATGTTATTGCTGTGGTAGCTTTGAACATTTGCAAGATGAGTGCTATAAGAAACCAGCATGGAACCAGTACAATAGGTTGAACCATAGAAACTCTGCTAGAAAGACTCACCCTCACCCTAAAAGAAACATGGTTCCTAGGGAAGTTTTGATGAGAGATGGTACTTCTAGAGTTATCTCTCCTATTGCATCAACAGTGCCCATTAAGAAGGAAAAAGTTGATTCTGCTGAAAAGGCAAACTCTGCTGTTAAGGCAGACTCTGCTGTTTTGCCTAAAGTTGTTACTGATACTGTTGTAGGCAATCATTTTTATGCTGTTAAAGCCTCAGCTTGCTGGGTCTGGAAACCAAAAGTAAAAGTTTTAGATCATGTTCTCAGACACAGCAGTGCACCAATGCAGTTGAAGAAATTTGACTACTTTGATGCACAAGGTAGATCCAAGTCAGTAATGGCTTGGGTCCCCAAGAGAAACTAATTCTCTTACTTTTTGTGCAGGGCAATCTACAAAAGGAGCTAAAGGACAAATGTATTTTTGATAGTAGATGCTCTTCACATATGACTGGAGACCAAAGCAATTTGGAGAATTTTGAAGCTTTGGATGGTGGTTATGTGGCCTTTGGGAATGACCCTAAAGGTGGAAAAATTGTTGGTAAAGGCATAATCAGAACTGAAAAATTGGATTTTGAAAAAGTGTATTTGGTGAATGGTCTCAAGTTCAATCTTTTTAGTGTCTCACAAATGTGTGACAGGAAGAATTTTGTTCTTTTTACCGATACTGAGTGTCTTGTCTTGTCTCCTGACTATAAGATACCTGATGATAAATTGGTTCTTCTTAAAGTCCCTAGACATGACAATATATACAGTGTGGATATAAAGAATATTATTCCCAAAAGAGATTTGACTTGTCTGTTTGCCAAAGCCACTGTTGATGAATCCAAACTATGGCACAGAAGGCTTGGACATTTGAACTACAAGGCTATCAACAAGCTTGTGAAAGGGAACTTGGTCAGAGGATTGCCTTCAAAGGTCTTTGAGAATCCTGAAGTCTGTGTTGCTTGCCAAATGGGAAAGCAACATAGAGCATCTTGTAAGTCCAAATTGGTGAATTCTATAACTGAACCTTTGTTTATGTTACACATGGACTTATTTGGACCTACTTATGTGCATAGTTTGAATAAAAAGATGTATGGCTTAGTGGTCACTGATGATTTTAGTAGGTTTACTTGGGTATTCTTTTTAGCAACTAAGAATGAGACAGCTGGCATTCTTAAGGCTTTTATAACAAGGATAGAAAACCTATTTAATCACAAGGTTAAGATCATCAGATGTGACAATGGAACTGAATTTAAGAATCAAGTGATGAATCAGTTCTGTGAGGAAAAAGGGATAACTAGACAATTTAGTGTAGCTAGAACTCCTCAGCAAAATGGTGTGGCTGAGAGGAGAAATAGAACATTAATTGAGGCTGCTAGGACTATGTTGTCAGAATCTAAGTTACCCACTATCTTTTGGGCTGAAGCAGTCAACACTGCTTGTTATGTGCAAAATAGAACTAAGATAGTCAAACCTCACAATAAGACCCCTTATGAGTTATTGCATGGTAGGAAACCATTGATAGATTTCTTTAGACCATTTGGGTGTCCTGTCACTATCTTAAACACCATTGACCACTTAGGCAAGTTCAGTGAGAAAGCAGACATAGGTTACTTTGTTGGATACTCTACTGAAAGTAAGGCTTTTAGGTTTTTCAATCAAAGAACTGGGCATGTGGTGGAAAATTTGCATGTTAGAATTAGAGAAACCACACCTAATGTTGATGGAAAAGGTCCTGAGTGGATGTTTGATATTGATTCTTTAACCAAGAGCATGAATTATCAACCAGTCCTTGCAGGTACCACTAACATGTCTGCAGGTACACAAACTAACCCCAATGCAGGTACACAAGCAAAGAAGGATGACACTGCAGAGGAGTTTGTTTTGATTGAAAGGAGCACGTTTGATCAGTACTTCACTCCTAAAGAAGGAAAAAGTTCAGATGATGCTGCTGTTCACAAAGAAGTACCAAAGGTTGATGTGGAAGGTGTTGATGAACCTTCTCATGATGACATGAATGATGATAAGGAAAGAAGTATAGAGTCACAAGTTGATGGAATTCAAGGGAATACACCAAGCAGCAGTTCTCTTAACTCTGCTCCCAAGTCAAAACACTCTGCTGTTAAGCCAAAGCACTCTGCTGTTAAGGCAAAACACTCTGCTGTTCAGCTTGGTAACTCTGCTGCTGAACTCAAAGACTCTACTGATATAAATGGTGATTCTGATGATGATTCTGCTGATGAGATGCCTGAATTAGAAGAAGTGTATGTGGATACTGATGATGAAGTTGTTGATGTTTTTAGTGCTGAAGGTGATTTATCAAATTTGGAGACTGATATACCTGTTAGTCCCACTCCTACAACCAGAATCCACAAGAATCATCCAAAGGATCAGATAATTGGTGATGTTCACTCTGCTGTTCAGATTAGAAGTAAGTCAAAAGGGTTGAGTGATTTGCTTGATCAGGGATTGTTTGCCCAAACACTTAAGAAGAGGAATAGCCACAAGGATTTACAGAATTGCATGTTTGCCTGTTTCTTATCTCAAGAAGAACCCAAGACCATTCACAAGGCTTTGAAAGATGAAAGTTGGGTTGAAGCTATGCAAGAGGAGTTGCTGCAGTTCAAGCTTCAGGAGGTCTGGACATTAGTTGATTTGCCTAATGGAAAAAGGGCAATTGGTACAAAATGGGTGTTCAGATGTAAAAGAGATGAAAGAGGCATTGTTATCAGAAACAAGGCTAGATTGGTGGCTCAGGGATACACTCAGGAAGAAGGGATAGACTATGATGAGGTATTTGCTCCAGTTGCAAGACTGGAGGCTATCAGACTTTTCTTGGCATATGCCTCATACAAGAATTTTCCTATGTATCAAATGGATGTGAAAAGTGCTTTCTTGTATGGAAAGATACCTGAAGAAGTTTATGTTATGCAACCACCTGGGTTTGAAGATCCTAAGTATCCTGATAGGGTCTACAAGGTGAAGAAGGCACTGTATGGACTACATCAAGCTCCTAGAGCTTGGTATGACACCTTATCTCAGTATTTGTTGAATAATGGTTTTAGCAGGGGAACCATTGATAAAACATTGTTCATTAAGAAAGACAAAAAGGATATCCTACTTGTTCAGGTTTATGTAGATGATATCATTTTTGGGTCTACAAATAAGGTGTTATGTGAAGGATTTGAGAAACTTATGCACAGCAGGTTTGAGATGAGTTCTATGGGTGAATTGACTTTCTTTTTGGGGCTTCAAGTTAAGCAGAAGTCAGATGGGATTTTTATTAGCCAAGACAAGTATGTGGCTGATATGTTGAAGAAATTTGGTTTCAAGGATGTGAAAGCAGCAAGACACCCATGGATAAGAACAAGCCTTTGCTCAAAGATGAAGATGGAGTAGAGGTTGATGTGCATCTGTACAGATCAATGATTGGCTCATTGATGTATCTGACTGCTTCAAGGCTAGATATCATGTTCTCTGTGTGTGCTTGTGCTAGATTCCAAGTGTCCCCAAAAGTTTCACACTTGGAAGTAGTCAAACGAATTTTTAGGTACCTAAAGGGTCAACCAAAATTGGGTCTTTGGTATCCTAATAATTCACCATTTGACTTGAAAGCATACTCAGATAGTGACTATGCTGGAGCTATTATGGACAGAAAATCAACCACTGGAGGTTGTCAGTACCTTGGACATAGACTGATCTCTTGGCAATGTAAGAAACAAACAGTGGTGGCTAATTCGACAACTGAAGCAGAGTATGTTGCTGCTTCTAGCTGCTGTGGACAAGTGCTTTGGATACAGAACCAATTACTGGATTATGGGTACAATTTTATGAACACAAAAATTTTCATTGACAACAACAGCACAATGTGTATTATCAAAAATCCTGTTTTTCATTCTAAAACAAAACACATAGAGATAAGACATCATTTTATTAGAGATTGCTATGAGAAAAAGCTAATTCAAGTGGTTAAAATACATACTGACAATAATGTTGCTGATCTACTTACCAAAAGTTTTGACATAAGTAGGTTTCAATTTTTAGTTGCTAGTATTGGTATGATCAATCTTTAAATCTTAAACCATCTTA
Organism: Artemisia tridentata subsp. tridentata; assembly: GCA_021014915.2. Classification (NCBI taxonomy): domain Eukaryota; kingdom Viridiplantae; phylum Streptophyta; class Magnoliopsida; order Asterales; family Asteraceae; genus Artemisia; species Artemisia tridentata. Next base: position 223,309,061 of record CP139509.1, read on the forward strand.
TCTCTGTATGTTTTTGTAAAGTTTTGTAAGGATTTGTGCTGTTTGTTAAGTCAAAATTTGCTGTTTGTTAAGTTGTTTAGTTTGCTATGGTACTCTGCTGCTGTTTTTGGAATATTCTTGCTTGTGGTTGTTGTTTGCTACTAACCTTTTGCAGATACATATACAAATACTCAAGTAAAGCAAAGAAAATTAAAAGGTTCATTCATTCCATAAGCAAAGTACAGAGAAAGTTTTCTTACAACCATCATTCAAAAGAAACATCAAAAGACAACAAGCTACATTGATTCACAACCTACATCTTAGCAAATTCTGGCATGATCTTGCTACGCGGTCCCCTGGTGCCCATGGCTTCAAACACCCTTGGGCAGGGGAGTGCAAGTACCACTGAACGTGGTGGTGGATTTTGCTGCTGACTGGAAGAGGGAGCTGCTTTCTTCTGCTGGTTTTTCTTCTTTGGCACAGAGGGTTTCTTCTCAACTGGACTTGGCTTTGGCTGAGGAATGTGGACACTCTTTGCAAAGGCAGCTGCGGCTTTCTCCATTTGTTTCTGAAGTTCAGCGGTTATTGGATGTTTTGGAGGGATGATTTCCCAAGCACCTTGATAGTAAGTCATGTGTTTTGGCCAACCTTGCTGTTTCCCAGGCCAATTTGCTGTTTCTTCATCGCTTGAATCTTCGAATGACGATGGTGTTGATGGGAGTGGATCGGAGTATGATTCTTCCTTGATTGCTTTTCCTTTTTGTTGCGATGTGGATGCCTTCTTAGGAAAGTAACTAGCCCAACCTTGTGATTCATCAGATGATGAATCTGAAGATATTTCGATGATTGGTGTCTTTGAAGAACTCATGATTTGAATGTTATTGGAGTTAGGGTTTTGAATTGGGGATTTGATTTAGTGATTAAGGATTTATGGAGTTAAATGTGGGGTTGGTATGGTATTTAAGGAGGTGATTTTAAAGAATTTGGGAATGTTGACTTTAGGTCAACACTTTCATAACTCTGCTGGTGAGTTTGAAAGTTGAAGGGTCAAATTGTAACTTTTGGCGCGCTCTTAAACCTAATTAGATAAAAACGGTATCTTTCACCAATTTGATCTAATTCCATTTTAATTGCTCAAGAATTACATTCGACTATCACCAAGAACATCAATTCATATCATTTCACCCAAAACCCCCAAATCAAATGGCTCGAAGAACGTTTCCGGAAGAACACAATCAGATAGCATTTCTCAGTAAGGTTACTGCCGCTGATGGATTTTATGAGGTTATGGATTTCCTGAGTGCTTCGAAGTTAAGGTATGCGTTAACTGCTGATCCTACCATTTATACATCTCATATGAAGCAATTTTGGTCAACTGTTAAGTTGGATGTATTAGATGGTGAGGAACGATTGGTAGGTAGTGTAGATGGGGAGAATATTGTAGTTAGTGAAACCACAATTAAGAGAAGTTTACGCTTATCAGGCACCCCAACACCCCCTACTATTACCCCAGAAGTAGTTATGACTGAACTTGAGACTTTTGGGTATGAGAGACCTGAGGCTGGTAGTACATTATTGAAAGGTCGTCTCTGTCCACATTGGAAGTTTTTACTGCATACTCTACAACACTGCTTGTTTCCCAAAATAGGTGGATGGAATGAGTTTAGTGCTTCTCAAGCTATGGCTTTGGTATGTTTAGCTACAGGGCAGCCCTTTGATTTTTCTGGTATGATATTTGAGGGGTTGAAGAAGTTTGTTAAAAAGAAGTTTTACTTGTACCCAAGGTTTCTACAACTTATAATAAACAGACAGCTGAGGGAACCATTGAGGCATGTACATGTTGAGCCCTGTAGTAGAATGGCCATCAAGATGTTTGCATTTTTAAAGAAGAATGGGAAAGGATTTTCTGGTGTTATAACTCCCTTAACTGAGCACATCTTGAATGTAGTGGCTGCTGTAAATGAGGATGAAGAAGCTGGAACACCCACAGCTTCCCATCACACATCCTCATCAACAAGTTTGAATGAATCAGTGTCACATGAAACCCAAAACACCCAATCACCTAGGAATTCACAAGAGGGCATTGTGCAACCTCAGGCCAATGTCAGTATGGTAGCAGATGAGGCTGATACAGGTGTTGGAGGTATCATGATGGAAGAGGCTGGCACTACTGTTTCCAACTTAGTAGTTGAACAGGACAGTGTCAACATAATTAAGACCTCAACCATGGCAACATCATTTGTAGAAGGTTCTCAGGAACCTGACACAACTGGTGGTAACCCCAGCCAAATGGATTTTATGGGGGGCTCAGATGTTCATCCTAGGGATGAGACTGAGTTTGTGTCCCAAGATTCACCTCTCGGAGAAGGTAACACATCTCGAAGTGATGAGGACAGGGATGAACATATTGAATTGATGGACACTAATGTACATATTGACATTGCAAATGATACACCTCTCGGACCAGGTAACACAGGTCGAAGTGTTGATGCTAGTATTGAACTTGATACTGATGATTTGACGGCTAAAACACCTGTACAAAATGTCAATTCCAATGATCAACCTCTCGGGTCAGGTTACACAGACCGAAGTTGTGAGGATATCATGAAACAATTGAAAGAATTGACGGAAAATTGTACAAAATTGTCAAAGGAGGTGCTTGATCTAAGAAAGGAATTAAAGACAGTCAGAGCTACTCAAGGTTCTGAAATTAGAAGACTTAAGCTAAGGGTTACACACCTTGAGGGGAGGCTAAAGAAGAGGTCCAAACCAAGTTTGGGAGAGGATGCTTCCAAACAGGGGAGGAATGAACAAGAGGCTGTGGTGAATGCTAAGGATCAAGAGGATGTGACAGGTTCAGGGGAGGTTGAAAAGGATTTTGTTGAAAATGTTGGTAATGAGAGTGGAAAGGTTGACTCTGCTGATGCAGGACACTCTGCTGATGGGTTAAAAGTTTCTGCTGATGATATTGAGAAGAGTGCTGGAGTAAAAGACTCTGCTGATTCAGATGATGATCAGATGACCTTAGCTCAAGTGCTGCTGAACATGCACAAAGAAACTAAAACATTCACACAATCACAACAACAACCTGCTGCTGAATCTGCTGAAGAACTTGAAAGAAAGAAAAAGTTGGCTGATGAACAAGCTCAAATTGCTAAGGATGAAGAATATGCAAGAAGTGTTGCAGCTAGTGAAGAAAGAAATCAGTCTGAACTTATGGAAAGCAATGCATTTGAAGAAGTTAATCAAGAAGAATTAGATGAACAATTGCAGTATTTCATTGATTCTGATATGATTATAAGAGGTGAAGCAAGGTTGATATCAAATGATGAGCAGTTGGATGGAGCTGAAAAGACAAAAGAGCTTGTTGAGTTCATACTTAGAAAGAATGGATTGACTAAGTGGGAAGAGCTGATTTTAAGGATTAAAGAAGCACAAAAGCATGGTTACAAACAAAAGTCAGTTTCAAGGAAAGCATTGGTTAAAGACATGAAGTACTATTTGAAGAATGCTAGAAACTATCAGATGAAGGATTTTAAAGGTAAGGCAGATCACTTAATTGAAAAAGAATTTTATGAAACTTATGCTAAGCTTAATCCAAGAAAAGTTTCTGAAAAGAAGAAAAATCCAGAGGTTATGGGATCTGAAAATGTGAAAGCATCTGGAAGTGGAAGTGTTTCAAAGAAACAAGATGACAAGGAAACCATGGAGTTTGAGAGAGAAGAAGTTAAGAAGGTTATTGGTTATAAGAGGACAGGTAAGAGAGTAAAGCAGGTGAGTAGAAAGAGGAGAAGAACTCAATCTGTAGTGATGAGTGATAGTGAGTCAGAGAAAGAAGAAGTGAATGATGAGCATGATATTGACAAAGTGACTGATGTTGATATGAAAGAGATTATGGATCTTACAGTTCATGACACTCAAGAGGAACCTGAGTTACTCAATGAAGTTCCTTTATCAATCAAGTATCCAATCATTTCATATTCACATGATGTTTTAGCTGATAGTCAAGTATGCTGGATTATAAAGAGATCAAATGGTTCAAGTGTGGGATATATTAGTTTTTCTCAGATGTTGCACTACATGGATAGAGATGATATTACTCAACTCTGGAATTTGTACAAGATGAAGTATGGAGATACTAGACCAGAGATAGTGTATGAGAGACTAAATTATTACTACTTGAAGAACATGTTTGAACCAGATGAAAGAAGTATTGAATGGAAGAAGTTACTGAGCTCTACAGTTCAGAAATGGTACTTATATCAAAGTTGTGGAGTTCATGTTTTATCATGCATAGGTGTGACTGTATATATGCTTGTGGAGAAGGATTATGTTATCAATAACAGTACATCTATTCTGTATCAAATGTTGCAACCTGGTAAGTTGACACTTCAAAGACCATTTGATGCAGATCCTCAAGCAAAAGAACTGATTGAGAAGTATAAAAAGTTGCTGGTATCACAAGTTTCAAAACAGTAAGGTGTTTGGAAGCATCCTCCTGGTGGTTATTTGGATTGAAGGAAACTTGATGATTTTTGATGAAAAATATCAAGTTTAGGGGAGGATTGTTGGGTCTGAAATGCTGCTGATTCGAGAATTACAACTCTGCTGGATAGTTATGTAACTCTGTTGATTAGCGCAAGAACTCTGCTGTTTTGGTAACTCTGCTGTTTTGGTATAATAGGCATATTGTAACTCTGTTGCTAGCTCACGAGGACTCTGCTGCTAGAAGGATTACTCTGCTGCTTATTAATTATGTAAAGTATGTTAAGATAAGTATAGAAAAGATACGTATGAATATTTTTCTTGTATAGGTGATGAACTCAAATAAGTACATTTTATTACTATCATTTATCCTATTAATTTGACTTGTTTTACTATATTATGTATGAGGATTGATACTTAATTGTTTACTTTTGTAATTCTCAGGTAAAAACAAGCATTTGGTGAAACTTAGCTATTTTGGACTAATTAAGGAGCAAAACGTGCATAAAGTGAAAGTCTACTGACATGGACAAGATCAAGTCAATTCTGCTCCAGATGCGCCGCATCTCACTCTCAACATGCGCCGCATCTCTATCAAGATATCACCAGATACGATCCAAGATACAAGAGGACATGCGCCGCATCTAATAAAGAGTTACGCCGCATCTTCTGGCGGTGTACGAATATTCCTGAATATTATAATCTTGGACCCCACGCGAAGTTAAGTACATGCGCCGCATCTACTTAGTAGATGCGCCGTATCTTCCCTCAGACAGAAACTATAAATACCCCGTAGACCAGACGAATTAAAAAGTTCCAAAACCCTAACACCGAAGACCGAACAGTAGGAACAAAGGACGAATTCAGTCAAGGAGGCAGCACAAGACACACCCAAATCAAAGATACAAGAGCTGTAAGAAGGTGCTGCATATGTTTAATTCATTAAGTAGTTTTGTTTTATTGTGTTAGCAAACTTTAATTCATCAAGATTGGTGGCTTGTGTAATGTGGCAACGGAAAGATTGCACTCCCTTAAAACTGCTTTCTCATTAATTAAAGTTTATATGTTGATGTCTTTGGTTACTACTTATTAGTGCATTGATAACCTCTGTGTTTATTAGTGGCTTGCGGGCATTTGACTGCGGGACATAATGTGGCTCCCACGGTTGTTTCTAAATTGATCACTTAGGAATAACTTTTAGACATAAGTAATCATTAAGGGTTTACTCGCCGATAAGAATAGGACCAACGAGAAAGGATTAACTACATACACTTCATATAAAGCTATCAATAAAACAAGTGACAATCTACTTAATTATAAGGACAGCCCTCTTATTGTCTCGAGTATTTATCTGTGTACGTGTGTGCTACTTGCTGATTCGTGCCTATTGGTTTATTTTATTATATTAATTGCAACAAATCGTGCCAGTCTCTCAGGCTGAAACCCCCCTTGCGTTAGGATATTAAAATACTGATTAGAATAACGAGATAATACGTTCCACTCTTAGTGATCGACACTCTACTTACCATTATCTTCATACTGACCGGGTACACTGCTCGTTAAGTGTGTGTGTTATTGATAAGTCGGCTAAATATAAATTTAAAACTTGAGTAGGCATTAAAACTGCTAAACCGCAACGACACACGCAGCACATCAAGTTTTTGGCGCCGTTGCCGGGGAGTGAATTGTTATTATCTGTTAATTTGATTAGTATTTTAATTAGGTTTTTCTTTTTATTAGATTAATTGCATCATTGTACTATTTTGCATATTTGTTGTATTGTGTGTTAATTGTTTTCTTTTATTTTTGTTTGTGTGTTTAATTTTTTGTTTTTATTTTTCGTATTTTTCTGTTCTGCTATCGTTGTACTGTGCTAAATCAAACGATACGGCGCATCTGATCTCTCAGATACGGCGTATTGCGTTTAATTTTTTTTAATACAACGCGTTTAATTAATTCGATACGACGCATCTTTTCCCCAAGATACGGCGTATCTGTTTTTAATAAGAAAATTTTTCTAAGCGATAAAGTAATACGACGCATCTGCTTTTGCAGATACGGCGTATCTGTTTTTGATAAAAATTTTTTCTAAACGTTAACGCCATACGACGCATCTGCTTTAGCAGATACGGCGTATCTATTATTTTGATTAAAAACAGTTTGCGAATTATTAAACAAATACGGCGTATCGATCTCTGTCGATACGGCGCATCTTTCTGAATCAAAAATCTTTTATTTTTAAACGTAACGAAAATACGGCGCATTAACTTTCGTTAATACGACGCATTTAATTTTAATTAGATAAGCTGATTTTACAGTAAAACGACCTGAAGGGATTGCTAATAATGTGCTAGTTAAGATTGAGCAGTTTATTTTTCCCGTAGACTTTATTATACTAGACATGCCCGAGGATGTTAAGATTCCTTTAATCCTCGGAAGACCTTTCTTGTCTACTGCCCATGCTAAGATTGATGTGTTTAAGAGAAAAATTTCATTAAGGGTAAGGAATAATAACCTAGTCTATAAGTGCCAAGATCCGGTTAAAAGCATAATTAGAAGTGTTTATGTACTAGGATTAAGAGAACGTATGGACCTCGATCTTGAAGCTAGACTTATGGGAGAAACATTGATTCAAAACAACTCAACTAATCCTAATCATGAAGACTTTGAGGAATTCATTGACCTTAATGTACCTACCGAACTTAGACGCGATATTGTTAGTGATTCTGATGATGAGTGGTATGATTGTGTAGTAATTAATAAACGTAGGAGAGTAGTTGAGAAAACGAATTTGAACAATGATGTGTTTATTGAACTACCACCCCACCTTGCTTATTTGTGCCTATATGATAATAAGAATTTCCCGTCTATCATTTTGTCATCTCTGCCCGAAAGGGACAGGACTTTGTTTATACAGATATTAAAGAAGAGCGGCGTGGAAATTAAGGACGAGCAAGGAGTGTTCAATATTACTAAATTGGGGATGAAGGAGCGTGATGTTTCCGACTCCTTCAATGATCGATACTAAGGAGTTGAACGTGAGTCTAACTTGAAGACTCAGGAATAAAGACAAGTGCTTACCGGGAGACAACCCGGATTTATCTTTTATTATTCTGTTTTCTGTGTCGAGTCAGTCCAGGCCGCATGAGGATACGGCGCATCTCAACTCTGAGATGCGACGCATCTCCTGCAATGGTCATATCTTATTTTATTTTTCTGCATTTTTATTTTCGACTTTAAAACTATTTATCAGTTTATTTTAATGCGGCGCATCCCTGGTTAAGGATGCGGCGCATCTTTATTCTGATCCGTATTATTCCAGGCTCGATACGGCGTATCTTCTTCAATAAGATACGGCGCATCGACTGACCTGATGATTTTCAGTTTTAATTTTTAAGTTTTATTTTTCCTAACTACTAATGTATTATGCAAGTTTGAACCTTTCTTATCTTAGGTGTGTTTTAAAGTGTTGGTGGTATTATAGTTTCCTGGATTTCCTGTGGATACATCAAGTATGAAGCTTTAACGTTCTAATCCACAAGAAGATGATTTTTGCTTTTATACTAATGGAGGATCATACCGAGCAAATCTCAGGGGAGTTTTTCCGTTCTAATTCTTTTATTTTCCAGTTTTTAACCTTTTATACAAACAACGAGGACGTTGTTTAACTTAAGTGGGGGGATTGGAGAATTAGAACACTTAACACTTACTTGTCCTAAACTTTTTCAAAAATTATGCTTAAAATGTGCTTAATATATCAAACTTAAAAAAAAATTTTAGCATGTTTTTGTTTAAGATCTAAGTTACATAACTGCACACATGACGTTATTTTCAAAAATTGTGATTTTTCAAAATTCACAAATCTATGAGTGTGCCGGTGACTTGCAAACTTTAGAACTTGGCTTGTATACTATTCGAGACCACCATAATGAGTATTATTTATATAATTGGAATGACTTGTCTAAATTGGTAAAATTCTAGGATTACACCAAATAGCCTTTATATGTTATGTGTTATTAGCTAACTACACTGGTTAGTTAACCCCCGTATAAACCCTTTTGTTACTCTCATTTTTAAAGTAAGATACCCCTAGAAAAACAATCAGAGTCATTCCTTTCGTTTCTTACACCTATGTTTAAAATGTTTCGTTACACCCTTACACCTTAGCCTACCCTGTAGATTAGAATCCGTGGTTGGTTAATTGCTATAGGCAGAGTGTGTTTCCTTACATTACCTGTGTTCGCGTGCGTAATTCATTATCTATGGTTAGGTCGGGAAATTGCACAATGCAAATTGGAGTGAAAGTAAATATTGTATATCTTTGAGTTTATTTTTCGTGTGTTTACTACTTTCACTATTACCATTATTTCTGAAGTATGAAAAGTATGAATAAAAATTATCCGGAAAGAAAGTTGTAGTGATGTGGTGAAATTTTACACATCTATGTTTATGTTTAAAGTTTAAAAAAAAAAAAAAAAAAAAAAAAAAAAAAAAAAAAAAAAAAAAATCGAAAAAATAAGAAAAGAAAAAGAAAGAAAGAAAAGTTGGATGCTTATTTTAACCAACTTATGTAAAGTTATGTAAGTGGTCGATATCACCACTATTTGTTGTATTATATCTATGGATTGAATGGGAATTGGCAGTTATGGGAACGCCAGTTAAGGTTTATTCTTTGATTAAGATTTTGTTGAGTATAATTCGTGTCTACCTAAAGCGTGTGTTTCAAGTGTTAAAGCGTGAGTTATTCAATGATATGAGTCTTATTCATGGGATGGTTGGGATAGTGATTAACCACACTTAGAATTTTAATTTATTTGTTTTGTTTATTTTTATTTTTTACACCAATTTATATCCCAAATGTTATCCATGCCCTTTATTATTCTTTATCCAACCAAACCTTTGATTTATTGAGATTAGGGATTTGAGCAATCTTAAGTATCGTAGTCGTGGATTCGGCTATGTATTTATGATTTTGTCGCCCTTTTTGATATATTATTATTGGTGAAGTTTGGACCTATCTTTAGCCTATTCGAGTTAAGGATTTGAGCAATTGCAAGTATCGTGTTCGTGGATTCGATCATGTATTTGTGATTTTGTCGCCTTTTCTGGAATTTGAGATCGATAGTGATTAAGAATAATTAACCCCTAAGCCTAAAAACCCTTTTTACCGCTTTAGACTTGTTATTCCTTAGCTTTAGTGGTGGAGATGTGTATACTTGCCAAGCTTATGATAGAATATTCGTCGCGACTGGACAGTTAAACGATTAGATTTGCTTTTATCGACTTATTTTATTTTACTTCTAATTCGTTAAGTGTTTAGTTGTGTGATTATGAAATGAACGAATACATGCTTAAATATAAAAATAAATCCTAACATCTTTTAGGATACATTTTCATAAATGAAATTCTAAGGTTTACTTGGGGACAAGTAAAGTTCAAGTGGGGGGATATTTGATGAACTCAAATAAGTACATTTTATTACTATCATTTATCCTATTAATTTGACTTGTTTTACTATATTATGTATGAGGATTGATACTTAATTGTTTACTTTTGTAATTCTCAGGTAAAAACAAGCATTTGGTGAAACTTAGCTATTTTGGACTAATTAAGGAGCAAAACGTGCATAAAGTGAAAGTCTACTGACATGGACAAGATCAAGTCAATTCTGCTCCAGATGCGCCGCATCTCACTCTCAACATGCGCCACATCTCTATCAAGATATCACCAGATACGATCCAAGATACAAGAGGACATGCGCCGCATCTAATAAAGAGTTACGCCGCATCTTCTGGCGGTGTAGGAATATTCCTGAATATTATAATCTTGGACCCCACGCGAAGTTAAGTACATGCGCCGCATCTACTTAGTAGATGCGCCGCATCTTCCCTCAGACAGAAACTATAAATACCCCGTAGACCAGACGAATTAAAAAGTTCCAAAACCCTAACACCGAAGACCGAACAGTAGGAACAAAGGACGAATTCAGTCAAGGAGGCAGCACAAGACACACCCAAATCAAAGATACAAGAGCTGTAAGAAGGTGCTGCATATGTTTAATTCATTAAGTAGTTTTGTTTTATTGTGTTAGCAAACTTTAATTCATCAAGATTGGTGGCTTGTGTAATGTGGCAACGGAAAGATTGCACTCCCTTAAAACTGCTTTCTCATTAATTAAAGTTTATATGTTGATGTCTTTGGTTACTACTTATTAGTGCATTGATAACCTCTGTGTTTATTAGTGGCTTGCGGGCATTTGACTGCGGGACATAATGTGGCTCCCATGGTTGTTTCTAAATTGATCACTTAGGAATAACTTTTAGACATAAGTAATCATTAAGGGTTTACTCGCCGATAAGAATAGGACCAACGAGAAAGGATTAACTACATACACTTCATATAAAGCTATCAATAAAACAAGTGACAATCTACTTAATTATAAGGACAGCCCTCTTATTGTCTCGAGTATTTATCTGTGTACGTGTGTGCTACTTGCTGATTCGTGCCTATTGGTTTATTTTATTATATTAATTGCAACAAATCGTGCCAGTCTCTCAGGCTGAAACCCCCCTTGCGTTAGGATATTAAAATACTGATTAGAATAACTAGATAATACGTTCCACTCTTAGTGATCGACACTCTACTTACCATTATCTTCATACTGACCGGGTACACTGCTCGTTAGGTGTGTGTGTTATTGATAAGTCGGCTAAATATAAATTTAAAACTTGAGTAGGCATTAAAACTGCTAAACCGCAACGACACACGCAGCACATCAATATTTTTCTTGTATAGGAAGTCTTGTAAACCGACTAGGACTCCTTACGCTATAAAAGGAGGTTCTAGGGTTAGAGTTAGATATCGATTGATTGATTATCTTAGCATACGTATTGTTTTACACTTCAAGGTTTCTTGTAACCCTATTGCTATTCAGAGCAATCGTATTAATATATTGAAGTGTTGTTTGATAATTAGTTTGTGTTTATTCTTCTTAAGATCAAGTATTAGTTTCCGCATAATATTTGATATACAACTCAAGATCAGTTTCTATACCGATTACCTTAGATTTATCTAAAGTAATTAATAAGATCGTGAAGCTCAACTGGGATCAACAACTTCACTATCCCTTTACTACTGCTTTGTATCGTTATATCTGTTCACTGAGCTTTCGTAGCTCAGCCGCATTTCTTTTCCTGCGGCAGGTTTTAGTTTGGAAGCTGGGTATGAGTGGAAAGTGCCTTGGATTTAGAAGAACCTTACTAGTTATTGAAGATGACTAGAAGAATTTATAATTAGACTTAGAAGTTTATGTATTGTAACCTTGTAGTTTCAGATTTTCCATTGTAATCTTTTGAAATTCTATTGTATTATTTATGTCATATGCATGTGTTTATTCTGATATGCTACCATTGTTGTGACATCTTTACCCTTGTCGGGTCGGGGTGTTACAATTATGGTATCAGAGCACAGGCTGATGACTTGTAATATATTTACCCTTGACCTGTGCGTTTAGGACGATTAGGCTTCCACTGTAAGAACATAGGAGAACATCTTGAGAACTTGCTTTAGGATTTCTTAATATGAACTTAAGTTTTGACCAGTGAGGAATGGGTAGACTATAAGGCATTCATTTAAGTATTATTGCTTCCGCATTACTCTGACTCGTGCCTTGACTATGACATTGATTTTGTTGACCTTTAAGACTGTAGAAGTACTAGGTGGATTAAGATAGATTGTTTTGCTTACGACTCGAGATAAAGTATGATCATCATGAAGGCATATTTATGTGGTGCTGGTATTATGACGCCTGATCAACGTGATAATACTTACACCATATAACGTGCCCTCATTGTGGCCATAGGATATCTTGGGGAGTACCTAAGAAGTTTAGAACTTGATTTCCGTTGGATTATCCGTGATTAGTGAGACTTTAGGTTCATCCTACCTATTCGTATACTCTGCCCTTGTTCATTAGATGTCTGGACAAGTTTAGACTCTCGTTTTGCGTTCTGTTGATTTCAGTTATAAATCTTGAACTCTTGTAGAGCTCTCTACTGTTGATACAGTTAAATTGATTTGAAATCCTGTTCGCATTCCGTATGAGTTTCCGTTCTTTTGCCTTTCCGCTTCCTTGCAAATTTCGAGGACGAAATTTTTTTAGAAGGGAAGAAGTTGTAATACCTAAAAATCCAAAATGTGCAAAATGACCAAAATGCCCTTGCAATTTTAAAAATTTATTTAAAAGCTTATAAATCACCAAATAAATTCCAAACCTTCGGGAATGAACTAGATATGAATCCAAATAATTTTTGTGACTACATTTTAACATTTAGAAAAGTACAAAATATACAAAGTATTTATTAATTATATATATATAATTCATATATATATATATATATATATATATATATATAATTCGTATATATTAATTATAAAAAATACAAAATAAATTAAATAAATACAAGATAAATGCAAATAAAATTAGGAAAAGATCACAATCAGTATTTTAGCTTAATTAGACTTTCTTGGGCCGAAATTATTGAGTCCTTATCACATATACACGTTTTTATAATTTATCTCACTTATATTATATATACCGAAACATAAAACCTTCACAAAAATTCAATCAGCTGCTATTCGACCTAGTAAAATTTGTGAGGCATTTTTCTGGTGTTGTTCGACATCTAAGGAGGCTAGGAAAAATAGTTTGGAGGTCGTGGGTTCGTTCGTTTGATCGTTGGAGCTTTTGTTTGTCGAATATAGTTTAGCGAGAGGTATAATTCACCAATATCCCTTCGACACGTTCGATCATGCATGTTATATTTTTCTTATGTTAGTATGATCATATAAGGCCTAAATAAATTATATAGAATGAATCATGCAAGCTATATAGATCGCAATAATTTTTAAGAGCCAAAACACACATAAAATCCAAAATAAGCTATACGATTTATTCCAAGGGTTGTAATTATTTATTTTGGACTCCATACGACTTATATGACCTGGGAAAAATAGTGGTTCGAATTGTGAAAGCTTAGATGGGTCGTAGCTAATTTTTGTTATAATCGTATATATTATATCGAATGGAATAAAAATAAAAAGAAACCCTAGAACCGATTAGGGTTAGGTTTTGGTACTTTAATTCTGGTCATTAAATGCTAACTAACGATTAGGTAATGATTATTTGATGATTACATGAACTAGGGTTTGTATTTACATATTAAAAAGGTTATACGATTTGTAAATAAAATAAGAAGGGCTTGTTTTACCAACTTTGAAACTTAAGGGTTATTTTTATAATGTTAATTAGATCAGTACCAATGTATAAAAATTATAATAGGAGGGCCCTAAGTGTCAAATTTGCAAGATAATGATTTATTGGTTATTTAATGGCTCGAATTAGAAATAAATTAATTAGAGGGACTAAAAGTGTAAATTCAGGAAACTTATGATTATTTTGTGTAAATAATATTGTTAAGGAGGTAATATGTAATTGTGGGTATTTAGAGGGTTAATGTGTAATTATAATAAAGTAAGGATGTAAATTGTAATATTTGTAAACTAAAGGGACTAATTATGTAAATATATGAAACATGGAGGTGTAATTCGTACCATATGATAATGTGAGGGTATATTCTATAATTTAGTAATTATAGGGGCTTGTGATGTAATTATGAATATTAGTGAGGGTTAAATTGTAAATTATGTAATTATAAGGTCTATTTTGTAACTTTAATAACTAAAGGGTGTAAATTGTAAATATTGGAACTTAATGTACTGAAGATGTAATTCTGATTAAAAGATGTATTTAAAACAAGTAACTTGTTTTATTTCATTTAAAACCCTTAACTTTGGAATATTTACAATTAAAACCCTAATTTATGTAAACTTGTCGTATTTAACCCTGAACTATCTTAACTTGTTAAAATGTACCCTATGTCCATAATATGCTTAAATAAAGACTTAACCTAAGTTAAAATACTTAAATATTTCTAATTATGGAAACTTACTAAATTTGGAAACCTGCTAAAAATAGAAAGTTACTTAAAATGGAAAGATAACTAAGAATCCTTTGAACTTCTGTCTTCTACTCCCTTAGGTTCGAGGAAGGAGTAACTTGATCTCTGTCAGCTTTTATCTTGCGTTCTTGTTCTGCAAATAAGGTACAGATATTCTGCCCTTCTTGTAAGGAGCCTTCGTTTCTCTCGATCTCTGATTTTGATTCGTTTAGGATTCCCCAAGCCATTGCTATGTTCCCCTTGATGTGAACCTTAGATATGATCCATTTGACTTGAATCTTCGTTTTGAACCCTTACCTTGATCTTTTATTTTGAACCTTGCCTTGAACCCTGCTATGAACCTTGATATGAACCTTGCCATAAATCTTGCCCTGAACCTTGATATACTTGAGATTTTAACGGGATGAGAAAACCTTTTAATTATTTATGGAAATGTTTTAAGAAAACCATTTTTAAAACTATCTTATTGAAAACTATTTTAAAGACTATTTTTATGAAAACCATTTTAAAATACTATTTTTATGAAAACCATTTTAAATGATTATTTTATGGAAACTATTTTAAAATGATTGTTTTCAAATGAACTTTTGGATTGAACCTTTACTATGAACATTTGCTACGATCTCTTGTCTTGACCATTTGACTTGAACCTTGATACATTGATATGAAACCCTTGATATATGACTTGACTTGAACCCATTGATAAAACTTGAACTTGAATTTGAAACATGAAACTGGAAACTTGATACTTGAACCCTTGATACTGGATACTTGACCTTGACCCACAGTTTGAGATTACGAGCCATACTAGGCATGAGGGTTTCATGTCCTTGTCATTGATGCACCAATGGCTTGACTTTTGGGTAGGGGAATGATGCCCTATCCCGTCCTTGCCTTGCCTTGATACTTGACTTGTTACATAGAGGAAGACATTGTGGCAGCCTACAGGGGCGTATGGATGCATCCTAGATTTGTACTTGACTTGACTTGATTACTTGTATTGCTTTATGACATGATGGGTGTGTGCGATACACGTCATTCACTCTTGGGAGCTCATGACTCCACCCCTTGGAGGTATCCCCTCACATTGTACTTGGTACCGAGGTCACCCCTCCGTACACCTTGTTTGATTTGATTTAATATGATATGTTCTGGGCTCGTAATGGATTTCTGTTTATGTTACTCTATGACTTGATACTGGACTTGATTTGATTCGATTTGGGCTGGTGGTGGGTTACGGTTCACTTTACACCTACCTATTGTAAACATTTCTTTATAACCTTTTCATTTTCCTTCCTGCTCTTGTTACACCTTGTAGTATTCCATTTACTTCACTATCCCTTTACTACTGCTTTGTATCGTTATATCTGTTCACTGAGCTTTCGTAGCTCAGCCGCATTTCTTTTCCTGCGGCAGGTTTTAGTTTGAAAGTTGGGTATGAGTGGAGAGTGCCTTGGATTTAGAAGAACCTTACTAGTTATTGAAGATGACTAGAAGAATTTATAATTAGACTTAGAAGTTTATGTATTGTAACCATGTAGTTTCAGATTTTCCATTGTAATCTTTTGAAATTCTATTGTATTATTTATGTCATATGCATGTGTTTATTCTGATATGCTACTATTGTTGTGACATCTTTACCCTTGTCGGGTCGGGGTGTTACATCAACGCTTCTACGAGTGGTTTAAGTCTAGGAAATCCTAAAGAAAACCTAATTCACTTAAACCGAAGCTCTAATACCAATTTGTTACACCCCGTGCCCGATTAGACAAAAAAATTAAAACTTTTTTGAGCGAAAATGACTCAACTTAACGTACCTTCTGTTACTCTTTTGACTGTTGACAAAAATCTATAAACTTTCAGACCTTGAGACTATTTTTAAATGAAACTAGACTCAATTACCTTCGAAACGCCAGGTGGCACGACCCTTGACGACTTACGGTTAAAAAGATATGATTTTTCAAAGATTGCCGAATCTGTCGAAAACCATCCATTCGATCGGCAGAGCCCTCCAACTGATCGGTTGGAGGCTTCTGACCTCCCGGATCCATTTTCAAGTCCCGTACTTGAAAACCCGACCTCCCGAACTCGATATTTCACCAAACCTTCCAGATTTACTTAATATATCTGTGAAAACGTAGAAGGGAGGGGGGAGTGGTGAATACGTTACCGTTTTAAAATATTAAAACTTGTTGTATCAAATATCCGTTTAAGCTTGTTGTAATATGAAAGATGTTACGTGTAGTTTATGACTAGCATATACTTAAGCAAGTTGTCAAACAAATATCACAACACAAACAAACATATAGAGCAAACATAAAAGTAAAGAGATAAGTAAAAGAAAGCGCAAACCGAACACGATGATTTATAGTGGTTCGGTCACGGAGCTCCTCTCCGCCCTACCCCACTCCCCGAGTACCCAACTCGAGAGCTACTTCACTAGATCAACAAGCTCCCTTCTCGGCGGAGAAAACCTTACACACGTCGCTTACACTTTTTTCGTTACAAAGCTAAATACCGAGTTCTAGTTCGAGGTAGAACCAACCTAACGTCGCCTATACAATTTCCGACACTAAGCTAGATGTCGAGTTCTTTACAAGGGTACAACCACTCCCGTTGGTTTTTTCACAAGGGTACAACCACTCCCGTTCTGTTTTATGGCCCAACATAAAAACCTTGTGTTTTATGGCACAAACACATAAACCATCTAATCTAGTATGAATAGATTACAATGATGATCCATGACATAAATGGGTCATGGATATGAATGGCTAATCTAAATGAACTTTCGTTGATAGGAAGCCTTCAATGGATGAAGATCACAAGCTCCCTAAACTTGTTGTGATGGATCTTCATATATGCATATGGAATCTGCATGAACTTCTTGAATAAGAAGTTTTTAATCATTGAGGATGTCAAGTGCTCTTGAATCTTCATATGTTGGAATGCTAAGATGGATAATGACTTCAAGATTTTCTAACCTTCTTGGTGGATCAGGAAGTATGCTATGGATAATGACTAATGATCTTGAGCTTGCTTCTCAGGATCATTAACAGTGTATGTGTTAGGAAATTAAGCTTTAGCAGTTAAGACTGTTGAAGGTAACAGTTAGGACTGTTGAAGATGGAAGTTAAGACTGTTGAAGAGTTTTGAAGACATGAGCAGTTAAGACTGCTGAGTGAAGAAGTTAGTACGGTTTATGATTTATGTAATAGATAAATATGGAAAAGATATTATGTATATCGTATAAGATTAGAATGATAGTTATCTTGTAAAGGAATCCTTGGTCTATAAAAGGATTGCCTAGGTTAAGGTTTAGATACACAATACACAATATACAATACATACGACAAACGATAAGAGTTCATACGTATTATAGAGATTCAAGGTTGTAAACCCTAGTGATAGGAGATCACTCGTATTATTATTCTAATAATATTGAATCGTTGAAGTTGAAGGTTATTATTCTGTGTTCGTTCATTGTTTATTCAAATCATACAAAACACATAAAGTCTTCTAAGTGCTAGCTAGTAAATTCCGCGTGCTAGACTACGTATAATTCTTAGTATCACATCTAACACAAGGAGTGTGTGTAGATCCGGTCAAGTGGTATCAGAGCCAGATTTACTGATACATAGATTTAGAAGATCCGAGAAGAACAAAGATGGACATGGAAACAACACCATCCACAACCAACATTGCTGCTAAGCTTCCTATGCTTAAACCTAATGAGTTCGACATGTGGACACTTCGTATTGAGCAGTTTTTCCAAGTGCAAGACTATGCACTGTGGGAGATCATTGAAGATGGAAACTCCTTTACACCTGTAACAACAACTGTTGTTGATGGTAAATCTGAGAGTACAGTGCAGACAAAGCCAACCACTAATGAAGAGAAGGCAAGGTACAAGAATGATGTTAAGGCTAGAAGTTTGCTTCTGATGACTATTCCCAATGATCAGTTGCTGAATTTTAGTAAGTTCAAGTGTGCTAAATCTCTTTTTGAAGCTATTGTTGCAAGACATGGTGGGAATGAAGCCACCAAGAAAACCCAGAAGACCCTTCTCAAGCATCAGTTTGAGAATTTTACTGCAACAAGCAATGAGTCGTTGGATCATATGTTCAACTGGCTTCAAAAACTGGTGAGTCAATTGGCTGTTCTTGGAATTGAGATGCCTCAGGAAGATCTCAACTCCAAATTTCTGAGGAGTCTACCTGCTGAATGGGCTATGCATGTGGTAGTATGGAAAAACAAGCCTGATATAGATTCCATGAGCTTAATGGATCTCTATAGCAACTTCAAGATAGTTGAACATGAGATTAAGAAGTCTGCTGGATCAAGCTCAAGCTCAAGCTCAGGCAATTTGGCCTTTGTATCAACTCCCAGTTCCTCAAGTTCAGATGAAGAAGTGCAAGTTGCTGGAGCAGTTGGTACTGCTAGTGCAAACCTTGGTACTGCTAGCTGATAACGCGCGAAACGCGTCACAAGTCAAACCTCTCAAGAAGAAAAGTCAACTCGCGACGGTTCAACGCGAAAATCGATTATAATACCGGATAAGCGAATACCCGGGTCGAGGTCCCAACGAGGCGTGAAATTGAGGATATCGTATGAGGTTCGGAATTAAAATGCTTGAAAGGACGAGGGTTTTCTTGGTTTTTAATATCTACTAAAACGAAAATCAAACAACGTAAACTGGAAATTAAAAACGTGCATAAACGTCAAATCTATTAAAAATTAAACCTACGGATACCAAAATAATTTTACTACGTCCTAAATGACAAAATAAAATTTTGAAAAAAAGAATTATATTTTTTTGACTTTTTAATAATTAAATACGAATTAAAAACTATTTAAAAGAAAATAAATCATTAAAAATACTAAATGAAAAGATAAAAATCTGGAAAATTACAGAAAAGTTTTAAACAATATTCTAAACAAGGGAAAAATAAAATGGAAAAGTCAGCTTATTGTAATAAGCTACAAATAAGCCACGAATTCAAATAAGCTAAAAAGGGACTAAACTAGTTAAGTAATAAATAAAACAAACCATAACTGATAAAAGACCCTAGGGCATTTGGTGAGTGTGTGGTGTTGTGAGTGAACAGACCCAGGTTCGATTCCCAGTTATGGCATTTTTGCATTCTATTATTTTTTTTTTGTTGTTTTTCTTTTTAAAACTCATTAAGCTACTATAAGCAATACTTAAAACTGAAAATATTTATGAAAATCAACATTAAGCTCAGAATAAGCCTAGCTTATCTGATCAGATGGAACAAAAATGGGAAAAGGCTAGCTGTTAAGCACAAGAACTGAATAAGCTTCTATAATAAGCTAAAGTGAGACTGAAAAAGCTAAGTCTAATCAATCATATTCTAAATAATCCAAATAACAATCATTAAGCTACAAACAAAAGCAGACGAGCACTGATCAAAAGCCACATAAGCTAAAAGGTCTGCTGATATTGCAGACCTGTGCAGTCCACAGGGGTGTTATTTGAGCTTAAATATAAGCTCAAAAATGAAACTAGACAACTACAAAAGCTGAAAATATGAAATTCATGTGCCAATAAGCAACTGGGAGAAAAATTCAGGCCAACTAGAGCTTAATCTCAGCTTATAAATAAGCTGAGAAAAGGGTGTTTGGGGCTGAAGTATTCTGATGGTGCAGGGCAATAATGGGGACATTTAAGCTACTAAAAAGCTAGTAATTGAAATGAAAAACAGGGAATGGAATTAAGCTACATCTAATTAACTAGAAAAATGGATTTTCAAAAACTTTAAACACAAAATAAGAACTAATGAAGCACATATGAAACTGATGCAAACTACTAACAGCATAACAAATTAGAAACTAATGAACCATACTAACTATAAGAACCACTAAACCCTGAGAACTCAAAAGAAACTCACAAAAAGCAAATAACTGCCTAAAACTGCTTATCCTATTATTAAGATTAAGCTAGCTCAGGATAATCTAAAATTAACAACACAATATCAAGACACCTAAATCTACTACATTCAACTTAGCACCACTGATCCTAAACTAATATTACTCAAGAACAACTAATCAAATTCCAACATAAGGTAAACGAGCAGTGATAATAAGCAATAAGCTAAGTTGACTTTTTTTTTACTAAAACAAAATTTCATTAATTAAAATTACATTACAATACTGAAAATAACAATAACAATAATATAAAAAAGAAAAATACCTAAAATTAAGCTAAAGTAAAACCTGCCAAAATTGGCTTACAACTAACTATTTTATACTACTTTCTAAAACTAGGGTTCTTCACCACTTGTGCTTTTTTGGGATTAAATCCCACCATTGGATGGGTCTTGAGCAATCTCAGCCGTTTATTCACTTTTGGCGCCCAAATGGTCCCTCGGATAGGTGAGGTGGAGGTGAGAGAGGTGTAGGGTGGCTGGTTAGGTTTGTTGGGATATGGTAGAGGGAGACAAGATTGTCTCACAAGGGTACGGTTGATGGGAGTGGTGATGGTGTACGGTATGTTTAGGCGGGAAGTTGGGGAAGAAGAAAAGTGGTGAGTCTGAGTTAACCTAATTTGTGTTAGGTTTAGCAAAGATAAAACGGGTTGTGGGTTTGGTTATTTATTGGGTCGGATGGGTTAAGGGATTGGGTTTAAGTTAGGATAAAGGGTTGGATTGGATATGGAATTTATTTAAACTTTGAGGGATTAATCTTGTACATTCTGAAAATCCAAGGGTCTAGGCTGCCACAGACTGAAATTAAATTCCAAGGACCATTTATGTAATTTTGGTATTTTCGGGGTTAACTTTGACTTTGACCTTGACTCTGTCTTCACTTGATCAAATTACGCAGTTGTTGTCGAGTCGATCCAAAAATGCCCGTTTTCGCTCCGTTTTCAATCCTTTGTACCTGAAACAAATAAAAACACAAACCAAGGATATCTGCAGTAGTATTTGGGTGTTTTTGGTCATTTTTGTGTCTTTATCGGGTGTAAAATGATGAGTATTTACACACTCATCAAATCCCCCACACTAAGAAATTGCTAGTCCCTAGCAATCCGATCATATAAAGTAATGAAAGGATCAAACGAATACCAAGTATACCCCGTTTCGACTTTTTATTAAATACGAGAAATTTAAACTAGAACAAAAATAATAACATGCTTGATTGTCAAAAATGATATCATGGAACGGGATTCACACAAAATGGGTGTCTCCAGGGAATTGATATCGTCATCCTCTTTTTATACTCCCAACTAAGCTTAAATTCAATGTGCAAATGTTTTTGTAAAATGCGAACACTACTTATACTAATAATCTATGTAAGCCGAAACTTAACTTTTCACTCCCACAATTTATTCAATTAGGTGACTGTGCTAATTTTCAAAATTTTGACCGCAAAAATCGACATTTATTATGGTTGTTATTCGTTTAAGTCAAATACTAATTTACCGGGAACCTCGGAAATCTAAGGATCAAAAGGGCCTTTTCCATGTAGCGGCTTTCTTCTCGGCACATCCCAAACCAGTTGGTTTTAGGTGACCAGGCTTTTGACACCCCACAGAGAATAGTACCGGAATCAGCGGAATTTCGATTCCAAAGATTTTGGATATTCCCACTACGCTAGTATTACATACTTAAATAAATAACAACAAACGATCATTTAGAGATTAGAGACTCAAAGACGAGATCACTCCATGTAACGGCTTTCTTCTCGGCACATCCCAAACCAGTTGGTTTTAGGTGACCAGGCTTTTGACACCCCACAGAGAATAATACCGGAGATTTCGAAGCCCTTTGAAATCAACAATCTACTAAATTACCGTTTAACCTTTATACAAAATCGACGAATCCAAGTTCAACTTCCGATTTAAATTTAAAAGAAAGCAATTTCTACATTTATTAACATATATATCTTTATTTTTGCAACATCAAAATTTATTGCATTTTGCAATATCATTCCATTTTATTTTATTTTATTTTATTTTTCATTTTTTCATTTTTTCATCATTTTTTTTTTCTTTTTACTTGTGCAACATAAATTAACGGAGCTTCACGGGAACCAAGACCTAAACGCCTTTTGGAATAAAGGATCCAAGGGCCGATTTCGAACCGTAGCTTAGGACTTATATGCTTTCTCAAAAATTAAAATAAAAAGTTGAACTCGGGCTCTATATCAAAATTGTATAAAAATTTGTTTTGCATAACAACATGATTTTAACGTTCAAACGTTTGAAAACAGCACGTATTTTAGTTCAATTAAGAGCTTCTGGGAGGAAAAGCCATAGATTACTTGTATAAGCTCTAAAGAGAACCAAATACTCTACGCTTAGCATTTTCATTTGCACAAATCGTAAAACCTTAGTCTAATCATTAAGGAAGCAGCCAAATCAATACTCTGGCAGAGTCGGAATTCCCTTTGTTCTAACCTAATCAAGACTAAACACTACTTTTTTATTGCAATTTCTTATCTAAAAATGACACAAATTTTTAAAATTTTGGCAAAACGAGGGTACTAGGGCACTAGAAGGTACACATGTGACAAAATTCGAGAGAATTCCCCCCCACACTTAGAATTGAATATTGCCCTCAATATTCAAAGTACCGGCTATTATGCCGACTCTTAGAACGTAAAAAGGTAATACTAATAGCCAAGTGTGGAACAGAAATCTCCATTTTCACAAACAGGATTAAAAAGATATCCCTAGATAAACATTAGCAACAAGATAGGATATTGGGCGGCTGGATTGAAAACAGGCGCGACAATCATCACGATCCAAGGGAAACCTGCAAACAAGGGCAAACAACACACCAACAGAGCACAGTAGAGGAATCCCCCCACACTTAGTGTCAGAAAATAGAAAGAAGTCAGAAACATGGGCGTTTACCCATGAAATGCTAATGTTTTTGTTAACCGAGTCACTAGCTTGACTCGACCCCGAATTCATTTGTTCTTGGGGAAGCATGTGGAAAAGAAAATCTCCATCGAACTTTCATTCGAAATGTTTGGATAAACATTGAAGTACATGAAAGTTCCACTCCGATGAGATACATCCGGCTCAAAAGAATGATAAATTAAGATGCCGGGGTCAAAAACTTTGTCCTCACTCCCAAATGAGAGAATGGAAGGACAAGCTACCTTATAAGCAGAGAAAGGTAGAAAAACTCGAACGACATATGTGACGTCAATATAATGGCCATCATCAAAGGGTAATGTCACATATGTCGGAGAAAGAATGTCCTCATGAATCTCGGGATCAAGAATTGAGGTCATATTATCAAGTTTAGGACTAACAGAGTCCTTGACCTCATCGTTCTCTAACTCTTCATCAAAGAGAGGATTATTGCAAGAAAAGTACTTGTCATCAAATTCAAAAAGAGAATTTGAATAGACTTCGAGACTTTCATTTTGAACTTCCTCATCAGAAAGTGATTCGTCATCACCAGAGGAAAAATCATATTTGAAATTGAAAAGCGGGTTAGAGAAGATCCCGGAAGTATCCTCACAAATGTCAAGAGGATCATCATCACAATAAGACCAATCACATTCACTGTATGATATATCCTCGGACTCGCTTGGGATTGGGATAAGGTTCTCAGCACTAGATTTTATGAATTCGTCCGATTCCTTTTCAGGAATAGTGCTAAAATGCTCATCCCCCATAATGAGAGAGTCCTCGGAGTCCATAGACTGTAAGATGGATGTGATTGCAATAGACTGAGGGAGTTGAGAAATGATTTCACTAAAAGGAATAACACTCTCCTCGTCGTCCTCCTCATCATTATTGCTAGCATAAATGGCTTTTATACGTTCCATTTGCTCTTCTGCTAGCAATTTTGCAATACTTTTGTCTTCCTGCCTTTTTTGGACAGGTGTGATTGCAGTTGAAGAATTCTCATAATATTCCTTTATTTGAATAGTATCCTCATCATCATCATCGAGAATGGCAGCCTTAAGAAATTTGGCACGCGTTTCCGCTGCTCGTTCTTCGGCTAGCAATTCTGCCATAGATTTTTCATGAGGATGAATGATGGAATACTGTGGGAGTTGGACATTGTCAAAACCGGGAGTATTATACCAAGGATTTGGTTCTTGATCCCGCGGTTGACATTGATAATCGTCATGAAGACCCCCACACTTCGCACAAGGAATATTCAGAGCATTTTGGAACGATGTATCATTGAAGCTTTGATAACACGGTTCTTGCTCAAATGAATTCTGAGGAAGGTAGCTGAAATCGTTTTAAAAATTTGAATAAGTGAATGTATTTTCGATTTCAGAAGTGGAACATATGCAAAGTCCGTGAGTAAACTCACATCCTTTGCAAAAACACCGTTCACAAAGTGAATCATCTCCCGACGGATCTCCACAATTAAAGCAATTATGCTGATTGATTGGAGATGGCTGGGATTGTGGAGGGTAGTCGGAAAAATTGGGCGGTTCATAGAAAGAATTTAGATTTGGATCATAAATAAATGAATTCCTCGAACCGCAAAACAAACAACTTCCGTTCCGAATATCATTACCACATCGTTCGCACGTACACCAACGACATGGTAAATCGAAAAGCGGCTCTCCACAACTGACGCAAGGAATTAATGATTCCATCAGAATTAAACATAAAGAGGATTAAGAAGATAGAATTAAACGTTTAGAGGGTACGGGAGAACGGATAAGAGGGATAAGAAGAATCTTTTTGGGATTTTTGAAAAACATTTTGAAGAACACAAAGGAAAAAGGAAAATAAATTTTGAAAAGAAAATCTTTTTGGGTTTTATATGAGAAAATATTTACGAAGAAAATGATAACTTCACGAGGAAGGGTCTTCAAGTCACTAATCGTCAAACCGTAACGATATTGTCGCAACACACCTCCTCGGCAGCGACGCCATTTTGATAACGCGCGAAGCGCGTCACAAGTCAAACCTCTCACGAATAAAAGTCAACTCGCGACGGTTCGACGCGAAAATCGATTATAATACCGGATAAGCGAATACCCGGGTCGAGGTCCCAACGAGGCGTGAAATTGAGGATATCGTATGAGGTTCGTAATTAAAATGCTTGAAAAGACGAGGGTTTGCTTGGTTTTTAATATCTACTAAAACGAAAATCAAACAACGTAAACTGGAAATTAAAAACGTGCATAAACGTCAAATCTATTAAAAATTAAACCTACGGATACCAAAATAATTTTACTACGTCCTAAATGACAAAATAAAATTTTGAAAAAAAGAATTATATTTTTTTGACTTTTTAATAATTAAATACTAATTAAAAACTATTTAAAAGAAAATAAATCATTAAAAATACTAAATGAAAAGATAAAAATCTGGAAAATTACAGAAAAATCTTAAACAATATTCTAAACAAGGGAAAAATAAAATGGTAAAAGTCAGCTTATTGTAATAAGCTACAAATAAGCCACGAATTCAAATAAGCTAAAAAGGGACTAAACTAGTTAAGTAATAAATAAAACAAACCATAACTAATAAAAGACCCTAGGGCATTTGGTGAGTGTGTGGTGTTGTGAGTGAATAGACCCAGGTTCGATTCCCAGTTATGGCATTTTTGCATTCTATTATTTTTTTTTTCTTTTTAAAACTCATTAAGCTACTATAAGCAATACTTAAAACTGAAAATATTTATGAAAATCAACATTAAGCTCAGAATAAGCCTAGCTTATCTGATCAGATGGAACAAAAATGGGAAAAGGCTAGCTGTTAAGCACAAGAACTGAATAAGCTTCTATAATAAGCTAAAGTGAGACTGAAAAAGCTAAGTCTAATCAATCCTATTCTAAATAATCCAAATAACAATCATTAAGCTACAAACAAAAGCAGATGAGCACTGATCAAAAGCCACATAAGCTAAAAGGTCTGCTGATATTGCAGACCTGTGCAGTCCACAGGGGTGTTATTTGAGCTTAAATATAAGCTTAAAAATGAAACTAGACAACTACAAAAGCTGAAAATCTGAAATTCATGTGCCAATAAGCAACTGGGAGAAAAAATCAGGCCAACTAGAGCTTAATCTCAGCTTATAAATAAGCTGAGAAAAGGGTGTTTGGGGCTGAAGTATTCTGATGGTGCAGGGCAATAATGGGGACATTTAAGCTACTAAAAAGCTAGTAATTGAAATGAAAAACAGGGAATGGAATTAAGCTACATCTAATTAACTAGAAAAATGGATTTTCAAAAACTTTAAACACAAAATAAGAACTAATGAAGCACATATGAAACTGATGCAAACTACTAACAGCATAACAAATTAGAAACTAATGAACCATACTAACTATAAGTGTAACGCCCCGTGCCCGGTTTGACCAAAAATTTTGAACTTTGAACGCGGAAACGATTGACTACCTTGAACTCATGAATATTCTTCATGAAATGAGCATGACATATATGACTTTTAACATTTTAAACACACTTGTAAGAACACCTACACAAAGACCCTTCAAAACCTTTCACACAACCTTTATAAAAAAAAACAGACAAACCTTCTGAGACCAAAATACGCCGCATCCATTTTTCGGGATACGCTGCATCACTGTCTGAGAGACAATGCGTCGTAACAATAAAAAGTGATACGCCGTATTGTTCTAAACTAAGATACGCCGCATCTATGGAATTAGATACGCCGCATCGACCCACTGAGACCGAAATTTACAAGATAATGGCTACGTTGCGCCGCATCCCTACAGGAGATACGCCGCAACACTTGATACGCCGTATCTAATAGGAGATGCGCCGTATCTGCCCTGCACCACAGAATTCTGGACAGACCCTACTGTCTCAAAAATGCAATGACAACAGCCCCGGCTGGAAACCCGACCTCCCGGACTCGAAACTTAACGAAACTTTCCAGAAACCTTTAGTATGTCCGTAAGTTTAATTTCATACAAAAACATCACCCGTTTGACTAACCGAAATAGTATCTCAAAATCGGACGGGTTATGCATAATACCCGAAAATACCCATTACACTACAAACCCTTTATACCACTACCAATTAACAAATAACTTGACCATAACCATTATATTAGCATATCCAAGGCATTCCATGCATACATGACCCGTTAACTTTCCAAAATGGGTAGAATCATGTTCGTACCAAACGCCCCTTAATGAGTACTTAAACTAGCAATATGCACAATAGAAACTTCATGACTTACACACTTACTTGACCCATAATTTAGACATCATGACAAGACCGGAAAACTAACAAAATGACCATATAAAAGAAGTGTACCCACGACACCAAAAGAACACTTGGGGCTTCCAACTTCAATACGCTTGGTCCAAAAGAGATCCGATCTTCTAAACTAGCTTCTATTTACCTTCCTACTTACTCCCAAGCTACCACTACGCCAAATCCTTACTTTTACTTCCACTGCTAGAACCTACAAAGATGACATTAACTTCAACGTAAGCGAAAACGCTTAGTTAGTATATAAGATATAATCAACATTACATTTACACGAGATTGGCGATTACCACCAATCATAGCATTAACAAGGAGCATAAAGTGGGATTATTACTTACCTTAACCAAGTAAGTAAAATTAACGTATAACATTTCAAGTCTAGCATTGGATCCAAGCTACCACATCTTTACAGGCTCCATAAACATCACATTAACACAACCATAACATTAATAACATAACATTACAAAGATTATACTCATATACTTATCTCAACTCCTACTAGCTTCCTACTTGACTTTGAATGGGCTTCTATAATTACTCCCTATCACAAGATTAACTACAATTAGCCACTATCTAACTAAGGAGATCATCATTTCACCACTTTTCACTATAATCATCAAAACCCACCATATGAACCCTAATTTTCATAATTGGGGAAAGTTACTTACTTGTTGTAAAGAACACAATTAAAGTTTCCTTAAAGCTTCTTGATCACTTCTTGATGTAAAATTGAGACAAGATGATAACTTTAGCTTTCCCTCCTATTTCTCTTCTATATGTCGAACCACCAAGTGTTTTCTAAAAATTTCCAGACAATTCTAACTAGTTATTTAATATGGAGTTAGTTGCATCTTTGGCCTCTTGGCAATAATAGCCCTTTAAGTTCTATACTTCTTATTTAACCACACCTTAAGTTATAAAATATCCCTAACACATTTATATAACATAATACTTATATTAATGGTACCTTGACGGGGTACGGGTGTAACAATTCTCCCCTCCTTAAAATGAGAGTTCGTCCCCGAACTCTACTCTTGAAATAAATGGGGATACTTGTTCCTCATTTTTGCTTCCGTCTCCCACCTAATGTTTGTACCCTTACGATGTCTCCATTGCACTTTTACCAACGGGATCTCCTTATTCCTCAGTTGCCTCACTTTTCTTCCTAGTATAGCTTCCGGTTCATCCTCTTGCGAAAGCAACTCCGGATCAATTTCAATGTCGTCTAAAGTGACTACACTCGCTTCGTCCGCCAAACATTTTCTCAAGTATGACACGTGAAAGGTATTGTGAATACCCTTCATTTCTTCGGGTAATTCCAACACATATGCTACTTCGCCCACTCGCTTCAAGATTTTGAAAGGTCCTATAAACCGAGGACTAAGTTTCCCTTTGTTTCTGAACCTAAAAACGCCTTTCCACGGGGAAACCTTTAACATAACCAAATCACCCTCTTCGAATTCGATTGGTCTCCTTCGGTTATCGGCATAACTTTTCCACCTATCTTGTGCCGCCTTAAGTCTTGCACGAATCGTCTCTATCTTTTCCGTTGTAGCCAATACTACATCCGTGCTCGCCAATTCCCTCCTTCCGACTTCTTCCCAACACACGGGTGTCCTACACCTCCTACCATAAAGCATTTCATAGGGCGGCATATCAATGCTTGCATGGTAACTATTATTATAGGCGAATTCGACTAATGGTAAATGATCGTCCCAATTTCCTCCAAAATCGATTACGCAAGCTCGTAACATATCCTCCAAAGTTTGAATCGTCCTCTCACTTTGCCCATCGGTTTGAGGATGAAAGGCCGTGCTCATATGAAGTTTCGTACCCAACTCTTCTTGGAAATCTTGCCAAAAGTTTGAGGTGAAATGCCCGTCTCTGTCGGAGACTATAGAAATAGGCACCCCATGACGTGCGATTATCTCGTTAACGTAAATCTTTGCTAGCTTATGAACGGGCATATTTTCTCGAATTGGAATAAAATGAGCACTCTTGGTTAAGCGATCTACTATGACCCAAATCGTATCATTCTTCTTTTTCGTCCTTGGCAATTTCGTAATGAAATCCATCGTGATCTTTTCCCACTTCCAAACCGGAATATCCAAAGGTTGAACTTTTCCATACGGTTTTTGATGCTCGGCTTTAACCTTTAAACAAGTCAAACACTTCTCAACGTATTTTACACAATCTCTCTTCATACCCGGCCACCAATAGTTCTTCTTCAAATCGCGGTACATTTTTGTAGCTCCCGGATGAATAGAGTATTTTGACTTGTGTGCTTCCTCTAGAATCAATTCTTTGATGTTGCTACGAAAAGGGATATAAACCCTTCCATACCAAGTCTTGATTCCTCGACTATCTTCTTCGAGATGCGGAATGTAGGAAGTGATACGCTCACCTTCCCTATTTTCTTCTTTCAATGCCTCCTCTTGAGCTAACTTGATCTTATCAAAAAGGTCGGTGGTGACAACCATTCTCAAGGAATGAATTTTAGTAACCTCATTTTGATCCTTTCGGCTCAACGCATCCGCCACCACATTCGCTTTACCCGGGTGGTAGCGAATTTCGCAATCATAATCCTTCAACAAATCTAACCACCTTCGTTGTCTCATGTTGGGATCTTTCTTATCAAGGAAATATTGAAGGCTTCGATGGTCAGTATAAATTACAAACTTGACACCATACAAATAATGCCTCCAAAGTTTTAAAGCAAAAACCACAGCCGCAAACTCAAGATCGTGGGTCGCATAATTTTCTTCATGCTTCTTTAGTTGTCTTGAGGCGTAAGCGATCACTTTCCCCCTTTGCATAAGGACACATCCTAGACCGGAATAAGACGCATCGCTATAAACCACCATATCTTCGGTCCCCTCCGGCAATACTAGAACCGGTGCTTCACACAATTTCCTCCGTAGAGTACAAAAGGCTTTGTCTTGTTCTTCTCCCCACTCGAAGGTAGCATTCTTCTTAGTAAGTTTTGTTAAAGACGATGAAATTTTGGAGAAATCTTGAATAAACCTCCTATAATATCCCGCAAGACCAAGAAAACTTCGAATTTCACCAACATTCCTTGGTACATGCCATTTCATTACGGCTTCTACTTTTGAAGGATCGACTTTGATACCATCGGCATTAATAACATGACCAAGGAACTGAACTTCTTGCAACCAAAATTCACATTTCGAGAATTTAGCATACAATCTTTCTCTTCTTAAAGTTCCAAGAATTTCTCGAAGATGAAGTTCATGCTCTTCTTTGCTCTTAGAGTAGATAAGTATATCATCAATGAACACTATAACGAATTTATCCAACATCGGTCTACATACACGGTTCATGAGATCCATGAAAATCGCAGGTGCGTTTGTAAGACCAAATGGCATAACCGTAAACTCATAGTGTCCATATCGGGTTCTAAAGGCCGTCTTAGGAATGTCTTCTTCTCGAACTTTCAATTGATGATAACCCGAACGGAGATCGATCTTGGAAAACCACCGCGCACCTTGAAGTTGATCAAAGAGGTCATCGATTCTTGGTAACGGATACACATTTTTCACCGTGACTTTATTTAACTCCCGGTAGTCAATGCACATCCTCATACTACCATCCTTCTTTTTAACGAACAAGATTGGTGCTCCCCATGGCGAACTACTAGGACGAATGAAACCCTTATCAAGCAATTCTTGAAGTTGACTCATCAATTCTTTCATTTCGGACGGAGCTAGGCGATAGGGAGTTTTAGCAATGGGAGTAGCACCCGGAACAAGATCAATACGAAATTCGACTTGCCTTTCGGGTGGAATACCCGGCAAGTCTTCCGGAAAAACATCACAAAATTCATTCACAACCGGAACATCATCGATACTTTTCTTCTCAAAGCTTGTATCTACCACGTGAGCCATAAAGGCATAACACCCACGTGATAAATATCTCCTAGCCTTCATCACGGTACACAACTTTAGTTCACCTTTTCTTTTATCCCCATAAATAATCATTTCACGACCGCTAGGATTCACAGCTCTAATAATCTTTTGACTACAAAGAATAGCCGCGTTATATTTATCAAGCCAATCCATACCGATAATGATGTCAAATTCCCCGAGCATAATGGGAATTAAGTCAATCTTAAAGACACTTTCATCGATCTCTATCTCTACGTCTCGATACACATTAGACACAACAACGATTCTACTATCGGCTATTTCAACTTCTAGGGGTATAGAAAGTTTAGCTAATGGGGAAGTTATTTGCTTGCTAAAGTCATACGAAACGAAAGAAACACTAGCACCCGAATCATAAAAAACCCGAGCGGGTATGGAATTTACAAGATGAATACCTGTGATGACATCGGTCCCCGATTTGGCTTCTTCGACACCCATTTGATAGACCCGAGCGGTCGGTTTTGGAATCTCCACTTTCTCTTGCTTGACGGTTCTCAAAGGCTTTGCTTCAATCGCCTTTGTTTTCGGGCAATCCCTCAACCTATGCCTTATCCCATTACACCCATAGCATACTATCATCGGCTTAGTACAATCTTTGCTTTGATGATCTAAGGCTCCACATTTGTAACAACCCGGCGTATTACGCCTACTGTAACACCCCCAAAATCTGGTATGGCGGAAGCATTCGGGTCATGGGGTGCTACTAAATTGAATATCACAACACAAGGTAATAAGGAACGGAATACATACTCCGTTTTAATTTAACCAAATTAAATAAGTTTACAAAATAGTTTGAATTCATAAATAAAGCCCAAAATTTAGTTTGTCCCGGACAAAAACAAGTCATAGTTTAAATGTCACAATACATCGGAAAACGGTCTATGACCCTTGCCTTGCCACAACCTTGTCACATTCATACGGCTCAAATACCTGAGAAAAATATGCTAAAAGTCAGCAAAAAGCTGGTAAGTTCATAGGTTTATCAATAAGCAGTAAAAATCAATGGTTTTGGACCATGAGTTTGGTATATGAACATTACAACCCATGCAATGTCATATAAAAATACAGTCTATTACGCTAGCACTAAGTTCATGTAACCGAAGCTATAACATGTGTGCATGCTCTAGAAGCATGTTAAATATCAGGGCCCGGCAAGTGTGTATCCCAGACACTTGTGGTTTCGATATGGTATACGTTCGTTTGCCTATCCGGTCAACCCGAACGGGGACATTACTCCCAATAGATCTATTTATAACATTCGCGCTTCCCAGCAGGAATTGACGGTTCATGAATTTGGGCAAATTGGGACATAATATGGCTTAGGCTAATCCACGTAATAGTTTTAAATAAAACAATAGTGTTGGTCCATAGAATGTTTTGCATGTTTCTCACCCCAATTGTAAAAACAAGTTTAAATAGAGTGGGGCTATAAACTCACCTTGTTAAGTAGTAGCGTAATCACAAGTAGTTCAAATAGAGTGCAGCACCGACACGCGACCTAGATTAGTAAAGTAGTTTTTAGTTCATCATTCAAGTGCAGGTATTTCAATTACTTCAAAAGTTTATGTTGGTGTTGCTGGTGTGGCAGCATTTAAATGAACATCAAGTTTTTAATATTTAAAGTTGTTGGCTTACGGAATGTATGAACGTACAAAAGAATAGGAATAGTGAGTTTTTGAATTAACAATGATTCGAAAGATACGCACGAAGGATAATGATCAAGGTATGAAAACGGGAATAATTTATGGAACGGTTGGAAATTAAATAATGGTAAGTGTGTATATATTTATATATGCGCGTGAATAAATAGTTGAATTTTTATATAAGTTTCTCTATAAGGTGCTTACAATTTGTGAGGGAAATGATGTTTTGAAAAATAAATAATAGACTTTTTGCTCGACTTATAGAAGCCTTGATATAACCGTTTTCAAATAGTAAAGTATACAAATCATTTAATTGGTTTACGATTTCTCAATTTTAAACGTATATAATTAAGTGTCAATATTAAAAAATTTTAGATCATTCCGAGTAAACAATTTCATGTCATATGTATATATATTTTTAAGTGTAAATCCTTTGTGTCGTTTAATCTCTTTTTACACGTATGTCACGTTTATAGCGTTTCGTAAAAAAATATATATATATTAGCAATCAAATTTTATGTTGCGCTATTTAGTTATTGTCCAATTTTATTTCATGTGGTCATCGTGTGTTTTGAAACAATTACGAGTTTATAACAAATTAAGTGTCAAGTTATTTTATTGTCGTCGCGTATAAATAAGTGATCATTTGTTTGAAAGGACAATTTGTATGTCGAATTATGTATAACGAAAGTTTGGTATCGAGGAGGGGGAATGGGCTGCCGCCCACATAATATAGCAGTGAAGGTTTAAGTTTTTGTTTGGGCCCTGGGTACATAGGTGGCCTGTGGTTTACATGGGCTCGGCCCAATGTGATTACAAGGAGACTTCAATGGGCTAAAGCCCATTCGTGG
Source organism: Artemisia tridentata subsp. tridentata (assembly GCA_021014915.2). Taxonomy (NCBI): domain Eukaryota; kingdom Viridiplantae; phylum Streptophyta; class Magnoliopsida; order Asterales; family Asteraceae; genus Artemisia; species Artemisia tridentata. The sequence goes on from CP139509.1 coordinate 223,343,177, forward strand.
CTTACTGGTATCCAACTTAGAATTTTAGTTTGTACTCAATGCATTAACAGAGGAGATTTGGAACAATTTTTAACGCAAGGTAAAATGACTAAGAAACTTGAGTTTACACATGGTTCGGGAGGTTTTAAACGACATGAAACAAGTGCAAATAGACAGCGTTTAGGGGCTCGTTTTGGGGTCCTTTGGGAGCCATTTTACTCGAGTTAACCAGCACTCAATGTGTTCGAGTTTAACTCATACGAAATCACAACACAACCATCACATGAGCCATGATTAGAACACATTATGGGGTAGGATTTTGGAGTTTGTTAAGGGCGTTTCGAGTGGTGTGCTAAGTCTCGAGTTTGAGTACCACTCAACTCGACTACAATGTCACCACTACACGACTCAAGTGAGTCCTTCGGGATCAAACGAAATGACAAAATGAAGCTACAACACTCATTCGAGGAGGGGTTGAACCAAGTTCGCGAGTAACAAAACACACCCAAAGTTCGAATGAGTTGCTACCCATCGAATTCGAGTACCACTCGATTAGTTCATGGCGCAAATTTTCTTTCCAATACAAGCAGCCATTCGAATGACATGCTGCTCAAAACAAAGGCTAGAATGGCGACTCGCGAGTGTCAACCAACTCCCGTTGGAGCTAGTTCTCGGCTAGGACTAGTAGTCCTAGGCCATAACACACTTGTCCTCGAGAAATTTTGGAGGATTTTGAGTCGGGTACCACTCGACCCAACCATGATCAAGACCACAATCGCGGGTCAGTGGGTTCTTCGAATCCACATAAGACACCAAGCATAGAAACTTTCAACAAACTAACAACCTATGGAATATGACTTTAAATGAGGTTTTAACGAAAATCAAACGGTTTCACTTACAATTTCAAGCACCACATTTAAATCCTATACACTCGAGTAAGAACATAGTCAACATATCGAGCACAAGGGTTGGCCAATTCGACCCACCCCATGGGTTTTGAGTGTCATACATGTCCTATTCGGACATATTCTCAAACACCTCATGAACATGTGTTTCGACTAGAAACCCATGTCGCTCAAACTTACTCAACCACAACCATTTCCTATTTTTTTGACATGTATTTCATGATTTTGAGCCAACATAAATTCTAAAACAAAAACTATCCTCAAGTCCTACCACACCAACACCCCAAATGGGTCGACTATAACATAAAAAAAATCATAGAGTTCACAAGTTTTCATATCATTCGATTTACTAAAACATGAAAAAGTAAAGACAAGGATTAAATCTTACAACAAGAACAATGATGCTTCGATTCTAGGGGAATGGGTGAGAGCTCCAACTCGGTTCCAAGCAGTCACACTTTTCTTCTCACAATCACTCTCAACTAGTGTAATACTTGGTGAGTTTGATTATTTTGTGTGATTGCTTCTCCTGGAACCAAGCTTTTGAAGGAGTAACCCATGGAAATTTCTTGACCCATTTTCGGCCTAGAAAGAGAGGTTTAACCATTTTGGGGTTAACTTCTCTTGGTCTTGATGAAGATTCGACCTCCAGGGAGGGTTTTGAGTCTCGAGGGTCTTGGGAAGGGAAGTGAACGCCACTGTTGATGGTGATACTAGCTAGGGAATATTTGATTGCGTGTGGTGGAGTGGTCTTGGGAAGAAGGATTATCAAGATAGATCGAATTTTATCTCTTTGATCCGGTTTTTGCTATGAGTTGACTTGGAGATTAGTGTTGAGGTGCATTGGAGGAGATGAAAGGGTAAAAGAAAATCTGAATTCTGGGTATATCACGTGTGAGTGAGGGTGAGAGATAAGGTTAGGCTTATCTTGTTTTATTTTAAATTTTTAGTGTATTAAGTGTACCCCGTGTTCCGTTAAATAACATTTGTTTGTGACAACGCGCCTTCACGTAAATGCAAAAGAAAATATAGTTCGAGTCGTTTTCCCGTTACTGATGTAAAAATAAATTTCTCGACTCATAAGGATAAATTTTAAATCCAGCCTTTACTAATGCGGTATCGGTACGCGTGTGGTGTCGGTTTTTCAGAAAAACAAGATAACCTCTCGTTTTGATTTGTTTTTGTCTGAAATTGTCGGGAAGTGATAAATTTACTTTACTGATGAGTTAAAATAACTTGAGGGAGTTGTTGTACGTTACTGTGTGCGAATTTGCTTCCCGAAATAAATACGTAAACGTATAATTGTTTGGTTTAACAGTTTGGTAATAATAAATAGACATTTATTATTAAAATATTAGGGTGAAAATTACCATTTGTCACATCCTCCCCGCCTTAGAACGAAAACCGTCCTCGGTTTTCACTTGGAATTGTTTGATGAATTTGTGAAGAGGTGTGGATATTTGCGCTTGATTTCGTCTTCGCGCTCCCACGTGTATTCGGGTCCTCTTCGGGAGTTCCAGCGAACTTTTACAATAGGGATGCGGCTTTGCTTGAGCCGTTTGACTTCTCGATCCATTATTTCAGCTGGTTCTTCAATGAAATTTAGTCTCTCGTCGACCTGAATTTCTTCCAAAGGAATAGCAAGAGTTTCGTCCGAAAGACATTTCTTTAGATTGCTCACGTGAAACACATTATGTACGGAGCTGAGTTCTGACGGTAGCTCAAGTCGGTAAGCTACTGGTTCGATTTTGGCGATGATTTTGAAAGGTCCAATGTAGCGGGGGTTTAGTTTCCCACGTTTCCCGAAACGAATTACGCCTTTCCATGGCGAGACCTTTAACATGACGCAATCACCAACTTGGAACTCAAGTGGTCTTCGTCTTTTGTCAGCATAGCTTTTCTGTCGATCTCGAGCTGCTTGTAGTCGACTCTTGATTTGCACTATCTTTTCGGTGGTCTCTTGTACTAGTTCGGGACCAGTGATTTGGCTTTCTCCAACTTCAGCCCAACATATAGGGGATCTGCACTTTCGACCATAAAGTGCTTCATAAGGTGCAGCTTTGATGCTTGTGTGATAGCTGTTACTGTAAGAAAACTCGGCTAACGGCAGATGCCTATCCCAGCCATTCTGAGGTCTATCACACATGCTCGTGGCATGTCTTCTAAGGTTTGAATGGTTCTTTCGCTTTGACCATCCGTTTGTGGATGGTATGCGGTGCTCATCTCAAGATTAGTACCTAAAGCACCCTATAGAAATTTTTAAAGGTTCGACGTGAAGCGGTTTCCTCTACCGGAGTTAATAAGGGTCGGATCTTACATGTTTTGCCATGATCTCCTTTAAATGCTATCGTTGTTTTACCTATGTTGTCATTTTCCATGATTGGTAGGGAGTCGGCGGACTTGGTGGGACGGTCGGTGATTACCCCAATAGTGTCCTAACCATTAGAGGTTTTGGTGGCTTTAGGGTAAAGTCCATAGTTATATGTTTCCAAATTTCCATTCTAGAATTCCTGGTTGCACTAACAATCGTAACGGTTTCTGCTAATCAACCTTAACCTTTGATGATTTACAACTTTGTCTGGGTGGACACCACTAAAAATTTTCTTGGCCTTAACCATTTCGTTTTTTTTTTTTTTTTTTTTTTTTTTTTTTTTTTTTTTTTTTTTTTTTTTAAATCCTGGTAGCGTAAAGTTTTAATCCTATTTTGATATAAGGTGGCAAGGTGGTTGGTCCCTATGGTTTGTTCCATAATTAGATGTCTCCCTTTTTCAGAGGCCGGGGTAAAGCTTTATTTGAAACTTTATTTGTATAGTTGTTTATACAAATTTGACCAACAGTATTTCCCAAGCAATAGACATTTGAAATTACTAGTTATATAAAGCAGTATGACCAGCTTGGAAGATTTATTATTTGGTAAAATAGAATTTTAAACATGTTGTAGGTAAAACACTTCTTCCAAAGCTGACATCTAGTTCCTTTAATATGCCAAAAATCTTGATAAAGTTTGACCAGAAAATTCTTGACCCATCAGAATGAGTATTTCGGGAAGATGTCACTACAAATTTTATGATCGATATTAACTCATTTTTAAAGAACGGTCCTTAAAGGGGGAGCATTGAAGAAGAAGGCATGGTCGGGTGTGTACATCTATATATGTTGTGAGTGTCCAAAGACATATCCTAGCTGCCAAGACTGAGTAGGGCTTGATATTTAATATCCGGCGAGGCTTGTAGTATTCGACTTACTTAAGCCGTGCTTCTAGGTGTTATGGCTTAGATTGTTGCACTAGTGATCTGGAATGAATAAATCGGTCGGGTACTGTACAGAGAGATGTCTTGTTTGTTTACAAGTGAGGTTGTGTACTAATGACCTTTCGGTATGTTAAGGCTTCCTGGCATTTTGGTGCGGAAGTGATGTTAATAATAATGAGGTTGAGTCATCTAGACCCTAGAGTGCTCAATGTTATAAAGTTAATGGTATATCGAGAATTTGTCCTAATGTATCCGTTACTTATAAGGAAAACTCATCGTAAGAAATGAAGAGGGTAGATTGTACTTTGATGACGCAATATCAAAGTATGATGTATCGATATCTATAGTCTGAGGCGGAGGTGTTTCACTTACCTTTAAGGTTCGACTTAGTGAGTAATGATGTTTCGATAAACTTCATGCCCTAGACTAGTTTGTATTCCCGAGGGGGTTAGGGAAGGGTTTGGCATATGTCTCCATGATAGTGGTTCAGGTTACTTTGTAAGGTCCTGAGGCTTCGGTCGGGTTACTAGTCCACTTCTGGTAATTCTTTAGATCCTTTAAAGCTTAGTGGTTCACTCATTGTTCATTTCGGTTGAGGGGTCCTTCTTGCGTTGCTAGGATTCTATTAACATACGGTATGCGAACGGGTTTTTCCTCATAGGTGATTACAGAGTGGTATTTCGACATCCAGTATACACCGGGGCGATGTCGAATTCTCCAGGTTTTGTGGGCATAGCATCACCCAAGCTTAGTACGGAGAGTTTTAGAGTACGATTTCAAAAGGTGGTGTTGATAGCTACTAGCAGTCAATTGATTGGCTCGGTAGTGTACCTAGTACTTAACGCGGAGAGTATAACCTTATAGAACGATGTTGGTTGCTACTGGCAATCGACCAGTCAAGTTGTTCAAGTATTTAGCGTTCTGCGTAGAAGGTAAGGTCTCAATTAAGGGTCTAAATATAACCATTGCAACTATTTGACACAATTGCTATGAAGCAAGGATATGTTTCAATCGCGTATGGGGTTCTGAGTTGTCCAGTAGCTATCAAATTTAAAGATTTGTCTGTTTGATGATGAGGTGTTTCAGAATCAGAAGGGGTAGTGTATAATGAGGTGCTAATCGCTGGGGTCGTTTGATGATGGCTGGTGATGTTGCTTATCTTCTCAGATTAGGACGTGGTGTGAGGTAAGGCTGATTTTTATGTGGTAAGATTGCGTTGAAGTCTATTTGATTACTGTGCTTTTAGCACGGATGCCCAAGTCTTGCACTACTTTTATGTACCACACATGTGAGTTTTTGATTTTCTCGAAATGGAGACAGAAAATTTGTCGTTTGGTAAAAGTTTTAAGGCAGTCGTTCCTAGCATAGCATGATTCTACCAGAATTATACATAGGTGATCAGGCTTTGTATAATTAAGGTCCAATGATGCAATACTGGGTTTAGTTACAAGAATCTATATCGGTTATTTGTTTAAGAGTACGAAATACTTTTCAAAGAAGTAATTAGTTTGCAAGATGATAACAAGATAGTTTATAGGGCGGTTTGCAAAACTGTTTATAGGGTAGTAGGAAAATACTTTATCCTCTGCAAGATAGTAGAAAATTTGCAGTTTTGGTTTGTGATTAATAGCGGAGTAATTTCGTAAACAAATGGCTTGTGAGGTGACCACAAAATAGGTTGTAGTGCAATAGCAAAACAGTTTATTGTTTTCACGAGATAACGACTAAAGTAGTTCATAGGAGAGCAAAATGGCTTATGCGACCAAAATTTACAAGATTTTAGAGAAACCATTTAGTGATTTATGAAGTATTGGTAAGGTAACGAATTTGTTTATTACACAGGAATCAATATAGTTTGCAAAATGTAACAAGGTGGTTTATTAGGTAGTAGCAAAATTTGTAGTACATCGGGCAATGTTTAATGCATTCATTTGATATAAGATTGTAGATAGTCGTGAGTCAAATAAGCTTACAATTTAGGATGAACATACACCAATCCATACAATACTACGAGGTTCTCAGAAAGGTACTAATAAAGTCTTATAGGAATACATCTTAAGAGAGTCTAAACTTAGGACTCGTTATACAGAGTAGTCGACCCTTTTTGACATCGCGTTCAAGTCATGCTTTCCTCCTGTTTCGAGGTTTCCTGATACTTTGGTTCCTTGCACTCTCTTCTGTAGTGCCCATTCTTTCCGCACCCATAACAGGTCTCATCAGCCTTCCGATTTTTCCCTGACACTATCTTTGCCTTAGCGGGGGTTTTGAACCTACAATCTTTAGTTAAGTGTCCAACCTTCCGGCATTCGCGGCATCTCACGGTGCAAGACCCGTTGTGGTGTAGTTTGCAACGACTACACATTGGCAATTTTCCAGCATAGGCCTTTCCGTTACTAGATCCGGCAATGCAAGTTTCGACCAACTTTGGCTTTCTGGGGGGTTGCGGAACCTTTTCGTTTCCTTGGTTGTTCTCCTGGTTCCTCTTGTTGTTGTTGTTGTTGTTGTTGTTGTTGTTGTTGCTGCGGTTGTGATTGTTGTTATTGATACCTTGAGCAATCCTAGTCCGCATGACTTGGCCCATTACATTATGCGCCATGTGGATGGCTTCATGCATAGTAGTAGGCTTGAATGAGGCGACACTTTTTCGAATCTCTGGGGATAGTCCCTGGATGTACCGGTCAAGTTTCTTGTACTCGGGTTCTGTCATAGCAGGGCATAGCTGTGCCAGCTCATAAAAGCGGGCGGTGTACCCGATGACATTATCTCCTTTCATAGTCCAATCCCATATTTCTTGCTCCATTGCTCGTAATTCGCTCTTTGAGCAGTATTCTGCAATCATCATTTTTCTCAGTTCCTCCCAAGGAACTGAGTAAGCGGTATCAACTCCTACTGATTGAACAAAAGTACTCCACCATGCCAGGGCACGTCCTTGAAACGTGCAAGTAGCAAACTTGATTTTGTCTTCCTCAGGGCAGTTTCCACATCGAAGTAATGATTCCACGTCTTCGAACCATCTGCACATTTCCACTGCACCTTCATTTCCACTAAAGGTGCGGGGCTTACTGTCCATAAACTCCTTGTAAGAGCAACCACGAGATGTGGGCTCCGCTTCGACTGTAGTTCCACTGACTTGGTAGGCAGCAATTGTCTCTGCAACCTGCTGTGCTATGAGTTGCTTCATGTTTGCGGAGTATAGGGTTTGTCCCTTAGACGACATGTTCCTTCAAAAGGAGGAAGAAAATTGAGATGTAGTAAAGTGTGTCATGTGGATAGATATTCTGAGGCGATATGTTAATTGGCTATAAGTTCGGGTCGGAATTAGATACGTTGGCAGGTTACCATATGATAGTATAACAAGTGTTTCGAAGGAATAAGGTGAGTGTCCGAACTCTGAGTCGGGTAGTGAAATTGTGTAGGGGAAGATAAGATGTGACAAATATGGTATGTATGTGTAAGTATATAAAAATACTCATAGTAAGTTGTGTAAGTTAAGTATATATAAGTATACATATAATACTTATAGTACATGTAGTTAAGCAAAAATCAACAGATAGCCATAAGTAGTTAAGACAAGTAATCAGTAAATAAACAGCAAGCAAGGCAGGCAGACAAGTGGCGGTCATAGGGACTTGTTTTTGTAAAAAGTGGTTATAGTTTAGGATTTATATGTACCTAGTTCTCTATAACCTAGGCTCTGATGCCAATCTGTAACACCCCAAAATCTGGTATGGCGGAAGCATTCGGGTCATGGGGTGCTACTAAATTGAATATCACAACACAAGGTAATAAGGAACGGAATACATACTCCGTTTTAATTTAACCAAATTAAATAAGTTTACAAAATAGTTTGAATTCATAAATAAAGCCCAAAATTTAGTTTGTCCCGGACAAAAACAAGTCATAGTTTAAATGTCACAATACATCGGAAAACGGTCTATGACCCTTGCCTTGCCACAACCTTGTCACATTCATACGGCTCAAATACCTGAGAAAAATATGCTAAAAGTCAGCAAAAAGCTGGTGAGTTCATAGGTTTATCAATAAGCAGTAAAAATCAATGGTTTTGGACCATGAGTTTGGTATATGAACATTACAACCCATGCAATGTCATATAAAAATACAGTCTATTACGCTAGCACTAAGTTCATGTAACCGAAGCTATAACATGTGTGCATGCTCTAGAAGCATGTTAAATATCAGGGCCCGGCAAGTGTGTATCCCAGACACTTGTGGTTTCGATATGGTATACGTTCGTTTGCCTATCCGGTCAACCCGAACGGGGACATTACTCCCAATAGATCTATTTATAACATTCGCGCTTCCCAGCAGGAATTGACGGTTCATGAATTTGGGCAAATTGGGACATAATATGGCTTAGGCTAATCCACGTAATAGTTTTAAATAAAACAATAGTGTTGGTCCATAGAATGTTTTGCATGTTTCTCACCCCAATTGTAAAAACAAGTTTAAATAGAGTGGGGCTATAAACTCACCTTGTTAAGTAGTAGCGTAATCACAAGTAGTTCAAATAGAGTGCAGCACCGACACGCGACCTAGATTAGTAAAGTAGTTTTTAGTTCATCATTCAAGTGCAGGTATTTCAATTACTTCAAAAGTTTATGTTGGTGTTGCTGGTGTGGCAGCATTTAAATGAACATCAAGTTTTTAATATTTAAAGTTGTTGGCTTACGGAATGTATGAACGTACAAAAGAATAGGAATAGTGAGTTTTTGAATTAACAATGATTGGAAAGATACGCACGAAGGATAATGATCAAGGTATGAAAACGGGAATAATTTATGGAACGGTTGGAAATTAAATAATGGTAAGTGTGTATATATTTATATATGCGCGTGAATAAATAGTTGAATTTTTATATAAGTTTCTCTATAAGGTGCTTACAATTTGTGAGGGAAATGATGTTTTGAAAAATAAATAATAGACTTTTTGCTCGACTTATAGAAGCCTTGATATAACCGTTTTCAAATAGTAAAGTATACAAATCATTTAATTGGTTTAACGATTTCTCAATTTTAAACGTATATAATTAAGTGTCAATATTAAAAAATTTTAGATCATTCCGAGTAAACAATTTCATGTCATATGTATATATATTTTTAAGTGTAAATCCTTTGTGTCGTTTAATCTCTTTTTACACGTATGTCACGTTTATAGCGTTTCGTAAAAAAATATATATATATTAGCAATCAAATTTTATGTTGCGCTATTTAGTTATTGTCCAATTTTATTTCATGTGGTCATCGTGTGTTTTGAAACAATTACGAGTTTATAACAAATTAAGTGTCAAGTTATTTTATTGTCGTCGCGTATAAATAAGTGATCATTTGTTTGAAAGGACAATTTGTATGTCGAATTATGTATAACGAAAGTTTGGTATCGAGGAGGGGGAATGGGCTGCCGCCCACATAATATAGCAGTGAAGGTTTAAGTTTTTGTTTGGGCCCTGGGTACATAGGTGGCCTGTGGTTTACATGGGCTCGGCCCAATGTGATTACAAGGAGACTTCAATGGGCTAAAGCCCATTCGTGGCTTACTGGTATCCAACTTAGAATTTTAGTTTGTACTCAATGCATTAACAGAGGAGATTTGGAACAATTTTTAACGCAAGGTAAAATGACTAAGAAACTTGAGTTTACACATGGTTCGGGAGGTTTTAAACGACATGAAACAAGTGCAAATAGACAGCGTTTAGGGGCTCGTTTTGGGGTCCTTTGGGAGCCATTTTACTCGAGTTACCCAGCACTCAATGTGTTCGAGTTTAACTCATACGAAATCACAACACAACCATCACATGAGCCATGATTAGAACACATTATGGGGTAGGATTTTGGAGTTTGTTAAGGGCGTTTCGAGTGGTGTGCTAAGTCTCGAGTTTGAGTACCACTCAACTCGACTACAATGTCACCACTACACGACTCAAGTGAGTCCTTCGGGATCAAACGAAGTGACAAAATGAAGCTACAACACTCATTCGAGGAGGGGTTGAACCAAGTTCGCGAGTAACAAAACACACCCAAAGTTCGAATGAGTTGCTACCCATCGAATTCGAGTACCACTCGATTAGTTCATGGCGCAAATTTTCTTTCCAATACAAGCAGCCATTCGAATGACATGCTGCTCAAAACAAAGGCTAGAATGGCGACTCGCGAGTGTCAACCAACTCCCGTTGGAGCTAGTTCTCGGCTAGGACTAGTAGTCCTAGGCCATAACACACTTGTCCTCGAGAAATTTTGGAGGATTTTGAGTCGGGTACCACTCGACCCAACCATGATCAAGACCACAATCGCGGGTCAGTGGGTTCTTCGAATCCACATAAGACACCAAGCATAGAAACTTTCAACAAACTAACAACCTATGGAATATGACTTTAAATGAGGTTTTAACGAAAATCAAACGGTTTCACTTACAATTTCAAGCACCACATTTAAATCCTATACACTCGAGTAAGAACATAGTCAACATATCGAGCACAAGGGTTGGCCAATTCGACCCACCCCATGGGTTTTGAGTGTCATACATGTCCTATTCGGACATATTCTCAAACACCTCATGAACATGTGTTTGACTAGAAACCCATGTCGCTCAAACTTACTCAACCACAACCATTTCCTATTTTTTTGACATGTATTTCATGATTTTGAGCCAACATAAATTCTAAAACAAAAACTATCCTCAAGTCCTACCACACCAACACCCCAAATGGGTCGACTATAACATAAAAAAAATCATAGAGTTCACAAGTTTTCATATCATTCGATTTACTAAAACATGGAAAAGTAAAGACAAGGATTAAATCTTACAACAAGAACAATGATGCTTCGATTCTAGGGGAATGGGTGAGAGCTCCAACTCGGTTCCAAGCAGTCACACTTTTCTTCTCACAATCACTCTCAACTAGTGTAATACTTGGTGAGTTTGATTATTTTGTGTGATTGCTTCTCCTGGAACCAAGCTTTTGAAGGAGTAACCCATGGAAATTTCTTGACCCATTTTCGGCCTAGAAAGAGAGGTTTAACCATTTTGGGGTTAACTTCTCTTGGTCTTGATGAAGATTCGACCTCCAGGGAGGGTTTTGAGTCTCGAGGGTCTTGGGAAGGGAAGTGAACGCCACTGTTGATGGTGATACTAGCTAGGGAATATTTGATTGCGTGTGGTGGAGTGGTCTTGGGAAGAAGGATTATCAAGATAGATCGAATTTTATCTCTTTGATCCGGTTTTTGCTATGAGTTGACTTGGAGATTAGTGTTGAGGTGCATTGGAGGAGATGAAAGGGTAAAAGAAAATCTGAATTCTGGGTATATCACGTGTGAGTGAGGGTGAGAGATAAGGTTAGGCTTATCTTGTTTTATTTTAAATTTTTAGTGTATTAAGTGTACCCCGTGTTCCGTTAAATAACATTTGTTTGTGACAACGCGCCTTCACGTAAATGCAAAAGAAAATATAGTTCGAGTCGTTTTCCCGTTACTGATGTAAAAATAAATTTCTCGACTCATAAGGATAAATTTTAAATCCAGCCTTTACTAATGCGGTATCGGTACGCGTGTGGTGTCGGTTTTTCAGAAAAACAAGATAACCTCTCGTTTTGATTTGTTTTTGTCTGAAATTGTCGGGAAGTGATAAATTTACTTTACTGATGAGTTAAAATAACTTGAGGGAGTTGTTGTACGTTACTGTGTGCGAATTTGCTTCCCGAAATAAATACGTAAACGTATAATTGTTTGGTTTAACAGTTTGGTAATAATAAATAGACATTTATTATTAAAATATTAGGGTGAAAATTACCATTTGTCACACCTACACTCCCCAAGATGAAACTTGCCACACTTAGAACTTGCTACCTTAGTTTTGCTTCCCGTACTCTTCTTGCCATGGTCAAATTTAGCTTTCTTTCCATCCTTATCCGCAAACTCTAGCTTCCTTTTTGGTTCTTTCGCCTCCTTCTCTTTTCTCCTAAGTAAATCCGCTTCCCTCACCCTAGCCCTACTCAAAAGATCCTCCAACGTGGTACATTTGAATGGTGAAATCACTTCACGAATGTCATCCTTGAGCATCCTTTGAAACTTGTCCACCTTAAGCTTGTCATTCCCAAGATATTCGGGACAATAAGGAATCATGTCATTAAACATCCTCCACAACTCATTTACCGTCTCGTTAGTTTGAGTGAGAGATTGGAATTTCTCTCGAATTTTGTCCACCTCTTCAGCCGGAGCATACTCGGCACTAAATAACTCCTTGAATTCTCTCCATGTACAAGTTTCTACCCAAGGTTCACCTTTCTCACATATCTTTCCTTCCCACCAAGTCTTAGCACTATCACGAAGAAAATTAGTAGTGTAAATAACCTTCTTCCTTTCTTCACAACCACTTGTACGAAAAGCGCCTTCCACCGCCGTAATCCACCTATTACTAACAATGGGATCAAGAACACCGGTAAATTGTGGCACATCACAAGCCGTGAAATCCCGGTAAGTAGCTCTATCATTCTTAGGTTCTTTTGTCGGACCACATTCTTTCTTAAATCCATCAAACTCTTCCTTCATTAATTCCTTAAGATTTTGCGTCGTTTGTTGAACATAGTAAGGCATTGCTCGCTTAATAGCCTTACCCACCCTTTTTGCTAATATTATGTCTAGAGCTTTCATTTCATCTCCCGTGAAGCCTCTAAAATCAGGGCCTTCGGAGTTTGAGGAAGAACTTTCATTATCCTTACTAGCATTACCCGGATCACTTGCCGAAGTTTCGGCATGCTTGGAAGCCGTAGATTTCGCGACTTCCTTCGGGTGAGGGGTTTCCATTTCTTCTTACTGAAAAATTAGCAATTCACAACATTAAACACAATTATAAATACTTAGCCCATGCATGAATGACATCTCTATCTTATTCTAGCATCCTAGCTTGTCAGTCATGTATGACCTAAATGATTTCAATTTCACATATGTCCCGTATTTTCATCACTACGGTGGCCAGGCGTAGTCATGAAAATATTGAACATATGGGTCCTCAAAATCATCCAAACCATACACAAACAACAAATACTAACTCTAACCGCATCTAAACGAGGCCTAAGTCTAGGAAATCCTAAAATGAAATCCTAAATCTCTTAGACCGAAGCTCTGATACCAAGTTGTAACGCCCCGTGCCCGGTTTGACCAAAAATTTTGAACTTTGAACGCGGAAACGATTGACTACCTTGAACTCATGAATATTCTTCATGAAATGAGCATGACATATATGACTTTTAACATTTTAAACACACTTGTAAGAACACCTACACAAAGACCCTTCAAAACCTTTCACACAACCTTTATAAAAAAAAACAGACAAACCTTCTGAGACCAAAATACGCCGCATCCATTTTTCGGGATACGCCGCATCACTGTCTGAGAGACAATGCGCCGTAACAATAAAAAGTGATACGCCGTATTGTTCTAAACTAAGATACGCCGCATCTATGGAATTAGATACGCCGCATCGACCCACTGAGACCGAAATTTACAAGATAATGGCTACGTTGCGCCGCATCCCTACAGGAGATACGCCGCAACACTTGATACGCCGTATCTAATAGGAGATGCGCCGTATCTGCCCTGCACCACAGAATTCTGGACAGACCCTACTGTCTCAAAAATGCAATGACAACAGCCCCGGCTGGAAACCCGACCTCCCGGACTCGAAACTTAACGAAACTTTCCAGAAACCTTTAGTATGTCCGTAAGTTTAATTTCATACAAAAACATCACCCGTTTGACTAACCGAAATAGTATCTCAAAATCGGACGGGTTATGCATAATACCCGAAAATACCCATTACACTACAAACCCTTTATACCACTACCAATTAACAAATAACTTGACCATAACCATTATATTAGCATATCCAAGGCGTTCCATGCATACATGACCCGTTAACTTTCCAAAATGGGTAGAATCATGTTCGTACCAAACGCCCCTTAATGAGTACTTAAACTAGCAATATGCACAATAGAAACTTCATGACTTACACACTTACTTGACCCATAATTTAGACATCATGACAAGACCAGAAAACTAACAAAATGACCATATAAAAGAAGTGTACCCACGACACCAAAAGAACACTTGGGGCTTCCAACTTCAATACGCTTGGTCCAAAAGAGATCCGATCTTCTAAACTAGCTTCTATTTACCTTCCTACTTACTCCCAAGCTACCACTACGCCAAATCCTTACTTTTACTTCCACTGCTAGAACCTACAAAGATGACATTAACTTCAACGTAAGCGAAAACGCTTAGTAAGTATATAAGATATAATCAACATTACATTTACACGAGATTGGCGATTACCACCAATCATAGCATTAACAAGGAGCATAAAGTGGGATTATTACTTACCTTAACCAAGTAAGTAAAATTAACGTATAACATTTCAAGTCTAGCATTGGATCCAAGCTACCACATCTTTACAGGCTCCATAAACATCACATTAACACAACCATAACATTAATAACATAACATTACAAAGATTATACTCATATACTTACCTCAACTCCTACTAGCTTCCTACTTGACTTTGAATGGGCTTCTATAATTACTCCCTATCACAAGATTAACTACAATTAGCCACTATCTAACTAAGGAGATCATCATTTCACCACTTTTCACTATAATCATCAAAACCCACCATATGAACCCTAATTTTCATAATTGGGGAAAGTTACTTACTTGTTGTAAAGAACACAATTAAAGTTTCCTTAAAGCCTCTTGATCATTCTTGATGTAAAATTGAGACAAGATGATAACTTTAGCTTTCCCTCCTATTTCTCTTCTATATGTCGAACCACCAAGTGTTTTCTAAAAATTTCCAGACAATTCTAACTAGTTATTTAATATGGAGTTAGTTGCATCTTTGGCCTCTTGGCAATAATAGCCCTTTAAGTTCTATACTTCTTATTTAACCACACCTTAAGTTATAAAATATCCCTAACACATTTATATAACATAATACTTATATTAATGGTACCTTGACGGGGTACGGGTGTAACAATAAGAACCACTAAACCCTGAGAACTCAAAAGAAACTCACAAAAAGCAAATAACTGCCTAAAACTGCTTATCCTATTATTAAGATTAAGCTAGCTCAGGATAATCTAAAATCAACAACACAATATCAAGACACCTAAATCTACTACATTCAACTTAGCACCACTGATCCTAAACTAATATTACTCAAGAATAACTAATCAAAATCCAGCATAAGGTAAACGAGCAGTGATAATAAGCAATAAGCTAAGTTGACTTTTTTTTTTGACTAAAACAAAACTTCATTAATTAAAATTACATTACAATACTGAAAATAACAATAACAATAATATAAAAAAGAAAAATACCTAAAATTAAGCTAAAGTAAAACCTGCCAAAATTGGCTTACAGCTAACTATTTTATACTACTTTCTAAAACTAGGGTTCTTCACCACTTGTGCTTCTTTGGGATTAAATCCCACCATTGGATGGGTCTTGAGCAATCTCAGCCGTTTTTTCACTTTTGGCGCCCAAATGGTCCCTCGGATAGGTGAGGTGGAGGTGAGAGAGGTGTAGGGTGGCTGGTTAGGTTTGTTGGGATATGGTAGAGGGAGACAAGATTGTCTCACAAGGGTACGGTTGATGGGAGTGGTGATGGTGTACGGTATGTTTAGGCGGGAAGTTGGGGAAGAAGAAAAGTGGTGAGTCTGAGTTAACCTAATTTGTGTTAGGTTTAGCAAAGATAAAACGGGTTGTGGGTTTGGTTATTTATTGGGCCGGATGGGTTAAGGGATTGGGTTTAAGTTAGGATAAAGGGTTGGATTGGATATGGAATTTATTTAAACTTTGAAGGATTAATCTTGTACATTCTGAAAATCCAAGGGTCTAGGCTGCCACAGACTGAAATTAAATTCCAAGGACCATTTATGTCATTTTGGTATATTCGGGGTTGACTTTGACTTTGACCTTGACTCTGTCTTCACTTGATCAAATTACGCAGTTGTTGTCGAGTCGATCCAAAAATGCCCGTTTTCGCTCCGTTTTCAATCATTTGTACCTGAAACAAATAAAAACACAAACCAAGGATATCTGCAGTAATATTTGGGTGTTTTTGATCATTTTTGTGTCTTTATCGGGTGTAAAATGATGAGTATTTACACACTCATCACTAGCACCTCAAGCAGTACTAGTGGACTTTTGAATGATGATACTTATTGTGCTTTCTTGACTACTCAGCACAATGGAAGTATGTTGACTCATTCAGATCTTCAAGAGATTGATGAAGATGATATTGAGGAGATGGATATTAAGTGGCAGCTCTCACTTCTCAGTTTGAGAGCTAGGAGATTCTTGAAGAAGACTGGCAAGAAGATTGTCATAAACAGTAATGATGTTGCAGGATATGACATGTCCAAGATTGAGTGCTTCAACTGCCACAAGAAAGGTCATTATTCAAGGGAGTGCAGATTACCAAGCCAACAGGATGGAAAGAGTATAGCATATGGAAACAAGTCAAGAGTTGTGGAGGTTACTGATTCAAGCTCGAAAGCCATGGTTGCCATTGATGGCTTAGGATTTGACTGGAGCTATATTGCAGAGGAGGAAGCAGAAGCATCTACAGAGGTTGCTCTCATGGCATTCTCAGATTCTGAGGTACAAGTTTCAAAATGTTCTAAATCTTGTGAAGCTTTAAAAGATCTAGAAACACTTAAAACAAGATATGAGAATCAGAGAAAAGAATTAGTTGAAGCTGCTTTTAGCTTAGCAAATCATAAGAGAGCTTTAGCTGTGTTAGAAGAAAAAATTGTTCATTATCAAAACAATGAGTCTAAGTTTTCTGATGATATGATTATTGTTAAGAGAGACTTAATGTTTAGAGAAAATGAGATCACTGTTTTAAAACATGAGCTAGAACAGGTTAAGAAAGCTAAGGAGAACATTCAGATGAGTGTAGACACACTTGAATACACATCAAAAGGTGTTCAAAAGATAATTGAGAGTCAGATCCAAAATAAAGCTAAGTCAGGCCTAGGATATAAGTCAGTTCCACCTCCCTATAGAGGAATTCCATCACCCAAAGGTATAGACTTAGAACACACAGGACTCCCTGAATTTCAATTTCCTGTGCTTAACTATGGTCCTTAACCCAAGAAGGATGTAGTTGATAAACCTATGTTTGAAAGTGCAAGTGATAAATCACTATCTGAGGACAAGGTGTCTTCTGATAGGTCCTCACCTAAGGACTCAGATGCTCCAACCATTGAGGAATGAATTTCTGATGATGAGGATGATCAGGATGTGGTTAATCCTGATAGTGCTAAAGTGGAGGAACCAAAAGTTCCAAAGATGGTTAAACCTGAGACTGTTAGGCCTAGATCAAATGCCAAACCTTTTAGACCAACAGTTAGGTATGCAGAAATGTATAGAACCACAAACAAGCCAAGAGGTAACCAGAGGAATTGGAATGACCTCAAATCCCACTAATTAGGAAAGGATTTTGTCTGCTATAGGAAAGCTTGTTACTCTTGTGGTAGCTTTGACCATCTTGCAGATTATTGTGATAAATGGGTATCTGGATATACAAATCATAGGTTGAGCATTGCAAGACCTCAATCTTTTCTTAGGAATGATAAGATGATACCTAGATCAGTTCTTTTAAGGTCTGGACCTAAAGCAGTTCAAACTGCTAGACCAGCAGTTCAGACTGTCAGACCTATGAGACCAATTCACTCAAGGCCAACAGTTCAAGGTGCAAAAATGTTTTCCAAATCAGCACCAAAAACTGTAAATAGACCCTTTCATCACAAAGCAGTTGTGAAAAATCAATTTTGGACACCTAAGGTAACAACTACCAAGCCAACAGTTCCAACTGCTAGCAGGGTAATTGGTACTGGTGTGAATAAAAACACTGCTAAGGGAAACATGGGTAATGGAGTGAATGCTTCAGCATGTTGGGTATGGAGACCAATTAAACCCAATGTTGCTAAGACTGTTTTGAAAAGAATGAATTATGTTGATGCTAGAGGAAAGCCTAAGTCTGTTTTGGCTTGGGTTCCACAAGGAAATTAATTTTTCTTGTTATATGCATTGTTAGTCATATGCTTGTATCTTGTTTCTTTGTTTTTGGACTAACAATTGCAGGATTGGAGAGGAAACACCAAGGGATTATGAATGCTTGATGTTTTGGACTAAATGGTGTTCTGGAGATTAGTATGTGATTTTTGCATACAACAAATGGTAATTGGTTCACCATGTCTTATCCACATAAGAACCAACTAGTCCAGAGCAAACGGTTTCTGGTAAAGACTAAACAAATCCGTTGATGGTTGACAATTTACCAAAAATTGTATGGTTATCAGCTCACCATATCTAAATGTGAAGAGTTGGTTAGTCCAAAGCAAACGGCTATTGGTAAAGACATATCAAATCCGTTGATAGCTGATAGTTTGCTAAAAACTATGTTTGAGCCATGGTATTTTAAATTTTTATTTCAAACAATTCGTACGGCTCAACAAAATTTTTGCAACAGTTGGTACGGTTAGTACAAAGTTGGGACGGCTCAACTAGCCATTGTAAAAATCTGTCAGTAATTAATTTTCTAGCCGTTGGGGTAAAACCGTTATTCTCAAGATACTTATAGGGATTTTTATAAACGATAATTATCTTTTTACCATAAATTCATTTATTCTCTTTCTAAAGATAATTTATCTCATACGCATAATTCGCAAAACCCTAAACAGTACCAATAAACCCCAAGCGATTGCATAAACTTTAATTCCAATTTACAAGATCATTGTATTGCTAAAATCTTTCATTTTTCATCATTAAGAATGGCTGGATTGGATTTTGTTAAGCGTCACAACCAGGTTGCGTTTTTAGAGAAAACAGAGCAAGGAGATGGGCCAAAGTTTTATGAGATTGTGGATTTTCTCAATCACTCTCACATAAGGTATGCTCTAACTGTTTCTCCTACTCTTTATGTTTCGCACATCACACAGTTCTGGCAGAATTCATCTGTCTTGACAAGTGATGACGGAGACTTAGAAATTCATACTGAAGTAGATGGCATTAAATTTGTTGTTACCGAGTCTATACTTAGGAGACATCTTAAATTAAATGACTCATATGGTATCCACACTATGCTAAATACTGAAATTTGGGAAGAACTTACAAAAATGGGGTATAATACATCTGAACATAAATTAACTTTTCAAAAAGGATGTTTTTTACCTCAATGGAGATTTTTGATACATACTCTTCTCTGTTGTTTAAGTCCTAAAAAGACTGCTTGGGAGCAGTTCAGTAGCAATATTGCTATTGCTCTCATTTGCTTGTCTACAAACAGAGTTTTTAACTTTTCAAAATATATTTTTGAGGGTATGGCATCAAATGTTGACAGTAAAACAAAGTTTTTAATGTATCCCAGGTTTGTTCAAACAATTTTAAATAAAAAGACATACCTGCTTACAAAACTAACTGAAACTTTTGCTACGCCTAGTCTACAATCAAAGGTTTTTCAAAATATGGCTATGGCTAGTAGGCTTTTTGAAGGGGAACCAGTTCCATTGTTTCCTCAAATGCTTCAAACTGAGTTGGGTGAAGGTTTAGCAGTTCCAACTGATCCCCATCACACATCCACTCAAGAATTTGAAACAACCCAACAACCACCCATCACTTATAGGAGAAGGTCTAAACCTAGTCTAACTAGGGTTGTGACTAGATCCTTGCCCAAAGATTCACCTCTCCTAGCAGGTAACACAGCTAGAAGTGATGAGGGTAGTTCTTCACAAACTGAATTGACGGCTTTATGTACCAAGTTAGTAGCCAAGGTTGACACTTTGGAGAAGGAGTTAAAGAAAACCAAGGAGGAATTCAAAGCTCACAAGGAGAATTTTGCCAAAGTCTATACCAAGCTAACGAAAAGGGTAAAGAAGCTTGAAGAACAGTTGAAGAAGAAAAGGGCAAGAGTGATATTGGATGATGATTCTGATGATGATGATTCAGATGGTTCAGAAGGGGATGATGAAAATTCTTCCAAACAGGGGAGGAAATTTGGTAAAGATAAGGATAGATTAGGTTCTCAGGGGAGGTATGAAGAAGGTTCTGAACAAGATGAAGGTTTTGATATTGGTTCAGGTTCTGGTTATGTTCAAGAAGAAACAGGTGAGACACATCAAGCAGTTCCAAATGAAGAAGCAGTTCAGACTGCTGAGACAGAGCAACAAACAGTTCCAACTGATGAAACTTCTGCTGAACAAGTTTATGAAAGGAGAAGAGCAGATAAAGGGAAGAAGCCTATGACATCTGAAGAAGTGGCTGCTGCTCAAGAACTTGAAAGGCTTAAAAGGTTGAAACTGATGAAACTTCTGCTGAACAAGTTTATGAAAAGAGAAGAGCAGATAAAGGGAAGAAGCCTATGACATCTGAAGAAGTGGCTGCTGCTCAAGAACTTGAAAGGCTTAAAAGGATGAAACCAAAAACTCAAGAACAGATAGATCATGATGCAGAGGTTGCAAGGCAAATGGTAGAAGAAGATTTGGCTGGTGAGGAAGCTAAACAAGCTCAGATTGCTCAAGATGAAGAATTTGCAAGAAAAATGGCTGCTGATGATATAAGAAACATAGCTGAATTTATGGAAAGAAAAAGATCAAATGAAATAAATCAAGAAGAGTTCAATGAACAGTTACAATATTTACTGGATTCTGATGTGATTGTAAGAGCTCAAGCTTCAATGGTTCTTAAAGATAAACAGTTGAATGAAGAAGAAAAGACAGAGGAGCTTAAAGAATTCATACTCAAAAAGAATGGAGTTGCAACATGGGAAGATCTGATTCAAAGGATAAGAGAAAGACAGAAGTCGGGGTACAAGACAAAGTTGCCAACAAAGAGGGAACTTGTTGATTCAATGAAGCATTATTTGAAGAACTCAACAAATTACTCCATGAATGATTTCAAGGGAAAATCTTATGCTATAATTGAAAAAGAATTATATGAAACTTATGCTATTTTGAATACTCCAAGAAGAAGTTTCAAAACAGGTAAGAAGAGGGAAGCAAAAACTATGGAATCAGAAGTTGCTAAGAAACAAAAGTCTGAGGAAGAAGGGTTAACTAATGAGAAGATCAAAAGCATGATGATGATTATTCCAGAGTCTTCTTATATTAAACCTTTGCAGGTTAAACATCCATTCATTGACTGGGAAATGTTCACTGATGGTAAAATGAAGGGATGGAAGATTATCAGACTTGGAGATATTTCTGAAAGATATAAGTTGTTTGAAGATTTACTCAAAGGCTTTGACAGAGAAGATCTAAATCAACTATGGAGCTTAGTGAAAGAGAAATTTCGAGATATTGATCCTATTGAAGATAAAGATAAAGAACTATTGGTTCAATTGAAGAGAATTTATGAACCAGATGGTGGAGAGTCGATATGGAGATTTCAAGCACAAGTCAAGGACATCACTTGGAAGTTATTTGGAATGTGTGGAGTACACAGAGTGTCTACCAAGGATGGAATAGAGATCTATATGCTGGTTGAAAAAGATTATCCACTCAGACCAGGTGTTTTGACAATGATGGCATGTGTTAGACTGGAAGCTAATGAAGAATCTGAGATGGCTGATATGCTGGTGACAAAGATATTCAACCTTGCACAATTAGTGAAAGCTAGATCTAAGAGATTTGCTTGATAGGTGTTTGAAAGAATTTTCAGCATTAAGAAGAAGAAGCTTAATTTGAAGAAACTTAGTGATTTGGATAGAAATCATAAGTTTAGGGGAGGATTGTTAGGAAATTAAGCTTTAGCAGTTAAGACTGTTGAAGGTAACAGTTAGGACTGTTGAAGATGGAAGTTAAGACTGCTGAAGAGTTTTGAAGACATGAGCAGTTAAGACTGCTGAGTGAAGAAGTTAGTACGGTTTATGATTTATGTAATAGATAAATATGGAAAAGATATTGTGTATATCGTATAAGATTAGAATGATAGTTATCTTGTAAAGGAATCCTTGGTCTATAAAAGGATTGCCTAGGTTAAGGTTTAGATACACAATACACAATATACAATACATACGACAAACGATAAGAGTTCATACGTATTATAGAGATTCAAGGTTGTAAACCCTAGTGATAGGAGATCACTCGTATTATTATTCTAATAATATTGAATCGTTGAAGTTAGAGGTTATTATTCTGTGTTCGTTCATTGTTTATTCAAATCATACAAAACACATAAAGTCTTCTAAGTGCTAGCTAGTAAATTCCGTGTGCTAGACTACATATAATTCTTAGTATTACATCTAACACAAGGAGTGTGTGTAGATCCGGTCAGTATGCTTACAACATAATGAAAGTTAGTAACATTATAATCATTATGTAAAGGATGATTAATGTATGAATTTACATGGTTTGCTACTGATCTAAGTGTGTGAAATGATAAAGGGAATGTGTGTTCTAGTTGCTTGAAACAATGGGTAAACAATGGGCTATTATTTATAGGCAAAATGTAAAACAAACCATGGATTTGATAAAAGGGATCCGCCGGATCCGCCGGACCAGACAGCTAGCAAATCTTTCCATATCTTACAATATCTTGTCATATCTTTCAAAGTCAACTATGTTGCTTCAAGATCATTGCAAAATATCTTTCTAAATCTACAAGATTTGTCAATGATGTATGCCATGATGTCATGTATATATATATTTCCATTTTAAGATTTAAAATGTAAATAATATAAATGTGTATATGTTTGTAACATGTATCCTAGTGATCATGTAGCATGTATATACAAGCTTAGCTTAACTAATATATGTTAACCAATATGTATCATGTTAGTTTGACACCTAAAGTGTATTTATCCTATTAAACTTAGAAAACATGATGTACAAGTAAGAAAAATGTGAAATGAGGTTCTAAGTAGAATGGTAAACCTTTTTAAAATACTTAATGACCTAGCCGTATTTTAAACATTCTAAATGGTTTGTTAAGGGTTTGATCATAATGCCACATAACAAACATGTACGAACCTGTGTTGTATCATACGAGGACTCGAGAGGTGTTGAATGTATGTTGAGACAAGATATGATTACAAGTAACTTGTACATTTTACGTTATGTATCAAGTTACATGTTTGTCATCAATCAAAACAAACGAGACTGCTTGCACTAACAATCTCCCCAACGAGACTGCTTGCGCTAACAATATCATTGGGCTCATTTCCATACAAAAACATTTACCATTTAACCCTCGGAATAGTACTTTACAAGTTGACGGGTTTTGCACCAAAACCCGTTTTGACCAATTTCATGACATAAGACACATACGACTTCCACATCACCTCAAACTTAACCAAAATCATTAACTTAACATATTAAATCAATTTCATAGACACATGACCCGTTTACATCCCAAAATGGGTATATTTACACTTAATCCAAACGCCCCTTTAACTTTCATTATAAACACTTAAAGCATACTTTGACACAATGGTTGACTACCAAATCGTTAGGACAACCTTAACATACAATTTGCCACACGGCTACACTTTACCAACCAATAAAAGACCAACGGGGGTACAAACTTTACACTTGAGCTCGGTATTCTACTTAAGCTCCTAAACGCATACTACCTTTATTCTTGCATATCCAAATCCTTAATCCATATATCCAAGCCATCCATAAAAACATGCCAACCTATAAAACGGTTAGACAACTAAACCGTAAGCACAAGGCTTAGTAAGTAACACGGGTATAACTTAACATTATACTTCATTCAACACATTACACATTATACAACCATTAATCCAAAACAACATTAACATAATCACATACCTTGACCTCTTAAAGCCTTAACCTTCCTTATTCCTTATTCCACTCTTGACTAACCCTAACTAACCTTATATCCTCTTACACATAAATACCATTATATTAAACAACCATAAACCTTAACACATTAAGCCGCATAACACATAATGCATAGAAATCATTATAACTTTACATTATACCGGTTTACTTACCTTGAGTCCAAGCTAAGTCTAACAATAACATCATCATCATCCTTATCACCATCTTCTATCATCAACATCCTTTGTCATTAAAATCAAAACCTATTAATAACACAACATTATGATCAAGGGTTTATATAACCCTTTTAAAAACATACTAATCTTCCTTTCTACATCATCATATGATCATACCTTGATTATATGATGAAATCCCACTTTACTCATAACCTTAACTTCATTGAATCAAGATCATAGATTGGTTACTAACCTTGTGAGAACACTAGGTAGGTATAAAGGCTTGGGAAGCAACCTTAATTCTTCTCCAAGATCACCATAGCTCCACTTTTCCCTCTCTTTTTCCTTCTCTAAACCGACACACACAAACACTGTAAGATCCTACAAAAATCCGTCATGATAATCTTTGTTAATTAATAATACCTTTGACTTATCATTTAACAAAGCCTATTTTTATGGAGAAATTTAAATTTTTCTTTAATATACTATACTCACGACCAACATAAGATTTGGATAAGCCTACATATTTTATATGAACTATTTTCACTTTATTATTTTATATTTTACATTAAACTCTTTACGAAATACAAATATTCAAACCCTATTAAATTTTATTAACGTATACGCTCTCCGTAAATTTATCAAACGTCTAATATAATTAGTTGGAATATATTAATAAACTTTGACATTCTTATAAACATATTATTTTTACGTTATTAGGTCTTAAGTTTCGTGACATAAGGACTTAACGTTAGTAATTACCGGGATCAAGCTACACCTTAACTATAAATATGTGAGTACAAAATTTAGCCACGTAACCCTTTAATCATGAAAGTATACGTGAATTGTTAAAGGCCATGCAATATAAACTAATGTAGTTAAAACACTCCATATATACGTAAGTAATGTTACTAATTGAAACGTGTAGTAACTTTGTATCATAGAATTCACCAACCCGTAAACATGTAGACGTGTAATATCTATTCACCATAATGCTACTTAACCGAACATGTATTATATATATATACATGTATAAATATTTTGACATCTATATATACAAACACACTCACATATCATCTTCATAACTCTCACCCTCCCTCACTTGTAAATCGTTTACCTCCAATTATCTCCCTTGAAGAAACCCACCATCATCATCGCAACCCACCATGTTTGTACTACAACCATCTCACAATACCTCCTGAAAGACAGAAACAAACCATGCGTACAAACACATTTCAAGATTTTAATCGATAGGCTGTTTTGATTTGTGTTCCCTTCAAGCTTCACAACGCTTTCACCACCTTCCTTATAAGCAGTAAGTATCCCTCGACTTTTTCTTTTCATAGCTTACACTTCACATATCACACTACATCCATGCATATTCACAGTCATACTCGAATGCATGACTTGTTATATATATTTACTTGTAACTCACAAACATGCGACAAACTTTCACCTCGAAAGATTGGCACTCACATCCTTCACACTACTCACACCTTAGCTCACTAGTGTACAATAATACTATCATACCATGCATCATTTTCACTCCCACTTGAACGTATAAACTTCTATATCTTACACACGTTAACATAATTTGAATCACTTAGCATGTCGAACTCTCTTTTGGGAGTCTCGACAGTCATCTCACCTATGCCCTTCATACGTTCCATGCATTGTTCATACATCACACGTACAAACTTCTCTTTCTATATTAAAACATTTTCCTTTCATTTCATTGAAAGTATATGTTTAGCTGCCACCGTAATGGATGGCTAGGAACCATAGAAACATATCAACTTACTCATACACAAACTCTTTTAGAAACTTAATGAATCGTTATATTGTACACCAGTCTTAAAACTCACGTAATATAAATTAAGAACAACTTTTAACGCATAAGGTTTACTAGCTTTGATCTCGTAAAAACATATACGTACACTTGTCATGTGGAACTATTGATTCGAACCCATTTTCACTAAGTTAGAATAACGAGATTTCATAAAATCACCTAGACCTAGACTCTTTTAACGTCCCATTTCAAACGCTACATTGAAACTTATTTTTATAATACATGTATCGAGTTAGCCTGTTAACGAGCCCACTAAGCCAATTCAAATAAGACATTCGATAAACCCATTAAATCTATTTTTAGAATCCTTTTATAAGCCCAAGTCGAAGCCTAAAATACTTTATAGCCCAACGAACCGTTATCTCTTAACGGGCCTTAACGTTTTCTTTAAAAAGTCCATTAAGCCAAAATAAGCTATTTTCTGAAATAAGCAGTTTAAATAAGTTGTAATAAGCTTAATAAAGTTATAGAAACTTTTAGAATATTTTTCCAATCATTTTTATGCAAAAAGGACTAAAAATGTAACGCGATCTAACCGGAAGGACCAAAACTGCCAAACTGAGAAACTTATGGACTGAAGCTGTGAAAACAGTTTATAAAGGACTTAAATTGACATACCATTGAACTCCGAGCCTTATATGGACATATGGACAAGATTTGGACTATTATGGACTTTGGACTTAACCGAGGACTAACAACGTAACGCCACCACAGTTAGACTGAGAAGGATGAAATCTGAAAAGAACAAGGATTTATTTAATTTCACTTGACATTCTTAGTTTATTTTCATTTTGCACCCTTCATTTCATATGCATTATTCATTTTAGTATGCATTATTTAAAGTTTCGCTATTAGGAATATTAGCAACTTCACTTGCATATTATTTCATCATATTTCGAGAAAGTAATATTTTGGGTCAATTGAGATAAGAATCAAGATACCATTATAGATATATTATATTTTTAACTTGAGGCATTTTAGGCATATCACACACTCACATCACCGATCAAATCGTAATACGATTTATCCTTCCCACATTCATTAATAGTCGTAAGTTAGACTCTTAGACTTCGCTTATACTCAGGTCTCGTATTGAAGAAGTTTTCGTGATCGTTTACTTGCTCTTATAATTTCGTCTTGCCGGATACGCTCCAGGTGAGTCGTGGCCCCTACTTTTCACACTTGTTTTTAATAACTCTTTTGGGGGAGATACATGCTTTAACTGTTTTATATTACTTGAAATATCTTATGATTACTCAAAATCATCAACTATGCTCTACATGCTTGAATTATACTTGAAAGGAATACATGCTCATTATATGTGCAAATTGTCTGCTTAGCTTAAACACGGAACATGGAAGATAACATTTTTAAGCTACTTGATGTAACATGATACTGAAAACTTATTGTATACATTCATGTGACAAATGAATGTACTGCTACTTTAATATGATATTTCTACATTTCACTATAAGTAATTGCCAAGACTAAAATTACGCATGATTCACCTATATTGCCTAAGCACACTTTATTGCCATAAAGTCCCTCGATCATGAGCCATTAATCACTGATCCGTGTGTGAGTATATATAAATAAATATAGTATCGTGCACACGTGATACTTTGGGAAATGACAAATCAAACTTTAGAAAAAGTCAAACTTGCAAAGCCCGTGGATGTGATGTGTGTGATACCGGGCAAGTGATTACCCGGGTCGTGTCCCAACGAGATGTGAATGGGCCATTGTGGAAAGCTTTGGATTAGAGTGATTGATGATTCAGATTGATTTTTATTTTGCTTTGCTTAACAATTCTAAATAACAAGTTAAAACAGATATGCACAATAAAGTCAAACGCGAATTGATTGACTTAAAAACGAGCAACGAAAAATCTAAAGAGGACTAAAAATATTACTAAGTAAATAGAAGCTAAGAAAATTATAAATTTGAAATTTACTTAATTAAAATTTAAAAAGATAAATCCTATTAAATAGAAGCTATCACTAAATGTCTATTTCGTTTAATCTAAAATATAAAAAAACGCGAGTCGAAAACTAATAAAAATGTGTACACTAATGAGATATATGAAATACTAGTCCTATGGGTACAAATCTATTTTAAAAACTGAATTTATAACAGAAAATAAAAATCTATAAAAGTCTAGGGGCAAAAAATGTAAAAATTAAACTTTTTTTAAAAATATTAAAACAACTGCAGGGACTGAATTGTACTTATTCGAAACTTATTATTAACTAAAAACGGGTTATAAGAAAGACAAGGTCTGATTTGGATAAAAATGAAACTCGAAGGACTGATTTGAAAAACAGAAAACTTTAAAAACGAATTAATACTCAAACAGATCCCAGGTTCGAACCTGGGCAACTCCAACTCTTCGAAACTATTTTTATTTTTATCTTTCTTTGGAAGAACTGATTAACAACATACTAAACAAGCTTATGCAATTAATATTAGCTTTTTCTAGTTCGAGATAAGCTCAAAAATAAGCTCGAAATGAGCTAAAAACTCAAAGGGTCTGCTGTTCGATCGATGTGCAGGCCAAAAAGGGCTAGTTCAAGCCCTCGATACACTATCAAAACCTTCCTCTAAAATCCTAGAAAAAATTCCCTAAGTAGACGAGCTGGTGAACATTTAAAATCCAAAAGACCACTTAATTTCAACTTAATTCGAAGGCACTAGAAATTCCACAAATTCGTCAAAAACCTGAAAAAACTAAATTTCCAAGTCTGCAATACGAAAGTAAGCTGATCTAGGCCAAATGGTGAACAAGAGTGAAGGGGTTCTAATGCAGGCTTACAACAGACTCAAATGGGTGTGAAAGATGCAAAAGTGAGGTCCAAAACAAATCAGCTTATCAGGAGCTTATATTGGCAGTTTGGGGTCTTAACTGCCCACTATCCTATTCCAACCTATCAAATAGCCTCAAAAATGTTTAAAAGTGCTACTCCTAACTTATAAACACCATAATAATCCAGATCAAACCAGAGAAAAATGCAAGTGAACAGTGGAATTCCCTTTTTTTTTACCTGTTTGACCTCTAGTACCAAACACCCCTATATTCTACTGAATTCAAGATTAGAACTATGAACTACCAAGTAAAGCCTAGATTCTAATTGAGTTAAACCCAAATAACTTATTTAAGGTAGAAAAAAAAAGCAGTTTACAATTTAATTTAAGCACTAATTAAGCTAAGCTAAGTTTGACTAATTCTTGACTGTTTTGACCTTTTTAGTGAAAAATAAGAGTTGAGCTTATATTAACTATAAAACTAGCCTAGGATGATCTCAATGAACACAGATGACCAAATGAAAAGCAAAAAGACAACACAATAAGCAAATAAGCAGACAGGGCTCAAAATGCAAGAAAATACAAGCTTACTTACACAACCCTAGCTGAACAAGGGTATCTCCTTAAGCTAGCCTATCTTTGGATAGGCCAAACACTTCCATTTCTCTTGTTTGATCTATCGAATTACCCCAGAATCGACACCACCAAGATCATTTGACTTTTCTTGACTTTTTATTGACTTTTCTAAATTGAACTGAATTAGCTCATATAAACTTATAAAAAGCTATTGACAGCTTCTATAAGCTCATAAACAGGGTTAGGGAGCTTTTGGTGGGGTTTCAACAATCAATTAACTACAACACGAATTACTGAGAAACCTTGACTTTTTATTTAAACTTGAAAGAAGTACAATACTGAAATAAACTTGAACAATTAACTCAAAAGGAACTTAAATTGATTACTGGAATTAGAAATTACAACTTTGGAAGCTTAAAATGACATAATGAAATTTAACTAAAAACTACACTTTTTGCTCTGCTGCTTCTCTTTCTTCTTATAGGCTCCAATTAGGGTTTCTGAGGTTCCTTTGTCCTTTCCCAGCAATAAAATCGACCTTTGGATGAGTAAAAATCAATCTTAGCCGTTCTTTGGATTTTGGCGCCAAAACTCTTCAACCTGCTTCCTGATAACTTGAAAACCGAGAAGATGCATTAAATGCATTTTGGAGTTTGGTGGGAGGATTGAGTAATAAGGACAATGTTGGTGAGTTGGAGGTGAGGGGGGGGGGGGGAAACTGCGTTTGCAGAGATGAGTGGGAGTGGTTGGATGGTTTTTTATTTAATTTGGAAGGGAAGGGATTATTTGACCGAAGGTTGACTGAGGTTAAGTAATTATCGGGGTAGGGATTGGGCTGGATAGGGTAATTGGGCTTGGGGTTTTAATTTATTTTGGGTTTATGGGTTTAGGATAATGGGTTTGGTGGTTAGTTTATGAAATGGGTTTGGTGTTTTATTAGGGACCAAATATGTAACATCCGAAAGTTCAGGGACCAGTTTGCCAACTTTCCAAACTCCTTCCAAGGGTAAAACCTGCCATGTTTCCAAAATCCAAGAACCAAAATTGTACTTTTCCAATTTTTAAAATTCCCAGGGACTGTTTTTGACAGATTTCAAACTTGAGGGACCAAAGATGTAATTTACTCAAACTTTTCACCAAAGGATTAAATATGATAATTTATGATTAAAAAGGACCTTTGGTGATTTTTCTGACAAAACAGATGCATAGGGACTAGTTTTGACAATTTTTTGAAACTTGAGGGAATGAAACTGCCAGTTTTGCAAACTTTGTTCGTTTTTCAATTGTTTTTAAACATTTTGCATTTAAAACATATAAAACACAATCCCTGGGATATTTTCAGTATTTTGATGCATTTTTGAATGTTTTTGAATGTTTTGGCAGCTCAGATTAGGTAAAAATGATGAGTATTTACACACTCATCAATCACTGCGGTGAGCGCGAATATAGTGAACAGCTTCGAAACCTGTTAAAGGCTGACGACCTATCCCCTAAATACTTTGACGGAATGCCTTATGGTTAGTCGTATTTAGCAGTGATACACTATATTTGAGAAAAATAGGAATTGGCAAATCACCTATTAACTTGAGGGCCATAATTCACCCATCAGGTAACCCTGGTGGGACACCCAATTGTTAACGTTTTGCGTGTCATGAGGCTTAGGGCAATATAACTTTATGAATATATGAATGTTTCATATATATCCTAGGATACAGCTGTATTTAGAAGACCACCACTTTACACTGATAGACTTCAGATTTTAGATTATCATTCCCACTATATGATATGATTGTAAATCTTGTACTTGAACTTTAACTGGTAACATATGTGACTTAAATAAGAATTCTGCAATGCAAACCAAAATGCTTGGTATATTATTACATTTAAAAGCTGACTCAACATCCCATTTCGAGCATATAACAACGTAGCTCAACTTCATTTATAATATGAAACTTATGATTTTGAAGATCATACATTATTCATTTGAGAATATTTATACAACGCAACTCTTTATTTATTTCATGAAGAACTATTATCACTATACACCTTTCAAAGAGAAAGTTATTTTTCTATAAACTCCACGAACTCACCAACCATTGTGTTGACGTTTTAAGCATGTTTATCTCAGGTAATTAACGGAGCAGGACAAGACACGGAGCGGTCATCTTTTACTCTGATAACTTAAAAGGTGTAAAATCAAATATGTCATTCCTTTCAAATCATCACATTCTTTTATGGGATTTTCAAATCAAATAATTCACTTTTGTATCAAAGCTATTATTTTGAATGACATATAACTTTCAAAACGCCCCTTCCGGGCCATTTTCTGAGATTAAACTTCGATCCGCACCGTAACACCCAAATTACTTTTCCGCTGCCACAAACCAAATTTGGGGGTGTTACAGTTTGGTATCAGAGCCTATGGTTATAGAGAATCAAACGTTTAAAACATCAAACTATAACCACATTTTCAGAATAAATGATTTTACACCCTATCATCTTATGCCTTCCGTGTCTGCAGACTGCCGTGCTCAATACATTACCTATTAAGATTATTTGTACTAATCTTTACATGCTTAATGTTTATTCTTCACACATTACACACTGTATTATTTCACACTTGACGTTACATCTTAAACGTATAAATACTCATAATTATTATTTTCAATTGCTACAGTAACATGACTTCTCTACCCGTTGACATCGCTAAGACAACCCCTCCTACTACCCATGTATTGCTTAGCTATCATATTACCCCAAATACTGAAGATCCTTATGTACAAATGTCACAACCTCAACCTGACATAAAACTTACTCAAAACTCATCTTCGTCATCACCTACTCACTCACCTCCACGTCAGAAACTTAGGAGAGCAACTGAATCCTATTCAGATCCGATTGGTGGTCAACCAACGTTTGAAATTGTACAAAGTTCACGTCAAGAAATGACCTGGGAAAACATCAACTTAAATTCTCCTTTACCCAATACCTCAGATTTCTCCATGCCAGATGTCCCAAACAATGTATCCCCACCCAAATCTCCTGACTACAATGTAGACACCCGAGACTCTATATGGATTCGCCTTCACCAACACACCAGCATACTAAACGCTCACTCTGAACAGTTAAAGGAGTTACATCCATTACGATTTGAATGGTTTGACCGTAACATTGATACCCTGTTCAAGAGGACCGATGCTGAGAGACGAGAAGTGTTTGGTTTAGGAATGAATATTGGTAACATGAAGGACAACTATGAACAAGAACTTAGAAACCTGGATGCCAGAACCCGCTGTTTAGGTAGAGGCCATACTCAAACCCACATTAGAATTGAAGACATTGAAAGAGCATTATGGTTAGCTAGAGACACAGCAAGAACCCAAAGCCAAAAGATTGCAGCCTTGGAAAACATGTTAGCTAATCAGATGAATGCATGCCAAGAACGTTTCTCGGCCCTAGAAGCTGCGCAACTGGACCTGGAGGCAGAAGTTAGACGTCTACGTCAGAGACGTAACTGATCTTAAGTATCGTTGTTGTACTAAATAAACCAAATAGTTTTGGTTAGTAGTTCATGTAGTTCCAATAATTCTGTAACTCTCAGAGTTTGTAATCGACTTTTAATGTATAATAGCTATCCTTCTGTTATACTTTTCTGTTGTAAACAAATTCCTCTCACCAAACCTTACTATGATGCTGTAAGAGCACAGAGCCATGCAAAATCTCACCCTTTGTTACTCTCTTGGGTAAACAAATAATTATACGTGAATCAATGAGACATTAATAAAAGATCTTGTATTGGGTGTTTTGCAAAAATCAATCGAACAAGTTATTAGAGTTATGTCAATTTTGATGATTGCATTCCAACTTATTATGACGTTATCTGCAATTATACCTTCAATATATCACAACAAAACAATAAAACAAATAATTCTAAGAACGAATAATTAGAAGAGAACTTGATGAATGAAGAGGAAGTTGTTAAACTCCAACTGTTGTGAATAAATTCATGTACTCCTTAACAATCGCATATCAAGAGTTGATTATTATGTTACGATGCTACCTAGACACATCGTACTTCTATGATCTTCAGTTGATTTGATTTCGTATTGAGACCACATTATTAGCATTAACATACAAAATATCTTACTACTTGAATTCTTCTAACGATAAAGTAAATACTAAATCAACGTTTCAAGTAATGTTCATAGGGAATGGACAGCATGACCCACGTGGTGCCCACAACAATCATGACCCCTAAAACCATCGAGGAAATGGTAAACAAAATCATCGCAGTAGTAATAGAGATAACCTCAACAGTCCGTCCAAATGACAATGACATGACAAGAAAAGAAAGAAAGAAGGTTATACCTTGCAAGCATAACCATGAACGTTTCATGGGATGTAGGCCAACTAGCCTGAAGAATTCAAGGAAAATAACCAAGCCCATCCGCACATGTACCCAAAGAATTAGGCAAGATGTTGCACTTAAGAAAAATAACCAAAAGCAAAGACCCTTTACCCTCAACGAATGTGAGTTTCACAATGATGTTTGCACCCGCAATCATCTACAAGACCGCATTGACTACCTTCGCCAGCAAAGGCTCGACCCAGAAACTGAAGGAACCTACGTCACCACCCCTACCAGCAGAAACAACTACCGTGGAAATAAACCCCTGTGCCTAAAATGTAAGATGCATCACACCGGATATTGCACCGCAATATGCGGGAGGTGCAGGAAGACAGGCCACAAGACAAGTGACTGCAAAGTTATGGAAAGAAAGGAGCAGCATTCATCCATAAAATGCCACGGATGTGGTGCAATAGGGCATTACAGGAGCCATTGTCCAAACTACAATGCCAACTGGAAGGCCAAGATGGAGGCAAAAGAATGAAGACTCGTTAAGAAATCCCGGTAGAATCAAAGAATGATCTCTAGGTTAAGCAGATGAATGGATTCCTGCTGTAAAATAAATAAACTCTAGTTTAGGACTATCTAAGTTGTATTTCCGTTTGAATTCACCTTAGGTACGATGGATGTAACCTAAGTGTAAAAGTTATCTTTCTACCGTGTGAAAAATCTACCTTGTAATATTTCCGTGATAATAAAAATCTACGTCTATTTCCATTTCCATTACACCTCTCTACTATTAGTCGTTATGTAACAAATACATTAATAGTACCTCAAGAATTTAATTAATTTTATCATGATCAAATACTAAGTTGTTACCATATTGCAATGGAATCCCACTTAAAACCTAAGTATATATCCAAGATGTCCAAATGTTATCTTAGAAACTTTTGACTTATCCTCGAAAAATGAACAATATTATTATTTTTATCAGAAACAGCCCGACTTTGTGACAAAATTATTATAACTAAAACAAATAAAACTCTTTGAAGAAACATAAATGCTGAACCAAGAGTTACATTATTTGATCCTCAATTATACATAGCCTAGCTACCTATGTATAATTTAGGAAGAATCATGTTATAAATGGGACAGTTATCCTTTTAAAATTTTAATAACAATTTTCATTCCAACAACAGAATCTTGAGACAAAAGAATTTGTTTATAAACCTTACTTTTTAACCAACCCCAGTCAGATCTACATTCATCACTCATTTTGCCATCATACGAAGACAAGAAAATTACGAAAATTAGAAACTCTAAAAATTCACAACAATTTATGAAAAACACAAACAACATAAAATTTTTATTAGAAACCATGGAGGTTAATACATAACGAAATGATTAACATCGAAAGTACTAACAGTACATAAAACACAACATAATACATACAACCTTCAATCGGTTGACCTACTATAGAAACAAAAACCCCCACCAACCCAACAATAGCAAGACCCGCCATAGGATGAAGTACCCTGATTATTCTAAAGACACACAAAAGCGAACCGTTAAACACAACAACTTAACATAAACCTAAACGAAAATTTATTCCACATTACATCGACCCACAACAAAGCTAAATTTTAAGCACCTACGCGCGACCCTCACTTCCAAAAATTATCCGCAAAAATCGCTAGGATTGTGAGGGGTACGATAACCAACAAGTATCCGATCCAACCACGGGTATCTTCGCCGGGAAGAAACGCCAAACCAGCAACGACGAAAATGATGAACATGGCTGCAAATAATATGGCAATCGGTGGCATTTTTGGAGAAGAAGTTGAATGAAGGAGATGAAATTTGAATGAGAAGAATAATTGAAAAGGGTGAAAAGATGAAAAGGGAAAAAAGTGGAGGAAAAAGGAGAGAGTTAAATAGGAAAAGTAGGTAAAAATAGTACCCGCTATTTTACTATTCACGATCATTAAATTTCAAATCATTACCATTAAAAATCCCCTAGTCTCGACCATTGGAACACTAAACATTAAGCGTTAAATACTTTCTACTCTCGGCCATTACTTTCACTATTCGTAAACCATATTTTAAACTGTCGACCAAACATTCGAATTTATTTAGTCTAGTACTAATAAAGTTAGATGAAATCTCTCTTTTGTTAGTCAAATAAGAAATCCTTCGACAACATCTTCCATGAACTTTTACCTCAGAACACCACATTTTCCAAATACCTATCACGGACTGAACTTCGGGACGAAGTTCAAAATTGAGGGGTAGATACTGTAAGATCCTACAAAAATCCGTCATGATAATCTTTGTTAATTAATAATACCTTTGACTTATCATTTAACAAAGCCTATTTTTATGGAGAAATTTAAATTTTTCTTTAATATACTATACTCACGACCAACATAAGATTTGGATAAGCCTACATATTTTATATGAACTATTTTCACTTTATTATTTTATATTTTACATTAAACTCTTTACGAAATACAAATATTCAAACCCTATTAAATTTTATTAACGTATACGCTCTCCGTAAATTTATCAAACGTCTAATATAATTAGTTGGAATATATTAATAAACTTTGACATTCTTATAAACATATTATTTTTACGTTATTAGGTCTTAAGTTTCGTGACATAAGGACTTAACGTTAGTAATTACCGGGATCAAGCTACACCTTAACTATAAATATGTGAGTACAAAATTTAGCCACGTAACCCTTTAATCATGAAAGTATACGTGAATTGTTAAAGGCCATGCAATATAAACTAATGTAGTTAAAACACTCCATATATACGTAAGTAATGTTACTAATTGAAACGTGTAGTAACTTTGTATCATAGAATTCACCAACCCGTAAACATGTAGACGTGTAATATCTATTCACCATAATGCTACTTAACCGAACATGTATTATATATATATACATGTATAAATATTTTGACATCTATATATACAAACACACTCACATATCATCTTCATAACTCTCACCCTCCCTCACTTGTAAATCGTTTACCTCCAATTATCTCCCTTGAAGAAACCCACCATCATCATCGCAACCCACCATGTTTGTACTACAACCATCTCACAATACCTCCTGAAAGACAGAAACAAACCATGCGTACAAACACATTTCAAGATTTTAATCGATAGGCTGTTTTGATTTGTGTTCCCTTCAAGCTTCACAACGCTTTCACCACCTTCCTTATAAGCAGTAAGTATCCCTCGACTTTTTCTTTTCATAGCTTACACTTCACATATCACACTACATCCATGCATATTCACAGTCATACTCGAATGCATGACTTGTTATATATATTTACTTGTAACTCACAAACATGCGACAAACTTTCACCTCGGAAGATTGGCACTCACATCCTTCACACTACTCACACCTTAGCTCACTAGTGTACAATAATACTATCATACCATGCATCATTTTCACTCCCACTTGAACGTATAAACTTCTATATCTTACACACGTTAACATAATTTGAATCACTTAGCATGTCGAACTCTCTTTTGGGAGTCTCGACAGTCATCTCACCTATGCCCTTCATACGTTCCATGCATTGTTCATACATCACACGTACAAACTTCTCTTTCTATATTAAAACATTTTCCTTTCATTTCGTTGAAAGTATATGTTTAGCTGCCACCGTAATGGATGGCTAGGAACCATAGAAACATATCAACTTACTCATACACAAACTCTTTTAGAAACTTAATGAATCGTTATATTGTACACCAGTCTTAAAACTCACGTAATATAAATTAAGAACAACTTTTAACGCATAAGGTTTACTAGCTTTGATCTCGTAAAAACATATACGTACACTTGTCATGTGGAACTATTGATTCGAACCCATTTTCACTAAGTTAGAATAACGAGATTTCATAAAATCACCTAGACCTAGACTCTTTTAACGTCCCATTTCAAACGCTACATTGAAACTTATTTTTATAATACATGTATCGAGTTAGCCTGCTAACGAGCCCACTAAGCCAATTCAAATAAGACATTCGATAAACCCATTAAATCTATTTTTAGAATCCTTTTATAAGCCCAAGTCGAAGCCTAAAATACTTTATAGCCCAACGAACCGTTATCTCTTAACGGGCCTTAACGTTTTCTTTAAAAAGTCCATTAAGCCAAAATAAGCTATTTTCTGAAATAAGCAGTTTAAATAAGTTGTAATAAGCTTAATAAAGTTATAGAAACTTTTAGAATATTTTTCCAATCATTTTTATGCAAAAAGGACTAAAAATGTAACGCGATCTAACCGGAAGGACCAAAACTGCCAAACTGAGAAACTTATGGACTGAAGCTGTGAAAACAGTTTATAAAGGACTTAAATTGACATACCATTGAACTCCGAGCCTTATATGGACATATGGACAAGATTTGGACTATTATGGACTTTGGACTTAACCGAGGACTAACAACGTAACGCCACCACAGTTAGACTGAGAAGGATGAAATCTGAAAAGAACAAGGATTATTTTAATTTCACTTGACATTCTTAGTTTATTTTCATTTTGCACCCTTCATTTCATATGCATTATTCATTTTAGTATGCATTATTTAAAGTTTCGCTATTAGGAATATTAGCAACTTCACTTGCATATTATTTCATCATATTTCGAGAAAGTAATATTTTGGGTCAATTGAGATAAGAATCAAGATACCATTATAGATATATTATATTTTTAACTTGAGGCATTTTAGGCATATCACACACTCACATCACTGATCAAATCGTAATACGATTTATCCTTCCCACATTCATTAATAGTCGTAAGTTAGACTCTTAGACTTCGCTTATACTCAGGTCTCGTATTGAAGAAGTTTTCGTGATCGTTTACTTGCTCTTATAATTTCGTCTTGCCGGATACGCTCC
This sequence comes from Artemisia tridentata subsp. tridentata, assembly GCA_021014915.2. Taxonomy (NCBI): domain Eukaryota; kingdom Viridiplantae; phylum Streptophyta; class Magnoliopsida; order Asterales; family Asteraceae; genus Artemisia; species Artemisia tridentata. The sequence goes on from CP139509.1 coordinate 223,381,847, forward strand.
AGGTGAGTCGTGGCCCCTACTTTTCACACTTGTTTTTAATAACTCTTTTGGGGGAGATACATGCTTTAACTGTTTTATATTACTTGAAATATCTTATGATTACTCAAAATCATCAACTATGCTCTACATGCTTGAATTATACTTGAAAGGAATACATGCTCATTATATGTGCAAATTGTCTGCTTAGCTTAAACACGGAACATGGAAGATAACATTTTTAAGCTACTTGATGTAACATGATACTGAAAACTTATTGTATACATTCATGTGACAAATGAATGTACTGCTACTTTAATATGATATTTCTACATTTCACTATAAGTAATTGCCAAGACTAAAATTACGCATGATTCACCTATATTGCCTAAGCACACTTTATTGCCATAAAGTCCCTCGATCATGAGCCATTAATCACTGCGGTGAGCGCGAATATAGTGAACAGCTTCGAAACCTGTTAAAGGCTGACGACCTATCCCCTAAATACTTTGACGGAATGCCTTATGGTTAGTCGTATTTAGCAGTGATACACTATATTTGAGAAAAATAGGAATTGACAAATCACCTATTAACTTGAGGGCCATAATTCACCCATCAGGTAACCCTGGTGGGACACCCAATTGTTAACGTTTTGCGTGTCATGAGGCTTAGGGCAATATAACTTTATGAATATATGAATGTTTCATATATATCCTAGGATACAGCTGTATTTAGAAGACCACCACTTTACACTGATAGACTTCAGATTTTAGATTATCATTCCCACTATATGATATGATTGTAAATCTTGTACTTGAACTTTAACTGGTAACATATGTGACTTAAATAAGAATTCTGCAATGCAAACCAAAATGCTTGGTATATTATTACATTTAAAAGCTGACTCAACATCCCATTTCGAGCATATAACAACGTAGCTCAACTTCATTTATAATATGAAACTTATGATTTTGAAGATCATACATTATTCATTTGAGAATATTTATACAACGCAACTCTTTATTTATTTCATGAAGAACTATTATCACTATACACCTTTCAAAGAGAAAGTTATTTTTCTATAAACTCCACGAACTCACCAACCATTGTGTTGACGTTTTAAGCATGTTTATCTCAGGTAATTAACGGAGCAGGACAAGACACGGAGCGGGCATCTTTTACTCTGATAACTTAAAAGGTGTAAAATCAAATATGTCATTCCTTTCAAATCATCACATTCTTTTATGGGATTTTCAAATCAAATAATTCACCTTTGTATCAAAGCTATTATTTTGAATGACATATAACTTTCAAAACGCCCTTCGGGCCATTTTTGAGATTAAACTTTCGATCCCACCGGGCACCCAAATTAACTTTCCGCTGCCACAAACCAAATTTGGGGGTGTTACAAACACACACAAGAAAGTGGTGGAAACTTGTGGAAACTAGTAGATAACTAGATATTTATCTAGTTACTTGCACTAGTTTTGCCAAATGACAACGTTAGTCCCTCAATTCCTTTCCTTTCTACTTTGGCCACTTAAGACTTTATAACTTGTTTACCACATGACAACTTTAGTCCTTTAGGTCCAATTCCATTCTAGTTGCTACATAATACTTCCCATAACCATATAACACCTTCTTTGACTATCGAGTTTGACTATAACTTAACATTCGTTGACTAGCCAATCACGTTAAGCCCTTAGTCAATTCCATCTAAGGTGGGGCCTATTGTATCCGGGAAACGGATGTTACACATATGTGATTAAGTTGTTTGTGTGTGAAGTGTGTTTATTTAATTGTTTTTGTGAGATTTATTTTTGGTGATGTCTTTGGTCTTTGTATTACACTAAATTAGTCGTTCTTAAAAGAGAAAACTGATATGACAGTGATATCTTCGGTCTATTGAAGGTCGCCGTTACACTTAGCCTAACCTTATACATAGTTTGGCAAACAAGATCAAAGAATATCATGCTTAAATTGCCAAACATATTTTAGATTGTCTTAATCACATATTAATAAAAGCAACATTCATGCACAACTCAATCACATGATAGGGTGAGACATAATGGAGCATGGTGGATATCTACCGATAAAACCAATATTAAAAAAAAAAAAAAAAAAAAAAAAAAAAAAAAAAAAAAAAAAAAAAAAAATCATACATAAGTAAATTTGCTTTTGTGCACTGACAAGTTATTTTTGGTTCAAGTTATCCGGCGAGACTGCGAGAGTATGTTTGTAAATTGTAACTAAAATAAACGTGTGGTTTAATCAGAGTTTTTAGTAACCGTTTCGACTCTTTTCCTAACTACGAAAATATATATATCTAGTAAAATTAGAACACGACATCACTTGAGGAATCAAGTTGACTTCTATTGGCGATGGTTTATTTTGTTCTTGTAAAAAGAAATATTATGTAAAATTTTGTTAAACCTTTTGCCCTTCAACGATGATTCCTGACTTTAAATGCGTAACCATATAAGATTATTAACTAAACTTGAAAGTAAAATGATTTCGGAATGCGTAACAATAGGATTATTAACTAGACCGTCCACCCAGTGCCGCTACCCACTTCTACTAAGGCTGGGCTTAATATGAGCGAGAGACTTGGTGGCAACAACCAGAACTTGAAAGTAAAACAACAATCAATACAAAGCTTTACTATTTGAGAAAATTACTGATATGAACCACTTATAACTCTTTTTTACGAAAACAGATCGCGCACTTGTATGTTATTAAAATGGACTTTCAGCGCGAGCCTCCGTTAGATATGTGACACGTGACTTATCGACAACTCAGGAGCCATCACATACGTGTCCAATTCGCGCACATACATTAACTAGGCGCACTTCATTTATTTATGAGGTATTTGAGGAGCGTATCACAATGGTAGTGGTATTTTAAAATAGCAAATAAATGAAAAAACCATGTGAGAAAAAAAATACCACATCCACAGAAAATTTATAAAATTAAAACCACATAATTAAAAAGCAAAAACAAACTTAATAAGTCTGTCTTGAAACAACAATAGTAGTAATAAGTACGGAGTAATATTTTTAACAAACTTAATATTTACTCTAAACAAAGATATATCACCCCCGCTACCCCTTGTACCATCGGTATCTCAACTCTTGTCTTCAAACACTTTACACACTTCACCGATACACTCTCTCTGCAAACTCGTAGCTCGAAAACAACACCTTTTTAACACCATAATTAAGCAACAATCTTTGACCCATCTGGCTACAAACCATGGCTGTTTTTGTACTCTTCATGGTGGTTCTTTTAGCCGTGGCTGGCTACTCCAGTAAGATCCTTTTATTTTCCTCCATTTTGTTAAAAATTGCTTCTTTTTTTTTTCGTCTTTTCAAAGTGGGTTTTTAGTTTTATGCTTATTCTGCTATGGGTTTGTAATATCTTGCTTATTCTCACATGGGTTTGTCATATTTTGCTTATTCTCGGTTGGATTCTTAGTTTCTTGCTTATTCTCAAATGGGTTCTTATTTTTGTGCTTATTCCCAAATGGGTTCTTATTTTTGTGCTTATTCTCAAATGGGTTTGTCTTAGATTTGATTTTGGAGCCAAAAAGTAGCCATCTTTTTATGTGGTTTGTTAAACAGGTGCAGCTTATTGTGTATGCAACTCAGCACAAAGTGACACAGTTCTTCAAAAGAGCATAGATTATGCATGTGGAAATGGAGCTGATTGTGCTCAAATCCTTCAAAATGGAGCTTGTTATAACCCCAACACAGTAAAAGATCACTGTAACTATGCTGTCAACAGTTATTTCCAAAGGAAAGGTGAAATCCAAGGGAGTTGTGATTTTTCAGGCACAGCTACTGTTAGCCAAACAGCCCCTGCTGGTAAGACTTTCTTGATCATTGCTGCTTTATTGGCTTGTACTTTATGCATTAAAACTTGTATACCAAAATGATGTACGTAATTGTTGTTGCTGTTTCTTGATGATAAACAGGTGCAACTTCTGCTTGTTATGCTGGGAGCCCAGGGTGTGTTTTCTAACTAACCTTCTATTTTTAGCATCGTTTTAAGTAGATCTTGCCCCTTTGAATTGTTTATTATGTCATCATGTTTAGAGATTAAATTATGTGGGCATGTTTCTTGATGCATAAAAATCACATTTTTACGGTCTTTGTGTGCTTAGCTGCTTAATCATTGCTGTTTTTCAACTAAACAGGCCTTTTCTTATATAGTATATTTATCACTAGATAAATCTTGCTCTATTTAAAACTTTTCGTATTAAGTAAGTTGTTTGTTTGTCTCATCATGTTTAGGATTTAAGTTATGTGGGTATGTTTCTTGGTACATAAAGGATCCCATTTCTATAGTTTTTTGTGTTTTAACTTGTTGATTTGAGCTAAGAAGGCCTTTTCTTCAGCATGTTTAGAACTTAAATCGTACCCTAAATACAATGTCATAATTTGTTTTTTGTTTCCAACTAGAAAAGTGAAATATAAAGAAACACTACTTTTTGATTGCTTTAAGAATTTTAAAAAGAGAGTGATTTCATATTTCCAAGAAGCTCATCTTTCTTGGTGATGCACTTCTTGATGGTTACGGGGAATCCCATTTTCACATAGTTGAGTTTCCAAAATTCATAGTTTAGTACAAGTTTTTATACATAATGCATTAGCCACTATAGCATCCTTGCTCTGGAATTGGACTTTCAGCTCTGGAAATAGAAATCACTTTATTGTTTAGTGCTTGTAGTTGAAAAGGGCCTCTCATCATAGTCTCACTTGATTTAAAAGCTTTCACAGTTATTGAGGTTTTTAGAGTTCATAGTGCTATAATATCTAGTACATCATGCTTTAGAAAGGGCGATGCACACACAAACCCGCAATGCACAGGCCCCAGGAACCCCCCCCTATGGGTGGGTCTGTATAACTCCCCCTTAAAAAAGTTGTGTTATGCTTAAGAGCTGGCCTCAAGAATCATTTGGTAGATCCAGCATGTTAGATTAGGTGCTGTTTTTTTCAGTACACATGTGAGTTGTCAAAGATATTGAAATCTCATATGTTTGTTTTGTGTTCCTATTTTTTGATAATATAACAAGCAAAGGTCATGTTAGGTCGCATTGTGCTTTCAGTTTGATACATTTGGGTACAATTTAATAATGGTATGACCTAATGGTAAGTAAACAAACTCCGTCTACGTCTTTTTTTGGTCAAATGGGTCCCGTCAAAATCATTACAATTTTGCGACAATGTGCGGTTACTAACAAAACTGATATTAGCGTGGTCAAAACATCCTTTTTACAAGACAAAATCATCAATGCTAGAAAAACCGACCAAAATTATATCGATACCATCTCAACTTGCATGATAGTAAGATGGATCGCCAAGTAATGCATGTGTCGTCGGGATCAAATTGGAATCATATTAGTCGATTGTATTTCTAGTAGTTAGCACTTCCCATAGAGACTAAGGAGTAATGAATTTTTAAGTTGGTAGAAAAGACTTGTTGACAAGTATTTAGTAAAATACAATTATCAATTTTTTGTGGCTGGTGTCAAATTCCTTTTGTCGGGGTTAATCAATCTGATGGTGCATATGAGTATATGATTACGTTTTGGGACTCGGCTGATGATAGCTTTAGGCATGCATACATGTATGTGTAAATATTGGTAGGGGTCAAAACAAAATTTTAAGATTTATTTGACTGAAATTGTGGAGGCCATTCAAAGGTAAATCATAGTTATACTCCGTACTATTTGTCCTGGGAATTTTTATGAGGTATGCTATAGGCAATTGTACAATCTGCTTTCTGTATCATGTACGTCACCTTCCATGCTTGTTAAAGTACTTGTAGCATAATTTGTTATCCCAAGTCTTATTTACAGCAACATGTTGCATTTTAGAAATTTTACATTCCTAATAATTTCACTGTTTCTCTACTTTTGCAGCAGTACAACTCCAAGCACCTCGTCACCACCTGGTACTGGGACGGGAACCGGAACCGGAACCGGTACTGGTACAGGAACTGGCACCGGGACAGGAAACGGGACAGGAATAGGTTTTACCCCAGGCACTCCCGGCACGGGCACTGGGACGAACCCATCATTTGGGCTTGGCCCATCAGGCGGCACTGACAACAGTGGTGTTGAGTCTTCCAACTCATACACTTTACTAACTATTTTGGTTCCGGGCTTGATCTTATTGGTAAGGTTGGTATAGCTCATTTCAATGTATGGTCGTGATTTATCCGGTTGTAATCTACGCAGTGGTCAAGTTCTAGTAGGGAATAGATTTATCAGTTGTATTCCATTAGAGAGTTTTTTTTTATTGTCATGTACTTTTTGTAAGTGGGGAATTGATGCCTTTTGAAACGAGGTTATCTGTGAATGAGTGATTGTGGGGGTACCACTACTAATTGTGTTCTTAATGCCTTCTAGAATTTTTTAACCTTTTTGTATATCTAAAAGGTCACTTTCTTTTATTTAGATTCTATAGCCACTTTATTTTATTTAGATTTGGTTTCATTGTGGTACAAGTAATAATGCTAAAGAGTTGCTGGTCCAAATGGTTGTGGTCCAAATGTTTGGTCATGTGGTTTTGTTGGTTAAAAACTTATTATAATTTCTGACCTCTATAAATGGATTGTTAAAATGAGTTGAACGCGTTCTAATAAGTTAAAGCATCAGTTTAAGATGTTGAAATACGTCTAGTATTTCAACATGTGTCGAACGCTTCGCTAATAAAAGAACTTCTCCATGGTTAAAGAGCAAAGGCCTACGCTTGTTTCTGTGCGAGAATTTTCAGCACCCCTCCTAAATCAAAATAAATCAATCGACAGTGAAATAGATGTATTATAATTACACGTACAATTTTGCTACATGTACTCAAAATATTACATGTTTCTGGTACTAATACGGTTTTGTTAAATATTAATAGACGCGTGTTTTCTCAAATGTTCAAATGCGGTACGTCAAAATGGACATATAATTACAAAAGAAAGTAACAAGTTTACGTATCAAACAACTAATATTTTGCTTAAACCCTACTTCAGATGGTGCCAGAAATGCTGATGTTGCTCTGACTAGGTTTTAGCTCGTTAGTCGTTACCAACCCGTCCGACTCACTAACTTTGAAAAAGTAAACTGATTCATCAAGTTAGGAGATGGTCAAACCAAGTAGTCTTACATCATGAACTTCTAAATTTGGTAACACAATCTTGGTGCTTATTTATAGAATGATGTAATGATGTTTACTAACAATGACTAAATGTTTTTAGCTTGCTCTTAAAATATTTGGCAAACAGGTTCTGTTGTGCATCCAAGACACGATACAACACAAACTTGATAAAATATGGATGCTAACGATTAATTAAAACCTATCCTTGCTGCTCCGGAATTGATGGAAGAGCTAAGCGCTTGTCACGTGGCACAAAGTTAGTAATCAAGCTAGCCACAGCTTCTGGTTTTTCGACATGTGGGATGTGACCACAATTTGATATTTGGCGAATGATGGCATTTGGTAGTTCACAATGTAATCGCTGTATATTCAAAGATAAGAGGTTAAATTAGAGGTGGTAATACGAGCTAGTTGATGGGTTAGGTGTCGGGTCAAAAAGTATAATTTAGTACAATCTGAATTTGGGCAGACCCAAAACACCTTTTCTTCAATGTTTTTCATATATTGCAAGCATGATATTATTTCAATAATAACTATATCGCTTTTTTTGAAACAAAAATAAAAATTAGCAGGTATTTACCTATTATGCTATAAAGAATACATGAAATGATCGATCCATTTGACCGGTGTCTATTTTTGATGTTAACCGTTTGATAAAACTTTAACGGGAATTGACCCATTAATAAGTAAGTGTGTCAAGATATTCACCTTCAGGTTAAGTGGTGATGAATATGCAACTTGACAATGACAAGAACATATTAATAATACTAACCACTGCAAGCTTGCTATCAATGATTCGATCATTCTCTCCCGATATTAAAAGTGTTTTCTTCATAACCTGATAATAACAGCGTAGACATTTAGGAATACTTTCATATACATAAAAGTCAATCTTGATATTCTCTACTCCTAGAATCTGTTTTTGACTTTTTAACAGTCAAAATGATTTACCATTACAGCAGATCAAAGTTGTACTGTTTTATGGAAGTAATGATGATTGCTTTAATCTATAGAAATGGTTCAATTACAGTAAAAAGTAAGTTCAGTGAAAACTTAAAATCAGCAAAGGTAAATTTGGATTTGATAAATACTCCGTACTTGGTTAGAGTTTAAATGTCAATGATTTAAATGCATAAAACCAACAAAAAAAAGAAAGAATTTTCTATAAGAAAAACCTGATTGATCTGTGAAGAAACATTGTATCCCCCATCAATCATGAAATCGACTGTCGCTTCTTCCCACCATGGTAAAAGGCAATGTAATCGAGTAATCTAGAAATGAAACAGAAAAAAACTAACGCTTCAGTTTCACCCAAGAATAGGATGAATTTTGCCTTTTTTATTAATAAAGGAATGGTTGCAACTTACATAAGTCCATTCCAAGCATGTATCGAACGGCAAAGCTTCAAAAGCCAGATTAGTAGCATAAAAGCGCAAAGGGAGGCTTTTTAATAGTGAAACCTGGCAAAAAAAAATGCAGTTAACAAGTTAGAAAATTGGGAGACTTCTATAACATGACTCTCACTAGGTACACTTCAACTTCTGAAGTCAAACTAATTAATTGATTTTTATTTATTTTGGGTAACCATGTTTTCTGACACTAATCCACGGGGCTTGTGCCCACCGCCACACAAACTCAAACCCGGTAAATCCCTACCCTTTAAAGAGGTTTGCGGCCATTTCACGGTTGTTTGCACCACACAGGATTCGAACTTGATACCTCTCATCACATTTTAGTGATGATAGTCACAAACTTCTATTTACTTGGCCACCCCTTGGTTAAACTAATTATTTAGATGTATATATGATGACATTTTGAGTAGGTATCATAATTTTCTTATAACTTGAAAAAAATACGTATGAATCTTGGTAATGAATAATAGACTTTGAGTACCAAACACAAAGTCAAATTGTACCCAGCCCGTTTTGACCGCACTAAAAGTTACCCACTTTGACCCATTGTGAAACCCGCTCATTCTATCACCTCTAATCAGCAAAAGCTACAATCAGAAGGCACAATGAGCAAAATGCCCCAAATTAAAAATGCTGCAAAACACTCACACCAGCAAAAGCTACACTTCTTGGTAACTTAGAGAGGTTACCAGTGCCTTCTGAATAAACACTTGCATTAATCAAAATCAGCTTATCAACCTGCAAGAACAAAAGATAGCTGAAATAAAACCACATGGCGACTTTTGACTTTTGAGGTCAAACCAATTACTTCCTAGCTCTAATCTAATGAAAATCATCATAACAGTATTCTATTTGTTGACACTTACAGCTTCTGGATGGTTGATAGCAAAGTCAATTGCCACCGCAGCTCCAAGACTCGGACCCACTAGCAACATAGGCCTTTTAATGTAGGATTTCCAGAACTAAAAAAAAATAAAAAATAAAAATAAAAACAAGACTTTGTAACCCGTTTTCTGTTTAAGCTATTTTTACTCGTTAGAGATAAACATTAAATGAATAGGCCGAATGATATACATATTAGATGGATGAAGAAATTTACCTGGAAGAGGTGATCACGCTTGGCCTCCACATTACAAAGTGGAAGCATTTCTGGTAAGGCAAAGACACAACACAAAAATGGAAAGAACATGAACATAAACACAAACACAAATATCCAATCTACTCTCATTTCGATATCTCTGTAGAGGTGGCAACATGGTAGTGTTAGGTAACATGTCAAAACGGGTCGGGTCATAATGACCTGAATTTTTTTTGTCCATAGTGTTTTGTTTTTAAATCAATAATTAGTGTGTCAACGTGATTATCTTTTTTACCTGTTTGATCTGTTTGGGATAAAACATCACACAAATTGACCCATTCGTAAGTAAATGGGATGAAATTTCCTGTTTGCCACCTCTATTATTTATGAATATAAAAGAAAAAAAGGCAACCTAAGTTGTTGAAGCCCCATCCTAGAATGTCAACTGCCCACGCCTCGAAACCAGCCTGCTCAAGCAATGGGAGCGTGTATCTCCATTCTAAACACGAACTGAAGAATAAGATGTAATCAAATGTGGAAATAGATCCCCAATAAGGTATTATATGCAACGGAAACTTTGTTGATGAAGTGCAAAAGTGTACAGATTTTTAACAGAATGGAGGTAGTTCAAACGTTTGACATGAAAATTGCGCTATTCAAATTCTGATTTCTTTCAGGCTAATATTACTTGTTTAGCTATTCATCCAACTTCATCATTACATTTTTTTTATGCTAAAGATTCTGGTCCAGTAAATACCCTTTCTGTCAGCATGGCTAGGTAGTTTAAACATTTGACAAACGTGTAGAACGTGTAAACATTTGAAAGAAAATACTGTTGGTGGTTTTAGTGTCATATAACACTATTTTAGGTAAGAGCAAATTCCGAAATTAGAGCAGTCGCTCAACTTTTATACTTTTTCTACACAAAAAAAGTGTTCTTCTCAAAATAGACCGAGCACTTGTGACTTTTTTACTTTTGATAAGAAGGTACCAAGTGTCACCAAAAAGTTTGTGTCAATTCTTTTTTTATTCTTCATGTGTAAGCTATTGTGTCAGGTATTTTTCGAGCGACCTAAGTTAAGCAACTTTTGTGTACTTTAAGCGACCTTCTATTTTGTTAGAGTTAACTATATTTTTGGTCCAATTTTTCAAAAATTTCGAATTCAGTCCAAAAGTGATACTTTCGTTCCAAATTTGGTCCAAAATTACTAATGCCGTCAGTTTGACTTTCATTGACTGTTAAATATGAGGGTGTATTTGTCTTTTCATATAATTTATTAAAAAAAGTAAATCTACCACCAACACACACACAATTAAACCAATATGTGTTTATTTCCTCACTCTCTATATCTTCTTATCTCTCTTCATCCACCATCAATACACAAACCTTTTATATTCATCTTCAAACACAATCACCTTCTTTTCATCCACTCACCACCACAAACACAGATTTTTAGAAACCAAACAAACTATATATTTGCATCAATTCATATCCATTTATGTATTTTATAGATTTTCAAGAAACCATACTAACAACAATATTCCTCTATTACTAGGAAAGATGTATGTAAAGCCATTAAAGAGTTCTTTATTACTGGTCCAGATGGATATACTTCAAGGTTCTTTAAATCAGCTTGGAGCATTGTTGGGAAAGATGTATGTAAGGCCATTAAAGAGTTCTTTATTACTAGGAAACTTCTTGGAGAGGTAAATGCTACACTCATCTCTTTAGTTCCTAAAATACCCACTCCTAATAAAGTTTCAGATTTTTGACCTATTGCATGTTGTAATGTGTTATACAAATGCATTAGTAAGATAATGACTAATAGGATAAAAGGGAAGCTTGGGAAACTAGTTAGTCAGAATCAAAGTGCATTCATTAGTGGAAGACAGATAACTGATAACATACTCCTTTCTCAAGAGCTGTTTAGAGGTTATAATAGAAAACAAAAAATTAAGAAAGTGGCTTTTAAGATTGATTTGCAGAAAGCCTATGATACAATAAATTGGGAGTTTCTTAGGGCTGCTATGGAGCAATTTGGCTTTCATAAAGAGATGATAAAATGGATCATGACCTGTGTAACCACTGCTAAGTTATCTATTAATGTAAATGGTGAAAGAGTGGGTTACTTTAGAAGTGGTAGAGGACTTAGACAAGGAGATCCCATATCTCCTTATCTATTCACTTTAGTAATGGAGGTCTTGAGTTTACTGTTAAAAAAAAATATATTGAGGAGGATGGAAAGTTTAAATACCACCATGGATGCAAAAACCTGAAAATCACACATTTATGCTTTGCTGATGACCTTTTAGTTTTCTGCCATGGTGATTGTGATTCTGTAAAGGTTATCAAGAAGTCTTTAGATGAGTTTAGTGGATACTCTGGGTTGCTTCCTAACATGCAAAAGAGCTCTGTTTTCTTTGGGGGGTTGTCTATAGCTGAACAAGGTAATATCCTCAATATCATACCATTCTCTGTCAGTCATCTTCCCACAAGATACTTGGGTGTTCCACTTTTAACAAAACAGCTTAGCATTAAGGACTGTAAGCCATTGATAGAAAAAGTGAAAGCTAAAATTCAGGATTGGAAGAACAAGGTCCTATCATATGCTGGTAGATTACAGTTAATTGCCTCTATTCTCAGCTCAATGCAAATCTTCTGGGCATCAGTATTTCTTCTCCCTAAAACTGTCATTCATGAAATCAACAAACTCTTAAAGGGATTCCTATGGTGCCAAGGTGAGTTAACAAAAGGTAAAGAAAAAGTATCTTGGGAATTAATCTGTAAACCTAAGGATCAGGGGGGGGGGGTTTAGGCATTAAGAACTTGTATATTTGGAATGAGGTGTTAATGATCAAGCACTTATGGAATATTGCTGCTAAGAAAGACACATTGTGGGTTAAATGGGTGAATGTAGAAAGGTTAAAGGGCAGAAGTATATGGGATGTTCAATGTGATAGCCAGTGTAGTATGGCTTGGAAAAATATTCTGAGCCTAAGGAATAAAGTTAGAAGGCACATTTTGTGGAAGGTGGGAGATGGAAAATCTATTGATGCTTGGCATGATAGGTGGTGCTTGGAGGGCCCACTGTGTAAGTTTGTTACTAACAGGGACATATATGAAGCCAAGTTCAGTAGTTCTAGCAAGGTGGCAGATATTATTCAAGGGGTAAATTAGGCTTGGCCTGAAAATTGGGTGAACAAATATCCCATGTTGAGTCAAGTCACTGTCCCAACTTCAACTGAAAACATTCAAGACAAAGTGTGGTGGATTGATAATAGAGGAAATGAGCATAAATTTGAAATTAGGAAGGTATGGAGAGATATGATTAGTAGTGATCAGAAGGTGGATTGGTGCTCTGTTGTTTGGTTTGAGCAATGCATTCCAAGACATGCATTTGTTCTATGGTTGGCAATGCATAGGAGACTGTTAACTCAGGACAGAGTTCTGATGTGGAAACCAAATGAGGACTTAAAATGTGCTTTTTGCAATAAATGCCCAGATTCACACAATCATATATTTTTCACTTGTGATTACTCACAGTCAATTTGGAAGGAGGTGCAACAACTACTCAACAAAAAACTACCAAACAGTTGGGATCAAATTGTTATAGCTCTTACTAAATTACCTGCAACAAAGAACATATGGAGTGTGTTGAGGAGATTGATGTGTGGTGCTACTGTCTATGCTATATGGTTAGAAAGAAACAAAAGAATGTTCACAGGAGAAAAGAGAGATGAAAAGACAATCTTCAACTCTATAAAAGAAATAGTTGGAATGAAATTGTTGAGCTTCACTGTTAAAGACTCAAGTTCTGTCAAAAAAGTTGAAGCTAAATGGGAATTGAAGCTGCAGAGAATTAGTGTTAATAGAATGTTGAGATAGTCATTGTTTGTTACTATTGCATTGTTCTGATAGTATACTTGTTTTAGAATATAGACTAGAATGCCTTATTCCTAGTAAGGTTATTTATATCTGAGGAATGCATGGGGGATGTCCCATGGCATTATGATCTTAATTGTAAATTTTGTGAGTATATATATATATATATATATATATATATATATATATATATATATATATATAATATATATATATATATATATATATATATATATGAGTATGTAGATTATTGCTTCAAAAGAAACGTAACCCCTTTCTACTCTCTTGCAACGTTACCAACTTACCAGTGCTAGAACATTTCATGCCGAAAAACGCCATACATCTTTGCCCTTCTTTATTCATTTGACATTTTCAAATTAAAAAAAGAAAAGAAAAAAAGAATCACATCTAAGGTTTAGAAGATGAGTATGTGTTTAATTTGAAGGATTCATCATTTTTTTTCTTTACTCAAGGCTTCCTCTTTTTTAACAATACGTAGATCATTGGTGGTGTTGTTTTTGACAACGGGGATGGGTGGTTTTGTTCTTGCCGGCGGCAGTTAATAGGGTTGTTATAGCTTATGTTTTTTTATTTATTTGGGTTTCATTTTGGGGGATTTAGTGGTTTTGAAGTGGGTATTTGTTTGATATATATATATATATATATAGGTCAACAAGTCAATAAGTGAAAAACTGAATTTTGTGTTAATCCCAATTTTGCCCTTGTCCATCTTATCCATCATACGTGCATTAAATGGAACAGCCATGCATATGAACCTTGTAACTACAGATACATGCGTATGAACCTTGTAACTAGACAACCATTAAATGGAACAGCCACGCTCAGAACCAAGACCCCACCTTTTACTTCCACTTTATTCATTTCATAAAAAAAACACACACACACACTCTAAACTCTCTCATCTCACAACTAAAAAAAAAAAAAAAAAAAAACCTCTCATCTCACAACACCACAACTCACACCACCCATAAAGGACGCCGCGACCACCACCCGACGTTGCCACCAAACGCCGCGACCACCATCCGACGGCAACACCACCATTTTGAGGTATTTTTTGTGTTTTTTTAATAGATCTATAAGCTTTGAAGGGTTTTATTTTATTTTATTTTTATTTTATTTTTTATTTTTTTTAGAGATCTATAGATTTGATTTGTAGATCTATAGGTTTTTTTAGGTATCTATGTATATTAACCATTTTGGTAATTTTTTTTGTTAGTGCCGCCGTTATCTCGCCGGAAAAAATACAACGTCGCCGCCGGAAATGGTTCGTTTGTTATTTTTTTAATAAATTTGTTTAAACATCATTGTATATATATATTTTTCATAGGTCTTTAGATCTCGCCGGAATTTACTTAGCTACCGGAATCACCATAAAATGCTCCGCGGTTAATCTGCTCAGCCGCCAGATCTGCTCAGCTGCCGCCGGATTTATTTAGCTGCCGCTCTTGCTGTTGCGTCGACTGCTGCCACCGGATTTTTTGGCATAAGTTTATTTGAAGTTTGTGTAATTTGTTAGGTAGGTCTATTTGTCATTTTCGTGTGTAAATTTGTTTGCAAGTCTTTATTTGTAAATATTGTTTTTTATTTATTTATTTATTTATTTATAGATCTATATATTTTATTTGTTTGCAATTCTTTTTTTTATTAGTATGATTTTTTATGTTTTTAGTTAATCTGATTCTATTTGAGATTTTTTTTACCAATCTGATTTTTTTATTATCTCTATTTATCTGTGTTTCGTTTTTGTGGTTTTTTCAATAGATCTCATATTTTTAAATCATTTTTATAAATCTTAGTTTTTTCGATTTCTTTTTTTTAATTTTTTTTTAATCTGACTCTTTTTTTTTTTTGGGTAAATTTGCTTTTTTCAGAATATAGTTTCATCATGAATTTGAGTTTTTTTAAGGTTAGTTTTGATATATTTTGTTTAAGTTTCAAAAGTGTAGTGATGATTAAACTTGTGTTGTATATCATAATAGTGATTAAACTTGCCGAATCTGTTGAGGTCTTTTTAGATTCGTTGTTGTTGAGTACAAAAGTCGTTGGGTTTTGGCGTTGAACATGATATGATGATGGTGGTTTTGGTGTTTCCGATTTTGGTCATTTGGTGGTGTGTATTTGAGGTTTTTTTTATTCATATGAAACTGTTACAAGCAAAAAAAGTTTTGTAATGGTTAAACTAACTTATTGACTTTTAAAAGCTGTGACATTATGCAATTTGGTTCATAGATTATTTATTTATTTGGATATGCAATTCCTTAAAGCTAAGGCCGATGATTTTATATTTACGGGTTTATTTGGTTCCTTGATAGTTTTTATTTGTTTAACTATGATAAAAATTTGAGTCATACATTTTACAATGCAATTTAGCTTCTTTTTTTTTGCCACGGTCATGTTTGAGCCAATAATATAAAATGAGGCCAAGGATGTATTTTATTTTATTTTTTTTACAACATTTGACCAAGAATGAAAACTTTGAAACGTGTTAAAAGTTTTTGTAGTTGTGCAATCCAAAAATTCAAGGCAACGTCTAATATTTGCAGGCAAATCTTTGTGTTTATGAAAAAAAGTCACAGATTCATTGTGTTTCTTGATATTTGCAGCTGAATATTATAGTTTCTGTATGTCATTACACTTTGGCTGATCTTATGAAATTGTAAATATGGTAGATCTTGTGAAAATTCAAAAAGTTACAATTTGAGCTAAAGTTTGATAGTAAACCAATATATTACACCAATATAGTACAACCGAATATTACAGGCAACCATTGTACTTTGTATTAATAATTGAGCTAAAGTTGTAAACCAATATTTGAATTTCAAAAAGTTTAAAACTTTCAAACAATTTAGGAGGTAGATGTTGACTAATCAAATTGGGACATAAAAAGTTTGACACATGTTGTGATTAAAAAAATTCGCTTACACTGAACTTTAAAAAAGGAGCAACAATACTCTGAAATTTTACGATCTCACATGCTAAAAAAAGTCAACAGTAGAAGTAGCTTTGTATCTCAATTTTAGGAGGGGATTTAGACAGGTTTTACCGGTCGTTAGACGTGGAACACGAGCGCAGATTGTAGATTCGAGTCTACGGATGTCACCTCTTTGGTCCTGAATTAAAAAAATGAGGTTAACCATAAACATGAGGGCACAGACAGACCCATGGTTTTCAAACTTCCTATTACGAGTAGGTGACGGAGTTGAAGAAGTCATCGATGAAGACTATGTACGCATACCTGATGACATGACCGTCCCTTACACTGAAGAGGCTGCCTCAAAGGATGCATTAATCAATGAAGTGTTTCCTTTCCTTCGCCGCCAACGCTCATTTATCTACTGATATAGTTTCAAGAGCAATTTTATCCACTAAAAATGAGCATGTTGACAGCATTAATGATATGTTGATTGAAAGATTTCCTGACGAATAGAAGGTTTACTATAGTTTTGATGAAGCAGAAGACGACACCCACAACTTCTATCCTTTGGAATTCTTAAACTCGCTCAACGTGAGCGGGTTGCCCCCTTATTGCCTGCGTTTGAAAATAGGATTCCCGATTATTCTTTTAAGGAATCTCGATCCGGCAAATGGATTATGTAATGGCACGAGGTTGATATGTAAACGTTTTGACCCAAATGTCATCGATGCTGAGATTGCTGTCGGACAACAAGCTGGAGTTAGAGTGCTCTTGCCAAGAATTCCTCTTGCTCAATCTGAAGAAAGGAACAGTTCCCTTTTAAACTAAAGAGAACACAGTTCCCTATTCGCCTTAGCTTTGCGATGACTATTAATAAAGCTCAAGGCCAAACAATTCCAAATGTGGGTGTCTATTTGCCCGACTCTGTTTTCTCGCATGACCAGCTTTATGTGGCATTGTCTAGAGGGATATCCCGTAGAACAACAAAGGTATTGCTTAAACCAGTTAAAGAGTTCCGTAAAGCAGGAATCTACACCTCAAATGTCGTTTATCAAGAAGTTTTACGCGAAGAGTAACATGTGTTGTTAGTTTTTATCTCATAACTAATGTAATGTTTTACTTTCAGTTTCATTAAATATTTTTATATGTTGTTTGATAGATGTTAAGATTTTTTTCTAGACTTTAGTTATCGTGTAGTACAACCGTTTGCAATTACATTCTGATCGGTTCACATTCTATTTTGAACGTTACACAAAACACTCACCACAATATCACAAATCGTTAATTATTTGCCGCTACGAATTTCATTGCTATGCACGGGTACTCGCCATATATATATATATATATATATATATATATATAGATATATATGAATGGAGGTTGGAATGGTTTTGAAGTAGGTATTTGTATAAGAATTTTTTTATTTGTGGTGAAAGAATGGTGAAGAAGGGGGTGTTGGATTTGCTGAGATGAATTGGATGGTCATGGTGATGTTGGAGTATACCCATACTTTATAGGGAATATATGTTGAATATTCAATATGTTGAGGAGTTTTTGGACTAAAAATGAAATATACAACAAACCACAAGGATTAAAAATGTAGTTAACTCTAACAAAATAGAAGGTTGCTTAAAGTACATAAAAATCGCTTAACTTAGCTCGCTCGAAAAGTACCTGACTTTATAGCTTACACATGTGGAATAAAATATGAATTGACACAAACTTTTTGGTGACACTTGGCACCTTTTTATCAAAAGTAAAAAAGTCGCAAGTCGCTCGGTCTATTTTGAGAAGAGCATTTTTTTTTGTCTAGAAAAGGTATAAAAGTTGAGCGACTGGTCTAATCTCAGAATTTGCTCTTTAGGTAATTGTGATTTACTAGAGATTAGTGGGATTTCATATTATGCTCGGATACGAGTTAGGGAAGTGTGGAGTCGTTTGAGCTAATATGTTTCCACCACAACAAAGATGCAGGGCTCAAGGGGGATGCGCCTCCTTGCACAAAGTGGATTATACACGATTTAGTCAAATATCTAAGATTATCATCACACACTAAGCCCAATTTTTAACAAATACTTTACAAGATCATTTCTGAAAATTTCACGTACCCTACGTAACAAGTATCATGGATCAAAATAAGCAGCTGCATACCTGTCAAAGCCATGAAGTAGAACAAGTGGATTGGCGGTTTCCTGTACTATTGGCGTCACACAACTACTCATAATACGATTCTTTGAGACACTAAGCTGCAGTTGGCACGAAAAACATTTTGAATATAATTAGCCATTATTCATCCAAAAGTTACAAGTCACATGTAGTTTAATCACACATATTTCAAATAAGCGGGAACATAGTATTGATGTTGTTCATCAGTTTGCCCAAACCATTAGTCATTGCTGGGGCTCTAGTTATATTTAGCAGAAGTTGTAGACTTGTAGTACACAACGAAAAGGTTGTGTCAAATAAATTAAAATAGAAAAAGACAAGCTACATAAGCAATATTTCAACAAAAATGGTGGAAATAGCATATACTATTTCACAAAACAGATACTACGTACATATATAAATTTGAGTAGATGCAGCATAGATAAAAGGTAATGCATGTCACATATTCAGCAAAAGAGCTACACATATTAATTATTGCAAGTTAAATTCAAACATACACCTTCATAGATGATGGAAAAAAAAAAAAAAAAAAAACACAAAACCAGTGGTAAAGAACTGATTGTAAAAATGCTAGCAATGGATTGAACATCATCTTGCGTCCATATTGTTTCCTCCCAATTTTTGGTAGCTCATGTTTATCGAAATGACGATTAAAGGGGGAGATTATCTTACATGTCCTAAGCGGGACTTGAACCCAAAATCATTTTGGTTGGGGAGCTTCTCACACATTAAAGGGTACCATTAGGATACACGCACTTTGGTGTTTTTGGAGGTGATTTAAATTGTGTATTAAAGGGGTGTTTGTTTAAGCTTATACGTGGGCTTATGAGCTTTTTTGATTTCGGCTTACATTATATAAGCCCTAATTTTGTAGCTTATTTTGAGACTTGTGGGTTTATATAAGCATGTTATATCATAACATGCTTATATAAACCCACAAGTCTCAAAATAAGCAAAAAAATTTAGGGCTTATAAAATATAAGCCGAAATCAAATAAGCTTATATAAGCTTAAAGAAACACCCCCCCTAAAACCAATCCTCCACATTTAAAAAAGTAAAAGTTGATCAAATATTCACTCTTTTCATTGGTTATTTATGCGAAAGAAGTGGAGATTTTTATTACTTATGTTTTAGAGGTGAGTTATTTCATTATAAAAAGTAAAAACGTGATGAATGAATGACCAATTATAGCAACTCATTTTTAACCATAACAAAAATTCCATGTCACCCCTTCTTTTTAGTTAAATCACTTTCACCTTTTGTTTTTGAAAATAATATATCTCAATAACCGTTGATTATTAAGCGAAACGAATTACACGATTACGACAAATATTTAATTGTCTTTCAATGGGTAGCACTTTCAAATACTTTTGACAAACTTATTATTATTATTATTATTATTATTATTATTATTATTATTTTCTCTCTTTTTGAGTTTTTTCGGTATAGAAGTTTGAATGATATATCACATGTGATATAACACTAACCTGTAAATTCGAAAACTCAACATGCTGTCGTAAAATGGGCATAAGTACTTGTTTAGAACTCCAAATTATTCTCCCATTTTTCATTTAGAAATACAAATTATTAGCTTTTCAACCATATATCACACATAATTTTTTTAACTTAAATCAATTTATTCATAGAAGTTGGAGAAAATATATGATTTTTTTTTAAATATTCAAACTCACTTGATATGTCACATGTGATGTAATACTAATTTTGAGATTTGAAGACTCAACATATTGTCGTAAAATGGACATAAGTATTATTTTTCGGTGCAAAAAATGATGAATCTTTTGGAGTTGTATACAAATAATTAATGCTCATTTTATGGTAACATATTGAGTTTTAAAACCTACAGATTAGTGTTATATCACATGTGATATATCGAGCGAGTTTGAATATCAATTTGTTTTTCTATTTTCTCTGACTTTTATGGATAAATCGTATTGATTTGGAGGTTCAAGTATTATGTGTGATATATGGTTGAAAAACTAAGGATGTTTATTTTTTTAATGAAAAAATTGTGAATCTTTTAAGAGTTTTATACAAATACTTATGCTCATTTTACGAAATCATATTTAGTGTTATTGTTACAGATTAGTGTTATATCACATGTGATACATCAATTGAGTTTGACTATAAAAAAAATCTTCTATTTTCTCCAACTTTTATGGATAAACTATATTGATTTGGAGGTTCAAAAATTATTGTGTGATATATGGTTGGAAATCTAAGGATGTGTATTATCAATGCCAAAAACGATGAATCATTTAGAGTTCTATACAATTACTTATTCCTTTTGAAGACAGCATATTGAGTGTTTGAACTTAGAGATAAATGTTATACCACATGTTGAGCAAGATATTGTATCGAAACAAAAAAATAAATAAATTAAAAAAATATGAAAGAAAAGTTTGTTGAATTTATATGAAAGTGCCCATCTATTGAAAGATAATGAAATGCTCGTCACGATGGCATAATCTATGTAGGTTAACAATTTACGGTTTTTGAGATATGTATATATATGTGTATATATATATATATATATATATATATATATATATATATATATATATATATATATATATATATATATATATATATATATATATATATAGTGTAACTTTCAAACGAGAACCATTTTATTCGCAAGAACTGAGAGAACCACCAAAACATACATGCACGCCTTCAATAATTGTATTTTTGCACATATGTTTTCAAAACAACACATATGTTTTAAAAAAAACATAGTTGTTCTAAAGAATTTGATAAGAAATTCGAAATACAAAAATTTTCTTTGAAGGTGTGCATGTATGTTCTTATAAAACGTGCAACGACAATATTGCGGCCGTGTGTAAGGTTTTTGTGAAAAAAGAGGATGAGTTCATAATGATATTGAAGAATATAGGTGGATGTTTACGATTATTGATGATTTGCATGTATTTTTATTTTATTTTAAAAGGCGTGCATGTATGTTTTTGGTGGTTCTCTCAGTTCTTGCGGATAAAATGGTTCTCGTTTGAAAGTCCCCCTATATATATATATATATTATATATATATATATATATATATATATATATATATATATATATATATATATATATATATATATATATATATATATTTTAAATAATGGGTGGAAGAGAGTTTAAATTTAAAATATCAATTAACCGTGAGCATCCATTGTAGTGGTTTATAAAAAGATCTAAGAAATTTGAAGAAGTCTATTATTTTGTTAACAATAGCGGAAATGTGTTTCATGCTTATGTGGAATGAAAATGTCTAACATCTTAAACATCTTCTAAATTTAATGCATTAGTGTTTGGTAAGATTTTATAAAGCTTTAAGAAGTTTATACATAATAGAGAAATGTTTATAACAAGAAAAAGGTTTATGAATTAATGATGTAAGATGACTTAATACTATTATAAACCTTTTATCATACTAGATGTCCTCATTTTTCTCTTTTACAAAAGGGTAAAACCTATGTGCGTTTGGTACGCTATCCAGAATCATTAAAGGTATGGTTTTGATTGAAGGGGTGTATGGGATTGGGAATATTGATTTCATTATTGTTGTTTGGTATAAAATTTTAGGTACCGGTATCACATTAGTACGGTCCACTTAAATGCTCATATAAGGAAAAAAAAAGTGTGATGGAAATATAAAGAAGTTGAGCTCACTGGAATGAGCATCAAAAAGTCACCTCACCCCATTGGTATGGTTCTATGGGTGTGCTATCATTGTTTGACAGCTATATATTTTTCCAAACAATTGATATCACTGTGAAAGTCATTGTTTGATTCCCATAAACGTATACCAAACGCACCCGTATTTTCCACCATAACTAATTATACTTCATCTACTCCTAATATTGTCATTACACATATTTGTTGAGGGTAATTTAGTCATTCCAACAGTTCATCTTCTTCCTCTTTATAATTTCAGATTTAAAAAAAAAAAAAAAAAAAAAAAAAAAAAAAAAAAAAGCAGCAGAATAAAAGCATCCGTATCTCCATTTGCATCAACCGTCCATGTTTAATTGATGAATGTCCTACAAAATAAACCTATATAGATTAATACTAAATATTATAGTTTTGGGCCCATTTTTGTATCAACCTTCTATTTTTGTACCAATTTCATCGTAAACATTAAAGTAGTATTAATTGATGTATGTGCTACAAAATAAACCTATATCGACTGATACTAAAGCAATTACGAGTCTATTAAGGGAGTTTCTGGGATTGCATAATTATTCAAATATTCTGCTTATGTTAAGATAAATAAAGCAGTTTATGGTTGATACATTATCTCATATTGGCAGCTTTGGTGGCCTGATCCATTTTTGTATCAAGAAGGTGAAGAAGATGCCATTTCGCTTGATCCATTTTTGAAGGAGAAATAACATCGAAGAAGACAAGGGTTTTTGCATCTTTTCATGTGAAAGGTGGGGGCCGGGATATGTATAATGATACGTTGAGCGTAAACAACGTTAAGTGTAATGACAATAAAAAAAATTGAGAAAACATTATGAGTTATTATGGTAAGTACGTTAACCATTTATACCTTTTAGCCTTTTACAAAATGAGTGAATGATATTTGGGCCTCAGTATGCAAGAAATATTAGACTTTGATTTAACTTTTATCTTATGTTTTAATGGCAATATTGTGTTCTGAATGTTAGTTGTGAATAAAAGTCCTAACATTTCCCATAACTATATTGTAAGTTACTGAAAACTCATTAACTTATTGAATCCTTCAACAATAAAACTTGAAATTAGCAGCTTGTTTATGTATATATGAACACTTTTTCTACATCCACAATTATGTGACTAAAAAAACCCCAAGTAGCATTCATACACCATATGATTGAGCTTAATGCCACTTTTTTTACCTTTTTTTTTTCTTCTCAAAATGAATATTCACATGATTTCTACTTTTTTGAGTTACACTCTTTGAACTTAAAGTAGTATAGACTAATATAACATATTTCATATGAAACATAAAAAGTTACAAAATTATAATAGCATAAGTACTGTACCTCAACAGGAAGCATTTCAATCCTTGAAACAAGTTTTCTAGCAAAAGGGTCTTGTATTTTTTCCATTTCTTTGAGCATAAATGGCGGGAAAACATCAGGAGATGCTCCAAAAAACCTGCTGCTCGAATTTGTCTTGTTGTTTGAAAGTGGGAATATTCCGATGGAAGGAATGGCTGCTTTAATGGTGGTAATTTTGAACATGTTGGACTAATTTAGAAAGTTTCTTTAGCTTTGTGTTTGAGATCACCACCTATAGACGACGCATAAGTGAACAAGTGAGTGAGTGTAGTTATAAAAAGGCCAAATCACAAAAAAATCATCGAACTTGACACATTTTGTGATTGTGTATAGCCAATTATTTTCTTTTCATTGTAACACAAAACTTTTGAATTTGTATTATTGTATGTATCCACGTCAGCTAAATGTCGCATCGTTAGTCCTCTACACTAAAGGCCGTTAGTAAATAACTTAAAATTCCGTTTTCTTACGTTTTTATACGTTTTCGTCCGTTTTCATCCGTTTTCGTCCGTTGTTACACGTTTTCGTCTGTTTTTACACGTTTTCGTCTGTTTTATTACGGTTTCGTCCATTTTTATACGTTTTCGTTCGTTTTTGCACGTTTTCGACCATTTTCTTACGTTTTCGTCCGTTTTCATACGTTTCGTCCGTTTTTATATGTTTTCATTTGTTTTCGTTCATTTTTATTCATTTTTTTTTACGTTTTCGTCTTTTATTTATACGCATAAAAACGGACAAAAACGCAAAAAATTGATGAAAACGTAAGAAAGCATACAAAAACGAACGAAAACTTATAAAAACGGACAAATACATATGAAAAACGGATGAAAACAGGCGAAAACGTATAAAAACAGATGAAAACCAGATGAATACGTGCAAAAACTAACGAAAACGTATAAAAACGGATGAAAATGGGCGAAAACGTATAAAAACAAACGAAAATGTGTAAAAACGGACGAAAACATATAAAAACGGATGAAAACGTATAAAACAGACGAAAACGTGTAAAAACAGACGAAAACGTAAGAAAACGAACGAAAATGAATAAAAACGGACAAAACTCACCATATTCATTTCGTCGTCACATTATCATTCAAAACACAACTAAAGTTATCATCAAATAGGTGTTATGGTTACCACCAAACAAAAAATATAAAAATACAAAACTTTATACAAATATACTGCACAAACACACACAAAAAGAAAACATGGGAAACTGTTCGGTGGTGCGGACCTCCAAACCAGTGCAAAAATTATCCCTTGACGCGCGGTTGGGTACTGTGCTATGGTAATTACGCGTGAAAGGTGAAGGTGGAGGTGGTGGTGGTAGACCACTACCCATAGTGACCAGCCTTATAGCGCTATAGGTCAAACAATATATTCCCGTCGTACAATTTTTATGGACACCGTTTTCTTTTTTCGGGTTTCAACTAAAACGCATGATGAGAAAATACTAGTAGATCACTACTTCAAGTTTATAAACGGCTCAAATGTCTCTTATTTCCTATCGATATGCGACGGGTTGTTACAGTTTGCTATAATGCATTACAAAATACGAAGTAAAATGCAAAAAAAGTAAATTGGTTTGTATAACTTGATATTGTCAAGTGTCATCTCCAATAGTTTTTGCAAAAAGTTTGATGAAAAGTTTTGCAAAAATCATCGTCTTATAGATATAAAACGTTACATATATAGCTTATAAAGATGATATTTACTGGTAGTATTTATGAATTTAAACAAACCACATGAGTAACTATTTCAGTTTATTGTAAATGATTTTTGTAGCTTATTCTCAACTATGTATTCTATTAAAATTATGCAGTTCATCCAACTTTCAAATCAAGTTATCAAATGAGCATTGTGATACAGTAAAGGATTAATGGACTGTAATGCGCATTTAAGTGTTAAATCATCGTGATGTTTTTGGTTGATGGTTTTGAGTGGGTATCAACAAAAGAAAAGATAAAACCTTTATTTGGTTCGATACTATGACAATTAAAACAGTATTTGATACCATTAATCTCATTCCTTGCAAGCACCCATGTTTTCGGATGAAAACCACTGACAACATTTGTCATTTTCTCTTTAAACTTTGTCCTTTTGTTATTTTTAAATTATTATTATTTATATATTATATTTAAATACAATATAAAATTAATAAATTATATATAATAATATATTTTATCTCTCCTACTTTTTCTCAAACCTTTCCCATTTCTTTCAAACCATTCCCAAATCCAAATCCGATTCCAATCCCACTTGCGAACCAAACGCACCCATTTAAGTGTTAAATCATCGTGATGTTTTTATTAACATACTAGATTTTCAGACCCATATGATTGAGATAGTTTCATGATAGAAACGATCTTTTTATGAACGACATGTGCTTCTTATCAATATAAAGCATCAAACACAAAATAAATAATAATATCACTTTCGATTAATTATTAGGTAAAGATATGTAAAAATGTGTCATAACACTTTATAAAAACCAAATTGTAACAAAAATCAATAGCAATAAATAATAACAACTTGTTGTTATTATTTATTGCTATTGATTAACGTATCATTTTTAACATTGTGAATATTCATATTAAGTAAATGTTTAAATTGCAAGTTAAAATCTTTTAAAAACCATTACATCTCTTACATGGTTTTATATAAATAATGAATGTTTTATGTATATAAAGAACTATGTATTTATATTTGTATTAATCGTGACAAAAAGACGAATATAATAAATACAGTATAATTTTGGATATTAAAAATACGAATTAGCATGTGTTTTTTTACATGTTTATGTCGATTGTTATTATATTTTAAATTTAAGTAAAATTTAAAGTTTTATAGTTAAATGTGTGAAATAAAAATTTTATGAAAAATTTTAGGAATTTAAATAAAAATTATTTTTCAAATTATATTCATATTCAATGTATGTATTATTTACACATTTTTCACTTTTGCATGTCACATCATCCGATTTAGATGTAATAACTAGAATGATATAGTTAATTATTTTAGAAAAATATAAAGATAGAGCACAAGTTTTCTCGAAAGATTTAAATTGCCTTTTTAGAAAGTATCCTATAGACAATATAAAGATTTGTGACTATACCTTTGAGACTTACACAATAGCTTTCAACTTGGTTGGTAATCATTTAAAAGTGCATATTTAATGCTACCCTATGTGAATTAAATTTTGTACATTTGACCACAAATTAACAACCACAAACAAAAGTATGGTAAAATTGAAGATTTCAAAATCAATTATCTTATGTGAATTTGGTTCATGTAATCGGGTGCCATTTATTATCTTTGCATTTCGGTTTCTAGAACAAATGGCCAAATTCTTATGTGGTTTATGGTTTATTTTGATGTGGCACACGTTAATCAGAAACAAATTTTGGCCTTATCAAAAAATCCTCATATAAGTTTATAAGCCTAAACATATAAGCTTAACAAAGCACTCAATTAAACTTATTTTTGTTACATAAGCTAATAAGCTAACAAGCCTCATAAATAAACTTAAACAAACACCCCAATCTAAAGTTGTAATAGTAAGATAATTAGTTGATTGAGCAAAAGGTTGTATTGAATAATAATTGATAAAACAAAAAACCATAACTACCATAAAATTGATTCTTTAAGAAACACTTCTAGTGATCAACTAACCGAATTGTAATGGTGTTTTTGTGTGTGTATGAGCGTGTTGTGAAATATGTGTAAAACCGTAAAGGGGGTGAATACGGTCTCTTCGACTTTTTGAGTGTTTAAAAACTTTAAGCCACAAAGAGTACCAAGTGGTTTACACAACAACAACCACTAAAACAATCACAATCCAAAGTATAGAAAGCAAGTAAGTGACACCACGATATATACTGGTTCGGGATGGGGGGTTTATACCATCCGTACGTCCAATTGCGAATCCACGACACTATACTATTCACTAAGTATAATCCTTTCGTTGGACTACAAACCGTTACAACTTCGCTCCACCGATATGCACAAAGATCGGCGCTCACTAAGAAGAGCTACTCCCCAACGGTATTCTGCCCTTGGAAACCACCCTCAAGGACTCGTGATTCGACTTAACCACAAAGACCACTAAGACCACAAAGATTTCCCACCGGAAGTATCAAACCCCAACTAGATCCCCAATGATCTAGGCTTGGTCACCTCGACACAAGGCTTCCCTTACAACCAAATTGAATGAATAATTGTTTGATTGTTTAATCAAGCCCTAACCTAACCTAGAGACTCGATTGTAATAGAAAGGGTAAAGATAAGAAGACCCTCGACACAATCACAATAGTGGATTAGGTTCTTATGATTCTTCCCTTGCAAGGATATGTGTTCTTTCAAATGATGTTTATGTGAAAGATCAAGAACACAAGATAGAATTAGAGGATTGAGAGAAGAGAAATATGAGAGAAAGAAATAATGGCAAGGGGTGAGGAATATAAGAGGCAAGGGTGGGTATTTATAGGCCAAGATCCCAAAGTTGAGAAAAATTTAACGAGGCTGGCGCGTCGGAGCTCCAGGATAACTGGCAAATTTTTCCTTATGGGATCTTGGTCTTTTAAATACCCAACCTTGCTAAACCTCCAATTGTACTTCACACATTTAGACCTTTACATTATTCATCCCGAATGTCTACCAACTCAAATAGCCATTTTGTAAAAATGTTTTGTGAAGTGTTTAAGTGAAACCAATTATCAAAGAGAGAAGGGTAGAAGGGATAATTGGATAGGGGTAGTTTGGGTATTCCTCACATGACATAGAAAAGAGACAAAAAATATGTTATGGTATATTCCTTTGCTTGGAAAAGAAGTATGTATGTTAGAGATAGAGAGAGGGAAGATATGAATTTCAAATTCAAATGTATGAGAGGGAAGTGAGAGAGTAAGGTTGGGTTAAGGTGAACCAAGGTTTAGTTAGAAGAGAGCGTGGTTATGTAACACCCCAACCCGAAAAGGGTCGAAATGCTACATTATGGTGTCAAATCAGAACATAATAATAACGCAAGCGGAAACTTATTAAATAAATACCAAAGTCATGAAAACCAAAGACTTCCAAAGTACTAAATCCAAACGATGTCTAAACCAAAGGAAATATCCAAAACATATGTCTGATAATCATAAGTTCAACAATGGGAAACTAGGCAAGGTAAGTCGTCTAAGCTCATACTCTCATCACTCCTGCCCAACATCCAGCTTATTACCTGCCGCATGGAAAAGAAAATGCGGCTGAGCTAACACTCAGTGAACATATATAAATAATGAAAGGTAATAAGCAAACAAATGAACAAAACAAAACAAAGAAAACTGCTGAACAATATATCATACGTCATGAGGAATAAATGAATGAATAAGAATTTAGAATAACAAGGAATGCCCATAAGCCCTAAACAAAAATGTCTAAACATGATACATGAATAGACCCAAAACAGAAAAACATAATCATAGCAAAGCATAATATAATGTACACATGATATGCATCTCATGATGTACCAAATGTGATATGGGGTGTATGGCACACACCATCCATTCACTAAATACCTGAACTGAATAAAGTACCTAGGATGCATCCATACGCTCCCTGCAAAACAGATATACATATACAAGTTCGAGACTGTGCATACGTATGTTAATATAATAATCATAAATATGGCGGACATGGTTGCTATATAGCATAAGTGGGAACGCTGTGGACTAATCACACCTCCACAAAACAGTGTCATGCTATAGGTGCCTCTATGACATGGTCATGGTACCTCCATGACTAGTTCAAATAGCTCGGGCAACAAAGTTAGAAAAATGATATGAACATAATATAAAGGTAATCATTAATCATATAACTGAAAGGGAAATCTAATCACTTAAATAGTATAAGCATAGTAGAACGGATAAGGAGCAAAATAGAATAACAGAAATCAGGAAACAAGTCATGAGAGAAATGTTGGAGTATGCTCATGTCATAATAAATAATTATATGGCTAGACATATGTGAGCCTATGGGGTCATACACTTATACACAGAGATACCATTTTATATATTGTATTTACCGTATTTACACTATATATATGACTACGTAACTTGGGATCGATAACGGGCTACTAATAACTAAGCTAGTACTTAGTTTATTGGATTTACTTAGTTTATTGGATTGGACCAACAAATGGGCAAGCCCATTTGAAGCTCCATATGGCCGGCCATGGTGAGGAGAATAAGAGAGAAAGATCAAGGGGTTAAGTGTAACTTTTCCTTGATTACCTCTTAATTGATTTTGTCATTAAGGAGATTAATTACATAAAACAAATTGCCACTTTTCTCTCCCCTTCTCCCTCTCCATAACCCACGGCTCAAACAAAAACCCTCTTAGAGTTTGTGTTTTTTCATCCCTTCCTTGCTTAATCGATTGTAGGTTGTTGCAAGAACAAGTGTTACGTGATCAAGACTAGCATCGGGTGGTTATCCGTGATGTGTAGTGTGTTTCTATCATAGAAGTGATCAACCTCATTGATCACTTGGGTTCCTTATTCCATTCGTGTGTTGGTGATTGCTAGGGACTCCCGAATCACGCTACAAAGGTATATATAATTGTTATATTTATTATTGATTGATCATATGGCTATATGGATCCGTTGTTGGTGATGTTATCCACTGCGTTTATTTGTTTAATATGTTATTATATATTCAACATCACCTATAGTGGTATCACGAGCCATCATATGTGCCATATGATTATCCGGTATGCATAAAAGTGGCTAAAACGGGTGTTTTTTGATTATTTATGAAACCATAAATTAAAACAGCCCGTAAGGCTCCATTTTCTCACAAAATTCGAACCTTAAGAGGTCTTAAGATCTGTGATTTTTCACCTCATAGCCATTTGTTAAGCATATGCTTATTTGTTTACTTGTCGGGTACGCGTAAAATGGCCAAAAACACATTATTTTGATCGATTTGTGAAACGATTTCAAATCAGCCCCTATGGCTTAATTTTCTGTGGTAAAATTATAATTAGAAGGTCTTAATATCAATGGGTTTTGAACCTAAGGCCATTTGACACGAGTACCATTCGGGGTTTTTAATTCTAGTTAATTAATTTCTTCGTTTCGTTGGCTAATTATTGAGTTCTTGTTATTAATTTTGTATCCATGGCAAATACATGCATGTTTGACCATGGAATTAGCCAACACCTCGTTTTCCATTCGTTGGGTGATCCCTTGCTCTCACGTTCGAGTGTTTGCTCGTCGTTTAGGCCGGTGAGTGAGATTTCTGCTCATTGCAGTCACCGTTCGCAAAGAGAAGATAGTTGTTTTAGGCAAGGAATGCAAAGCCGATGAAAACCTAGACCACTTGTGCCATGTGTTGTTGTGATTTGTCGTTAATTTCTTGTTTTTGGGGTTGCCATTGTTTCGGCTCTTATGTAATGTATTTCATTTTGGTTTTGCCATTGTTTGGGCATTTTTACAATAGATAGGAAGTAGATTAGTTGTATTTTACTTCATATATTATGTAACCAAAGCTTGGAATGGAATAGCAAAAGAATGAAAGACTTAAGACCGAAGAATGGCTGCTGGACACACTGCAGAAAAACGCGATTTACAGGAGATTGGTAAGGTATTTTGGGCTAAATTGTTTTGTGTAGGTTCACAAGACATGGGCCTACAACTTTCTAGTTTGGGCCGAAGCAAGAGGAGGACTCCATCTAGGTGTTTTGAGCCTCCAAAGACAGAAAAACTGGGCGGACAGAATCTATATTCCATGTGCATAAT
Source organism: Artemisia tridentata subsp. tridentata (assembly GCA_021014915.2). Classification (NCBI taxonomy): domain Eukaryota; kingdom Viridiplantae; phylum Streptophyta; class Magnoliopsida; order Asterales; family Asteraceae; genus Artemisia; species Artemisia tridentata. Next base: position 223,413,293 of record CP139509.1, read on the forward strand.
GGGCTTTTACTTGCTCATGATCGTCTTGGAGCAAGTGGGAGCCCTCCGTGTGGTTGTGTATCATGTCCCTAGTTGACTCTTGGTTCTCGTGATGGCTCACGAGACCAAGCATAGGATTTTCATCGGTTGAGGCTTTGCATATTGTGGTTGTGTGTTTGTTTGGTTGCTTTTATATATGCTATGATTATATGTAAAACGCAAATTGTTTTCTAAAAACTTGAAACGAAACACAAACCAATTTAAACTAAGTCTTATGATTTAGTTTAACTAAGTTTAAATTTGGATTTGAAACTTAAAATCATTGTTTTCTAAATAACACTTAAACTTGTTAAGCTTGTTTATTTGTTTATTGTATTGTCCAAACTTAATTATAATCCACTTAGGATTTATATTAGTCTTGCAAATGGACAACTTGACACACATAAATTAAAACAATGATTAGACTAAAGTTAAGAAAAGTTTTTAACTTGTGCTACGAAGAATGAATACATGCTTCTTTCGTACACGTTTTTTTTTTATTAACATCAAAATATTTTACCCGTCACGAATTTAAGTCATACCGTCCAATCGTTTGAGAACACTTGCAATTACCTTTTTCCTATGCGTGGGACCTAGGTTGAATTGTAACCCAAGGTGACTATTCTCTATGCGTGGGACCTAGATATATTCTCACACGTTCTCAAATTGGATGACTTAATCGAGTTAAGCGGTGAGACCTTGACATGAGGCAAAGATGGGACTAAACATGCCTACATGACACTAGTTGTTTGACACTAGATGCCATGAGTCCCATAAGGATCTAAGAGTTGTACATTTAATACAATTGGTGATCTTCGCCTACCAATTGAATCTACTATTGCTAGCAGATCAACTGATGTGATAGTAGAAGCACAATGTGGATCTTAGCCCTTTTGTAAAATTAATTGTTTTAAATTGTAAACATGGGGTAGTTAAATTACAAAAGGATAATTATCGAAAATACTAAAAATGAACTTTGTAAATTCAATTAATGAATTAATGCAACACAACCGTAAATAAGAGTTTGTTCTTTTCTTGTTAAAAGGACGAACTACGTCGCTCTTTCCTTGTAAGAAAGAGACTTATTTTTATCCTTTTCCTTTATGAGGAAAAGCCATAATAGGAATACTTGAATTTTCCTAATTCTAATCAAACTCAAAGAACACATACTCTAGAAATCCTGATGTCTTGTAAAAGTCAAAACGGTTAACTATGGTTACACATCTTATTCTTTCAAGGTTGTTTTATAACCCTAGTTTTGGTTTTGAAACCTTGAAGAAATATAAGATATTTGGATAACAAGAGAACACGTTTTCTATAGCTACCAAACTAAAATGAGTTTAAATAATTAGAAGATGAAAATATCAATAAACCGCAAAGTGGTAAAGGCAATTACTAGCATGATTACCTAGCAGTTTGTCTTAATCCAATAAACCTACTAAGGTCTTACATACCCTTGTGGTGAAGTAGACCAATTATGGAGAAAATGCATGCCTGTTTTCAAGTTAAAATAGCAATGATGGCTAGCCCATCATCTATATGTTAGAACTTGATGCACTTCCTTGAATATCTAAGTATATGTTTACTAGTCAAAGTAACTCACATTAGCAATAACGTGTAGATATTCAAAGAAAGAAGGAAAGTATCCAATCACCACTCACTCTCCACTGGTGACGTAACACTTATAAATATTGTCTGATCCAGTGGGAGCTACGTGATTATATTACTGGTGACGAAACACATGTAATGTTGTCTAATCCAGTGGGAGCTGTAAGCTTTATTACCTTGCAAGTTGCCCCATCTTATTCCCAGATTGTTTTGAAATAATACATTATTTTCCACATGTTAAGCATCATAGTTTATATAAGAACCATTGCATAAATTTTATAAGATAACTTGTCGCATTCCTTATGTTACTTCCTGAAATGTTATCTATAAACTTGTTATGCATGATTCATCATTAAAACGATAAAGTTCTACATATCTATATTTTGATTTTGACTAAAAATCATATGTTATCTTACACATTGTCATATTGCTCATACAAACAAATGAGCGTAGTGTTGTCTGTATACTCTTATGATGTTGTGCCATGCACAAGTGGGAGAAATCTTAATTGTGTGCAAGTTACAACATGTAACAATATGACTAATGGTTTTTCTTGACTGCAAGGTAAAAAAACTAAGATTCTACTAGGACTTCTACACATAAAATGTATGTTGCCCTAATTAGAAAAAATATCAAGATAACATGAAAAACTACTTCAACATATTCACTGAATTGTTTAGTAAATATGATTATGAAATTAACTTGAATTTACTATTGAGGCCAAGAGTCGGCGCTCGTAATTACTTTAGTTGAATATGTTTAGGTCTCTTGTAAAGACACAAACATCAATTCCATTAATTGTTGAAAGACTTATAACGTAAAGTAAGACGTTAATTTTGTTATGTCTTCTTATTAAGACATGTACACTTACGACGTATAATAAATGTTTATGTTTTCTAGTCAAAACATGCACATGAAGTAAAGTATGTAGTAGGCTAAAATTACTATTGATGCCATCTGGTTTGACTTGGTTGGCAGATATGTAAGCCAAAAAGTATAAGTTCATCTAATGAGTTGTGTGATAGTCTCACAACATCAGTCCTCATGGAATACCACAACTTTATGGTATGTCCATCATGGAAAATCAAATACTATTGATATTGTTTGATCTTTGATGACTGATGCGTGGGTTTTGCAACCTTACAACAGGTTTTACCTCTCGAGGGATCTCAAGAGGCTTACAACCCCACCAGGCAGTGTACCTGACCGATGTAGTATAGTGTAGTGGTAAGTACGGGGGATTGATCGTTCTCCACAGGGAATAGTGTTCGTTAGGTGTGAAAGGCTACTCTAATTAGGTCTAAGGGTTGAGGAAGATTCTTTTTATGTTTTTATATTTTATGAAAGCAAGTAAAATCTCGGGTTTTGAAGGAGTGGGCGGAATTAGTTGCTAGTCAACTAACCCAAATTACTACAAATGCAAATAAAATAAAATAACAAAAATGAAAAGTGGTGAGAAACTTATGTGTAGAGAAATGTGTTTACTTAGATTTCCTTACTCCCTAACTATCTTTTACCGGTTAATTAGTGTGTATTAGTCGCGTGGATGACGGGTGTATTCCTTAATACCATTCGTGGGGTGGCGTACTTACTTCCCCAAACTCTACAAGCTCCTACTTCACTCCTATGTCGAGCCGGCTAGGAAGCTCCTAACATGGGATCACTAGAATTCGCTTGTGCATTAAATACAACCATAAAAACCTTTAGTACGCATTTGGTTCATGTTTCTTAAGACGTTCAAGCAAGTTACCGAATAGGAAGTTAGCCAGTTTTCTTAAGCCTAACATAGATAAACAATCATCCAATACAACTAATAACACACTAACAACCAATAATCAATAGCTAGGTTTCATTAGATCTAAGCAAACACAAGATAAAATTAGCCTAACATGTTAAACAAAAGACAAGCATAAGATAGAATCAAACAACACATAGACATATTGAATGATTAATTGATAACTTATCTTTCAATGAAACATGGAAGATCTCAAGGCAAAAAGCCCTGAAAAAGTAGCTAAAATCGTCTTAGGGTTTTATCCCAAAATTCCACACACTAAGCTCTCTCTTAATGACAAAAAATTAGAAAACTATATATAGACTTTGACATCTGACGGCGTCACCTTATGGATTGTGACGCCGTCACCTCGCCGCTTTTAGGGTTCCCGGATGACCATCTTGACGCCGTCCCTCTTTGGCTCTACCAAAATCCATTCTGGCTTATCAAGGCTTGACGCCGTCGGATCCTGAACGTGACGCCGTCCGCTTATGATTTAAGCCGTGACGCCCTTGATTTAGTTAAAGCGTGACGCCGTCAGAATTCTCATGCAAACTCACTGGCCCGTCATGAGTAAATTTCACATCCAACTTTTCTTGCCAAGGCATGACGCCGTCCCATGTTAATTGTGACGCCGTCAAGAGTAACTTTTAGCCGATTCTTGAGACTTTGCCGTTTTCTTCACTTTAATGCTCCAAAAACGTCCAAAATGCCTCCTTTTCCAGATTTCTCCTTAAAAGTACCTAAAATGACAAAAGGAACGATTTAGGGCAATATTTGATCAAATAAATACGATTTAAGGCTTAAATGACCCCTTAAAAGCGGTACACTTTTCGCCTCATCAAATACCCTTACACTTGAGATTTGCTTGTCCTCAAGCAAATGCGCTTTTATTCTAATCAAAATATAAGTTAGGGGTCATTTAATGCAAACATAAAAGTAATTACAACAAATAATCGTTCCACTTCAATCATAATAAGCACGGAGATTATATACTAGCACCTCACAAGTAGTGTTTAGATACTCACATCTCTCAAGTGTCATCAAAATAAATCTCATAAATGAAAACGGAAAATATCTCTCACTACCTGTCATAGCAAATAGATTACCATAGGCTTGGGAAAGGATCGAAAACCTCCTCCACTAGGCGTAAGCACCTAAGATAAACTATCAAAGAGGGCTTTTAAATGGGTTATAACGTTAGGTGTAGGGAAAAGGAAAACACGGTTTTGTTGGATACGGGATATTTTACTGGTGGCGAGTTAAAGATCTTGATCAATTACATGTACTATACAATGTTGCTAAGCCAAGACTAGACTCGATCTTAAGCTAGAAACAAAATAACATAAACATAAAATAAAACGGGATGGTAGTCCGTATGTTTTTTTCTATTTTTCTTTTTCTCATTTTTTGTATTTTTCTTGATTTTTTCGATTTTTTTTTTTTTTTTTTTTTTTTTTTTTTTTTTTTTTTTTTTTTGCATACACTTTTACCCTACCATCCAAAATAATACATCATAGGGGCGTTGCATCCCCTTACACTTGAACTTTTACATAACTTTACAAATACTAATCTAATGACTCGAATTAAGATAATTGAAAAACTTGGAGTACTTTTAAAACATTTAGCACATATGGGGGTAATAAATGATGTTCTTCCCCATTACTCCATTACACTAGTACTTTACCCATGAGTCCCAATCGTCCCAAAACAATATGTACAAGGATATGACTCGATTTAGCAACCATGTAATCAACTAGATAATTAACTTGGGTTTAAACAAATGTTGTAACAATAATGCACTAAAAATGAGTGCATACAAGGTAGGCTAAGGCGATTTGGGTGTACATTTTAGTGGGGTGTAACAAATTCTTCCTTTAAGTAAAATGCTTAAAGGTCGAAACGAAAAGATAGGCTCTGAGGGTGTACTAGGGGTATCGTGTACTAAAAATGAGTACAACGCAAAGGGTGTGGGAGAATTACTTGACCAATGTAGCCAACGTAATTATAACAAAAACACAGGTGTAAAACAATGGGTTAATCCTAATGCCTCTTATCATGTAGTAAATCTAACTACACGAATGTAGTCTCACTTGTGGCCTCGGAATGGTCCTAACGCAAGTTCTAGAATCTAAGTGCTACCGGTACACACATCATAGCATAAATGCTTTTCCTACCAATTCTAGGGGCGAACCTCACATATTTGGGGGTGGAAAATTTTTTAGTTGTACGGTTTTTGTGCTAGTCATATAACTCCTATCCATGAGACGCTTATTAGGATCAAAGTTTCACTCCTATATGTTGTAAAAAATTTTAAATTTGGCACTAAAATTACCTTAACAAGTATTTCTCTCAGTTTTATTACACATCTACTATTAAACAAACAAAAATCAAGCGTAATAGCATTCTCTAAAATCGTACTTTTACCCTCCCCTTACACTTAAGATGAACATTGTCCCCAATGTTCAAATAACAAGATGTAAAAGAATAAAGTAAAAGAATGAAATCAAATACTCCCCTGATTCGCTCGTTGGATAATGAAATTACACGGTTAAATCTTCCTCCAAAGAGAATGTTGAAGCTCCATGACTAATGCATCGCCATAAGCTTGATTCCATAAACATCTCCTTGTCTAAAATAACCTGTTGAACCTGAGAAAACAAACTCGAAAACCTGCATAACATCGGCGGGATAAATCTATATATAAGGATATAATGCTTGTGGAATGATAATTTTGCAGATTCCTGGAGATTATAAGTTGGAGATTTTAATAAAAACTTTTTATGAAAACAAAATTTTCAAAAATTTCTGGAAATTAAATCTGACGCCGTCAGGTTATAACTCCTGACGCCGTCAGAAATGACCTGACAAAAATTTTCATTTTAAGTTTCCGGAAAATTTCTGGAAAAAACTTTTACCTTACTTCCTGGAAATCCTGCAAAACATCATTATGACTCGATACAAGCATTTGACTCAAACAAACACGAATATGTATGTTAATTTATTATTATTACGATTCATGTTAATTTGTGTTCTAATAAACCGATTTAGATTTCCCTTACACTTATCTTTTGCAAAATACCTTTATATGTAGTTAAGACGAAGTTAAAAACAACATAAAGCATTTTCACAATTTTAGTCTTGAACATGAATCAATAATAATAAAAATTAAACATACATACGGAAGCAAATAAAATCAAACAAACAAATAAATAAACACACAAAGCAAATAAAACATGGGCTGCCTCCCAAGAGCGCTTGTTTTTGTTCGAGTCACGAGCCTGACTCTACCCTTATTTAACGGATAAAGGAGAGGTTTTTTCTACACTTAGGATTAAGTGCGGGTGATAGTAGCGATAACACACCATCTGGGTGGAAGTATGCCATGTGAGGAAAGAGTGACGGATGAATTATATGCTCAAAGGGGTGTGCTCCTTTCATCATAACCTTGCCTAGTTCACTTTGGTCAATGGGTGATTTTGAGTTTCCTCCTAAAAAGGGATCATCTTCTATCAACTTCGAGAGACTCCTAGTTGGGAATCCATCTTGACCTAATAAACCCGGTTTAAACCCATAATGTTTCTTGTGATCAATCATGAATGGGTGATGTAAGTATGTAAGGTCATGTTTCACTCCTATATTGGCTTCCTCTCTACAAGGCTTAATGTCTACTACCTTAAGACTACCCGGACTATATGGTTTGATGGGTGGGTCGGGACCTAATTCAATTCCTAAGTTCACATCTAAGGATGGAAGATTAGGTAACGTTTTTGGTTTAGGCTCCGGTTCATCAAAACTAGGAACTTCCATAGAACTAAAAGAAAGGTTATGACTACAAGTATTCAAACCTATTTCTTCTAGTTGTGTTTGGTCCAAGGGCTCTACCTCTATTGGGGTTCCTATAGTCTCCTCAACTTCTTCCGGGTAAGTCACGGGCGGTGTGTGTGCCTCAAATGATGGTAGGACTTGTGGGGTACTTGGTGGGCTTATGTTACTTACCTCATCATTCCTTACGTCAAGCTCACCTATATCCTCATCATGCGTTTTAGTAGGATCTAACCCTAACATTTTCCCAAGTATCTCAAGTGCTTCTCTAGGCATTTCAACTTCTATGTCCAAATCATACGGATCATCCTCAATATTCTGACTGCTATATTCAAACTGCCTAAAAGATTCATCATGTGTTTCTTGAGATTCGACGTCATCAATCACAAAACCTAGGTCTTTTTGATCAATGTGATCATGTTCGGCTAAATCCTCCGTCATATCAAGGTCACCTATGTGTTTGTTTTGTAATATGGCATTACATGACATCCACTTAGGTATCTCAACACTAACATATTCATCCCCAAACAAACTTGTTTCATGATCCTCGAAATTTGTGGTCAATTGACTTGTACTAACGTTTGTTGGGTTGTCTACTATATAATAATATTGGGCACACTCTTCAATAGCTTCCCATGCTTTCTCAGCACTTAATTCTCTAATATCCCTGCCGGCAATATGGTAAATGTCCCTTTGGGCATGTCGGTCGACATGATTGTAAAAGATTTGAGTTAGGGACCAAAAATCGAAGTCATGATGAGGGACTTTTTGGAGTAAATATTTAAAACGAGTCCATGCATCATAGAGAGGTTCATCTTTATGTTGTTTAAACATCAAGATGTCATATAGAGTGGGTGAATTACGTGGTTGGTGGTATGGTGGATTCGCGTTCTCCATAATGGTGAACGGAAGAGTCAATGGAAATTACGAACAAACAAACAAAGAAATAAGATAGACTAAAGAAAACCTAGAAAAATAAAATAAAAATCTCACTAGAAAGGAATCTAGTGAGTAGACCTATAAAATAAAAATTCAACCTAAACAATAACTATTCCCCGGCAGCGGCGCCAAAAACTTGATGCGTGGGTTTTGCAACCTTACAACAGGTTTTACCTCTCGAGGGATCTCAAGAGGCTTACAACCCCACCAGGCAGTGTACCTGACCGATGTAGTATAGTGTAGTGGTAAGTACGGGGGATTGATCGTTCTCCACAGGGAATAGTGTTCGTTAGGTGTGAAAGGCTACTCTAATTAGGTCTAAGGGTTGAGGAAGATTCTTTTTATGTTTTTATATTTTATGAAAGCAAGTAAAATCTCGGGTTTTGAAGGAGTGGGCGGAATTAGTTGCTAGTCAACTAACCCAAATTACTACAAATGCAAATAAAATAAAATAACAAAAATGAAAAGTGGTGAGAAACTTATGTGTAGAGAAATGTGTTTACTTAGATTTCCTTACTCCCTAACTATCTTTTACCGGTTAATTAGTGTGTATTAGTCGCGTGGATGACGGGTGTATTCCTTAATACCATTCGTGGGTGGCGTACTTACTTCCCCAAACTCTACAAGCTCCTACTTCACTCCTATGTCGAGCCGGCTAGGAAGCTCCTAACATGGGATCACTAGAATTCGCTTGTGCATTAAATACAACCATAAAAACCTTTAGTACGCATTTGGTTCATGTTTCTTAAGACGTTCAAGCAAGTTACCGAATAGGAAGTTAGCCAGTTTTCTTAAGCCTAACATAGATAAACAATCATCCAATACAACTAATAACACACTAACAACCAATAATCAATAGCTAGGTTTCATTAGATCTAAGCAAACACAAGATAAAATTAGCCTAACATGTTAAACAAAAGACAAGCATAAGATAGAATCAAACAACACATAGACATATTGAATGATTAATTGATAACTTATCTTTCAATGAAACATGGAAGATCTCAAGGCAAAAAGCCCTGAAAAAGTAGCTAAAATCGTCTTAGGGTTTTATCCCAAAATTCCACACACTAAGCTCTCTCTTAATGACAAAAAATTAGAAAACTATATATAGACTTTGACATCTGACGGCGTCACCTTATGGATTGTGACGCCGTCACCTCGCCGCTTTTAGGGTTCCCGGATGACCATCTTGACGCCGTCCCTCTTTGGCTCTACCAAAATCCATTCTGGCTTATCAAGGCTTGACGCCGTCGGATCCTGAACGTGACGCCGTCCGCTTATGATTTAAGCCGTGACGCCCTTGATTTAGTTAAAGCGTGACGCCGTCAGAATTCTCATGCAAACTCACTGGCCCGTCATGAGTAAATTTCACATCCAACTTTTCTTGCCAAGGCATGACGCCGTCCCATGTTAATTGTGACGCCGTCAAGAGTAACTTTTAGCCGATTCTTGAGACTTTGCCGTTTTCTTCACTTTAATGCTCCAAAAACGTCCAAAATGCCTCCTTTTCCAGATTTCTCCTTAAAAGTACCTAAAATGACAAAAGGAACGATTTAGGGCAATATTTGATCAAATAAATACGATTTAAGGCTTAAATGACCCCTTAAAAGCGGTACACTTTTCGCCTCATCAATGACTTAAACTGTTTTACCTCCAAAGCTATCAAGGTTAGAAATTGGATGTGCCATGTGTACACTCAATATGGTTCCAACCCAGAAGAAATTTAAGACACCATTGTATTATGGCATGGGATGAATCTCATTATGTCTTGATTGAAGTTTTGAATTTGTTAACTACCTAAGAGCAAGTAATTAACAAACTAGAGTCAAGAACTAACGATGTATTCTGGATGTTCCACTTGAAAACAACTTATTGTTACTCAAGATGCTGAGTATCTAGAGATTAGTCTCTACATACAAAAGCAAGTGGGAGCACCTTTAGATCTTGAAGTTATTCAAGAGCAACCTTCTGAGTACACTTGCTAATGTCATACTAAGGTTGAACATGCATATGTTGAACCATAGATTGATATCTCTCATTCATAAATCCGCAAGGATACCTCTTGCACCTGAATGATATAGTTTTTATATCAATGCTAAGGGATATAAGTTGGAGGATCATAGTGAACCTGCTAACTACAAAAATGCATTATTAGATATTGTATATGATGAATAGCTAAAAACTATGAATGTTAAGATGCAGTCCTTGAAAGACAATCACTCATGGAGCTTGATTGATCTCTTACCAATGAGTCAGACTGTGAGGTCAAGAATGAGTTTCTTGATGAGAAGACTCAAAAGGACAAACTTGTACACACATATAATGCACGCGTAGTAAAAGGAGTTTACTCGTACTCAAGAAATTGACTATGATTAAATCTTCCTACCTACAAACATTAAATGTATAAAGATGATTAACTGTCATACCTGTTTTCATGTAAATGAAATATGACAATAGGATATCAAAACACTTTTCTTGTTGATTACCTTTGCGAGGACGATGAGTAATCAAAAGGGTTTATGAATCCATATAATTTTCATTACGTATACAAGATAAAAGAATCCATGTGTGGATTAGATCATGCATCTAGGAGCAGAGATCTTAAGTTAATTATAAAATCATTAATTTGATTTTGATTAATAAGATTACTCCTAAGTACACTGAGAGCAAGTTGGAGCACTGTATTTATTTTCTTAAATCTCATATGTTATTAACATATTAGAAACAATATTCCATCTAAGCTAGACTTTAATCCTTAACTTGGAATGAAGTTTCTCTTAAGGGATTTATAAAATAAGACATAGAACCTTGTTATGTTTATGTTTATTAGAATAAACATAAGCGGTTATTAAGTCTAAACACAATATGACACGTTATTGAGGGGAGTCTCAATGATCAATCTCACTTGATGAGATTGAACACATGAATGGAAATCTTAAGTTCGACTAAAGGATTCATCATGTAAGTCATATTACGCATTGGACTATATATATCTTTTGCATGAATGCAAGATGAGTTGATAACAACAAATATCTAAGTGAAAGTCATTAGATAATTGTTAAACGGACATCATAATGGACCTACAAAGTACCAAAGATATATTCAAACGTTTATGGATATTATAGGAGCTCTGTTTTGTTTGCCCACACTAATGCTTATTCAACAGAGATGATGCTCAACCCTAGTCGTAGTAGGATGTCATCATGAATGATAACATTGCTGACTAGATGTGCTCGACTGAGAGCATTAATACGTTATACATTAAAAGAATAAGAATACTTTACAGTTTGATAAACTGTTCAGATGACTGTCTAATGTAGGTGTTCTGCTGGCTTCAAACACCCTATGGAATGTATTGTTGCAATAGTCGTCTTGTACTTGAATGCACACATACAAAGGACAATCATCATTCAAACCTTTCATGAGTTTTGAAACAAGTATTCTCAAAGTTTACTCAGATGACTACTTGTTGTCTTGTACAACATGATTCGATCATGGTGGGAGCATCGGATTCCGACCTATGAGTAGTCTTATGCATATCTGTTTTTAGTATTTGGATAATGGAACTGTAAGTAGTCGTATTATATAATGAATTGATATACCTGGTATGATCGTCTTCATTTATACAACTGTGTTCTATATTTGCATGTTTAATCCATGAATAATTTATTTATTCTAAAATTGTCCATTGTCGGTTGACGATACGGGAGTATCATCAAATTAAGGCAAATGTGAGCGTGTTGGTGATTAATTACCAAGCTCACATGTTGTTCATTGTGATGAACATTGGACTGACCCAACCTACGAGTATTCACTACATGGATCGTCGTCAATAGTGAATCTCGCAAGTGGTTATGTCTCTTATCCTTAGACTTGAGATGCAAGTAGGTCTTGCATGCGTAGAATTTCATTCCTTGATATGGTTAAACGCTGTCCTGAATAAGGTAGTTATAAAAACCATCTTCATGAGTGATATGAAACACATGAATGACACGTGTAGTCAAAATAGGATTTGTTCCTCCACATGTTATGGAGTTAGATACTATTGGGCCCCTCGATGAATTGGACAGATGTTTGTATGGCCGTACCAAAATGAGATTAAGATGAATCTTGATCCACTTGGTAATCTTGTTCAATATATAAATCGAGAAACATAATAGTTGAACAATTAGAATGCCATTTGATCCATGTCTAATGTTCAACAGGTATCTGTAACAAAAGGATGGATGACATATAAACCATTTGAAATGAGACGTTTAAGAAACTATTCTCACATATTTCTAGGGGCATTGGTGTGTTGCTAGACACTAACCTTTGCTTGTATAATTACTTGACTATTATGACGTCGCAAGTGGGAGCTGTTGGAGTATGCTCATGTCATAATAAATAATTATATGGCTAGACATATGTGAGCCTATGGGGTCATACACTTATACACAGAGATACCACTTTATATATTTTATTTACCGTATATACACTATATATATGACTACGTAACTTGAGATCGATAACGGGCTACTAATAACTAAGCTAGTACTTAGTTTATGGGATTGGACCAACAAATGGGCAAGCCCATTTGAAGCTCCATATGGCCGGCCATGGTGAGGAGAACAAGAGAGAAAGATCAAGGGGTTAAGTGTAACTTTTCCTTGATTACATCCTAATTGATTTTGTCATTAAGGAGATTAATTACATAAAACAACTTGCCACTTTTCTCTCCCCCTCTCCCTCTCCATAACCCACGGCTCAAACAAAAACCCTCTTAGGGTTTGTGTTTTTTCATCCCTTCCTTGCTTAATAGATTGTAGGTTGTTGCAAGAACAAGTGTTACGTGATCAAGACTAGCATCGGGTGGTTATCCGTGATGTGTAGTGTGTTTCTATCATAGAAGTGATCAACCTCATTGATCACTTGGGTTCCTTATTCCATTCGTGTGTTGGTGATTGCTAGTGACTTCCGAATCACGCTACAAAGGTATATATAATTGTTATATTTATTATTGATTGATCATATGGCTATATGGATCCGTTGTTGGTGATGTTATCCGCTGCGTTTATTTGTTTAATATGTTATTATATATTCAACATCACCTATAAGAAAACCCTTACTGAAAAATGGAGAAATATCTGTACCTTAGTAAGCAATGAAATGGAAATGAAATGAAATGAACACAGGGACGGGAATCACTCATTCTTCTGAGAATCTACATGAATTATGGATCAATTATTATTTAGGAGTCCGTTTTTAAATGTCATTAATTGTCATAACTGATTCTTAAATACTTATAGTTATTCATTAATTGTGATTAGGGTTTCATTACTGAAATTAGGTTAACATATGTTTAAGAGTATCCGAATTAACGTTACAAATGTAATTTAGGTCAAAACACATTAAATGGGGTTAGGTTACACTAAAACCTTAACTTATAACATATTTCAGATTTTATCATATTCTGGCCCTGTATTTATGAATTTTATACCATACTTAAGTGTTTACTGAGGAGCTCAAATATTTATCATGGATACTTATATATGTTGGGTACTTACAGTAATTTTCCCAGATTTTATTTCAAAGTGATAGTACAATTTCAAAAATCGTTTTCCCAAACCTGCCCAGAAAGTGCACTGCAGGTACACCCCGAAAGTTTGTATTTTCTTAACCCATTTGAAACTTTCATAAAAATCCCCAAATATTCCAGTAAGTCCTATACATCTTAAAAACTCTCTCTGTTAAATGAGAACTCTTAATTCCTCACTATTTGGAAATTAAAATTTAAAAACACCAGCTAAATTTTCAGACTCCTAAACACAGGATTGACATCTCACATACCCGACCTCCAAAAATTATAAAATTTTATATCCAGATAGAACACATCCTGAAATTAGTTTTACCCTCAAAAATCTTACAAAAACACATTGGCATCATCAAATTAGACCCCTTTAAATCTGACCCAAATTCTGGAAAGCATGCAGTTGAGACCGAAACAACCCTAACCTAAACCCCTTTTTAACCCATTTTAGATCTGATTCAAACACACATCTTATGGGTTTAATTCCCACCAAACATACATGTTTTACAACCCTTATGATCGACACACTCATAATACACACAAACACAAAAATAAAGAGACACATACAAGTCACCCACAATCACAAAACAAGCCCTAGCCCTCGTATTAAATATGTACGCCCTACATTAATTGGATTTTAGGGTTTTCTGATTTTAGCAACATGTACATAACGTATAATCAACATCTTAATACAGATTGTAAATGTTTATTAGGGCTTGTTTAGTCTAGGTCGAATCACACAAGAAAACATGGTCGATTTTACAAATCTTAGCCAGGTTTAATTCTATGATTTTATGTGACGGTTTTTATACTTATACATATGTTATGATTATAACGAGGCAACATGGTTTCCAAAACAGATTACAAACATGATGATGATTATAATAAGATGATGTTTATATTGGAAACCAAGTGTATGACAAAAGAGATTCGTGTTGGAGTACCTTGGAGACTTAACGAGGCAAATGGACCAAAAGAGAGCAAGAAAACAACACCAAAACGTTTACACCAAACCTTGGATCGATTCTATCACTAATGGAGGGCGCACCACAGCCTTCAAGCCTTCAAATGGAGAGGATATAGTTTGCCTGGAACTTGTATTGCGTGTGTTTGAATGTCGAATGAAAGAAAAAAAAAGAGAACCGTATATTTTAAATGGAGAGAAAGCGTGTGATTTGGTGAGTGAGAGTATTATGGAAACCATATAATCTTATATAATTTAGATTACACATTAATTTTAGAGAATTCATATAACTTATAATTTAGATTATATACAAATTAATTTTAGAGATATACACATTCAATAAAAAAAATGTGTACATAGAGGAGGGGGGGAAGGGGGCCGGGTTTTTGACTAGGATTAGGGAAAGGATTTGTATAAAGTTTATTTATTTAGTTATCTTATGTTATAATTCATATAATGTGTTATTATCATATCACCTATAGTTTAGGTAATTATTAATTATTACATCACTTAGGTTAAAATTCAAATTAGGTAGGAAAATGAGAAATCAAAATTTAGGGTTTTACAACTCTTCCCCTCTAAAAAGAAAATTTCGTCCGCGAAATTGAAATGAAAGATTAAACGGAAACGTACCAATCATGGAAAGAAATGCGGATAACTAGCTCGCATAGATTCTTCGGTCTCCCAAGTAGCTTCACGCTCGGGATGATTCTTCCAAAGGATCTTAACGAACGTAATCGTTTTATTTCTCATGGCTCACTCCTGACGGTCCAAAATGGCCTCAGGCTCCTCAACAAAAGACAAATCTTCCCGAATCTAATCAAATGGATATGAAACTACATGCAACGGATGATAATTGTATCCTCTTAACATGGACACATGGAACACATTATGCATATGAGACAATTGCAGAGGTAATGCCAAACGATAAGAGACTTCACCAATACGCTCTAAGATTTCAAAAGGACCAATGAAACGCGGACTCAGCTTCCCTTTAATACCAAAACGTTTAACACCTCTGCACGGAGACACCTTAAGGAATACACGATCACCGAAATTGAATTCCAAATCCCTTCTATGACGATCAGCATAACTCTTTTGTTGTGCCCTTGCTTCTTTGAGTTTCTCCTTAGCAACGACAACCTTCTCATTAGTCACCTCAATCAACTCCGGTCCTTCAATAAGTCGTTCCCCGACTTCATTCCAATAGATAAGAGCTCTACATTTTCGCCCATACAACAGTTCAAAGGGAGCCACTTTGATGCTAGCATGCCAACTGTTGTTGTAAGAAAATTCCACCAAACACAAATACTCATCCCAATTACCGGTCCATTCAAGAGCACAAGACCTCAACATATCCTCCAAGGTGTGAATAGTCCGTTCCGTCTGTCCATCAGTCTAAGGATGGAATGCTGTACTAAACTTGAGTCTTGTACCCCAAGCTTTCTGTAACCCCTTCCAGAAACGAGAAGTAAAACGTGGATCTCTATCAGACATGATCGCTGCTAGAGTACCATGTAATCGAACAATCTCCTACCGAAATATTTCTGCCAACCTACCAACCGAAAAGTCTTTCCGAATGGGTAAAAAGTGAGCTGACTTGGTTAAACGATCAACCACAACCCAGATAGCATCATTCCTCTTCTGTGTGCGAGGTAATCCTGTCACAAAGTCCATGGAAATCTGATCCCACTTCCAAGTAGGAATATCCAAAGGTTGTAAAAGACCGATAGCACACTGATGCTCAATCTTCACTTGCTGACATGTCAAACACTTGGCCACAAACGTAGCTATGTCCCTCTTCATCCCATTCCACCTGAAATTTTGCTTCAAATCTCTATACATTTTGGTAGAACCAGGATGGATAGTGAAAGGAGAACCGTGTGCTTCAGACAACACGGATTCTCGAATTGAAGGATCACCAAGAACATACAAATGATCACCATACCATACAATTCCATCACCGTCAACATGAAACTCCGTCTGTTTACCCTCTTCCAGGTTCTGAATTATAGACCACAATTCGCCATCGTCTTTCTGCGCTTCCTTAACCCGCAGTATCAGGTTAGGCTCAACCTTCAAACTTGTCCAATAACCATCTAACCCCCGAATACATAGTTCAACCTCCATAAGTTCCAATTCAATGAGAATCTTTGGTGCAATATCAAGACTAGCCAAGATCCCAAACTTCCTACTAAGAGCATCTGCAACCACATTCGCCTTGCCTGGATGATACTGAATGTTTGCATCATAATCCTTAAGGAGTTCCAACCAACGCCTCTGTCTCATATTCAAATCCTTCTGAGTAAAGATATATTTGAGACTTTTATGATCGGTAAATATGTCACAAGTTTTGCCATACA
This sequence comes from Artemisia tridentata subsp. tridentata, assembly GCA_021014915.2. Taxonomy (NCBI): domain Eukaryota; kingdom Viridiplantae; phylum Streptophyta; class Magnoliopsida; order Asterales; family Asteraceae; genus Artemisia; species Artemisia tridentata. Next base: position 223,430,356 of record CP139509.1, read on the forward strand.
AATAATGTCGCCATATCTTAAGGGCAAACACGATTGTTGCCAACTCCAAGTCGTGTGTAGGATAATTTGCCTCATACAGTTTCAGCTGTCTAGATGCATAAGCAATAACTTTACCGTGTTGCATAAGGACACATCCCAGACCTTTCTTCGAAGCATCACTATAAATCTGAAAACCACCAGTTCCTGAAGGAAGAGTAAGTATAGGAGCAGACACCAATCTCTTCTTCAACTCTTCAAAACTCCTTTCCCGTTCTTTATCCTAAACAAACTTCTCACCTTTTCGCATAAGCTTCGTCAACGATAAAGCTAATCGTAAGAATCCTTCCACAAACCTCCTATAATAACCAGCAAGACCCAAGAAACTCCTAACCTCGGTCATTGTCGTCGGTCTTGGCCATTTAGTGATAGCCTCAACCTTCGCAGGATCCATGGTAATACCATCCGCCAATACAATATGGCCTAAGAAAGCCACCTGCTCCAACCGAAATTTACACTTCGAAAACTTAGCATACAACTTCTTCTAGCGTAAAATCTCCAATACAATACGGAGATGCTCTTCATGTTTCTTTTTTGTATTCGAATATACAAGAATGTCATCAATGAACACGATAACAAATTTGTCCAGAAATTCATGGAAGACACGATTCATCAGATCCATGAACACAGTTGGAGCATTGGTCAAACCAAACGGTATCACCAAGAATTCATAATGACCATAACGTGTATGGAAGGCAGTCTTAGGAACATCCTGCTCTTTTACCCGTAACTGATGGTAGCCGAACGTCAAATCAATCTTAGAAAAGAACTTCGCTGAAGTTGGTCGAACAAATTTTCGATGCGAGGTAAAGGATAACGGTTATGAATAGTAATACGGTTCAACTCTCGGTAGTCAATGCACAACCTCATACTACCGTCCTTCTTCTTTACAAACAAAATGGGAGCACCCCAAGGTGAAAAGCTTGGACGAATGAAACCACGCTCTAGAAGTTCTTGCAACTGCTCCTTCAATTCCTTCAACTCAATCGGAGCCATACGGTATGGAGCTTTAGAAATGGGTTCAGCCCCAAGAATAAGTTCAATGCCAAATTCTACTTCACGTTCAGGTGGTATTCCAGGAAGCTCTTCTGGAAACACATCAAGAAAATCCCGAACAACCGGATGACTCTCGAGGTGAGGACCATCCAATGAAGTATCCTTGATAGAGGCCAAGAAACCTTCACAACCATGGGAGATTAAGGTACGAGCCTTCAGATCGGAAATGATCTTAATGGGTTTACCAGGTGGGGAACCATGGTAGACAAATTCTGGATTATTTAAATCACTAAATATAACACGCTTGGTATGACAATCGATAGTGGCTCGATGTGTAGTCAACCAATCCATGCCCAAAATGATATCAAAATCACACATGTCTAACGGATACAGATTAGCAGAACGAATTCTATAGTCAAATCGAAGCGGACAGTTCAGATACTCGTGACGAATGATCACAAGATCTTTCATAGGTGTAGAGATCGATAAAGCATAATCAATTTGTGTGGAAGGAACAGTTATGTGTTTAGTAAATTTAACGAAAACCACAGAGTGAGTTGCACCTGTATCAAATAAGACAAATACAACACGATCATACATAAAAAGAATTCTCGTAACGGTACCTGAAGAGTTTGCTACCTGATCTCTGGTCAAGGAGAACACTCTACCTATCTCAGTAGGTGGTTTATCATCCTTATTACCCCTACCACCGTTCTTAGGGCAATCCCTAGCCATATGCCCAGTCAACCCACAAATAAAGCACGCTCTAGTAACACGATGACAAGGTTTCCCCGGATGCAACTTTCCATACGTCTCACAGGGTGGAGACGAAGCTTGATCAGGAAATCTCTTCTGGTTAGAGGAACCCGAAGCACGGTTGGAGTGCTGACCACGATCACGATCACGTCCATACCTCTGACCACTATTGTTACCCTGCCTGCCAAGAACTCGTCTATCAAACCCCTTCTGATCATAGGGCCGCTGCTCATAACCCCTCTGATTGTTGCTCTGAACTGCTAGCCTAATTCGGCCCCCATTACGATCTCTCTTGCTGTTCTGCCTAGCTCTCTCTCGTAGTATCTCAATATTTCGAGCAGCATTGCCCACATGGGCTACATCCGTGAACTCCATATTAACCATCCCATCCAAAATCCCATCATTAAGAGCCCACTTAAAATGTTTAGCCTGCTCAGCCTGTGTACCTACCCTAGATCCCAGAAAACCAACCAACCTAAGGAAACACTTCATGAATTCAGTACTCGGCTCATCCTCACCCTGACGAATAGTATGATACTCATGCTCATACTTCTGCTGTTCGGATAGCGGGAAAAACTATAGAAAGAAAAGGTCACGAAAATCATTCCATGACAAAGCAGTCGCATACGACTCACTACCCTTCGCCTGCTTATAAGCCTTCCACCAACTCAGAGCATCGCCTTCCAGCTTATAGCTAGCCAGTCTAGCTTTAAATTCATCCGCACAGCCCAAAACCTCAAAAATCTTCTCTATATGGGCAATCCAATTCTTGGCATCCACAGGAGTAACAGCCGAGCTAAAGGATCGCGGCTTCTGCTTCACAAATTTCTCTAACCAAGTGTGGATGTTGGTGGGTTGACCACCACCATAACCGCCACTACCAGATGCCTGTCCCTGACGGACCTCATCAGCAATGTGGGCGGTAAGATTCGGTAACAAAGCATTTACAGCATCTTGAACTGCTGCAGCAAATGAAGGGTTTGAGCTAAAGTCTTCGGTAGCACGGGTGTTCACCATCTGAACGGTCCACAAACGGATCAGTAAGATAAAAAGAGCACAATATCAAAATATGGAAGGAAAAGATCAAAAGGAAAGAGCATAGCAAAGGAAGCCTCCCAAATCCTCACAGGTCATATCCAAAGTTCTACAGGGCGAAACCTAGCGCTCTGATGCCATAATTGTAACACCCCAACCCGAAAAGGGTCGAAACGCCACATTATGGTGTCAAATCAGAACATAGTAATAATGCAAGCGAAAACTTATTAAATAAATACCAAAGTCATGAAAACCAAAGACTTCCAAAGTACTAAATCTAAACGATGTCTAAACCAAAGGAAATATCCAAAACATATGTCTAATAATCATAAGTTCAACAATGGGAAACTAGGCAAGGTAAGTCTTCTAAGCTCCTACTCTCATCACTCCTACCCAACATTCCGCTTATTACCTGCCGCATGGAAAAGAAAATGCGGCTGAGCTAACGCTCAGTGAACAGATATAAATAATGAAAGGTAATAAGCAAATGAATAAACAAAATAAAACTAAGAAAACTGCTGAACAATATATCATACGTCATGAGGAATAAATGAATGAATAAGAATTTAGAATAACAGGGAATGCCTACAAGCCCTAAAAAAATGTCTAAATATGATACATGAATAGACCCAAAATAGAAAAACATAATCATAGCAAAGCATAATATAATGTACACATGATATGCATCTCATGATGTACCAAATGTGATATGGGGTGTATGGCACACACCATCCATTCACTAAATACCTGAATTGAACAAAGTACCTAGGATGCATCCATACGCAACCTGCAAAACAGATATACATATACAAGTTCGAGACTATGCATACGTATGTTAATATAATAATAATAAATATGGCGGCCATTGTTGCTATATAGCATAAGTGGGAACGCTGTGGACTAATCATACCTTCATAGAACAGTGTCATGCCATAGGGCCTCTATGACATGGTCATGGTACCTCCATGACTAGTTCAAATAGCTAGGGAAACAAAGTTAGAAAAATGATATGAACAGAATATAAAGGTAATCATTAATCATATAACTGAAAGGGAAATCTAATCAATTGAATAATATAAGCATAGCAGAACGGATAAGGAGCAAAATAGAATAACAGGAATCAGGAAACAAGGCATGAGAGAAAACCCTTACTGAAAAAGGGCAGAATATCTGTACCTTAGCAAGCAATGAAATAGAAACAAAATTAAATGAACACAGGGACGGAAATCACTCCTTCTTCAGAGAATCTACATGAATTATGGATCAATTATTATTTAGGAGTCCGTTTTTAAATGTCATTAATTGTCATAACTGATTCTTAAATACTTATAGTTATTCATTAATTGTGATTAGGGTTTCATTACTAAAATTAGGTTAACATATATTTAAGAGTATCCGAATTAACATTACAAATGTAATTTAGGTCAAAACACATTAAATGGGGTTAGGTTACACTAAAACCTTAACTTATAACATATTTCAGATTTTATCATATTCTGGTCCCTGTATTTATGAATTTTATACCATACTTAAGTGTTTACTGAGGAGCTCAAATATTTATCATGGATACTTATATATGTTGGGTACTTACAGTAATTTTCCCAGCTTTTATTTCAAAGTGATAGTACCATTTCAAAAATCGTTTTCCCAAACCTGCCCAGAAAGTGCACTGCAGGTACACCATGAAAGTTTATATTTGATTAACCCATTTAAACCATTCAGAAAAATCCCCAAAAATTCCAGTAAGTCTTATACATCTTAAAAATTCTCCCTATCAAATAAGACCTCTTAATTCCTCACTATTTGGAAAATAAAATTCAAAAACATCAGTTGAATTTTCAGACTCCTAAACTCAGGATTGACATCTAATGTTCTAAAAATCCGAAAGTCACCTACCCGACCTCCAAAAATTACGAAATTTTATATCCAGATAGCACACATCCTGAACTTAGTTTTAGACTAAAAAATCTTGCAAAAACACGTTGGCATCATTAAATTAGACCCCTTTAAATCCGATCCAAATTCTGGACAGCATGCAGTTGAGACATAAACAACCCTAACCTAAACCCCTTTTTAACCCACTTTAGATCCGATTCAAACACACATCTTATGGGTTTAATTCACACCAAACATACATGTTTTACAACCCTTATGATCGACACACTCATCATACACACAAACACAAAAATAACGAGACACATACAAGTCACCCACAATCACAAAACAAGCCCTAGCCCTCATATTAAATATGTACGCCCTACATTAATTGGATTTTAGGGTTTTCTGATTTTAGCAACATGTACATAACGTATAATCAACGTCTTAATACTGATTGTAAATGTCTATTATGGCTTGTTAAGTCTAGGTCGAATCACACAAGAAAACATGGTCGATTTTACAAATTTTAGCAAGGTTTAATTCTATGATTTTATGTGACGGTTTTTATACTTATACATATGTTATGATTATAACGAGGCAACATGGTTTCCAAAACAGATTACAAATGTGATGAGGATTATAATAAGATGATGTTTAGATTGAAAACCAAGTGTATGTCAAAAGAGATTTGTGTTGGAGTACCTTGGAGACTTAACGAGGCTAAGCGACCAAAAGAGAGCAAGAAAACAACACCAAAACGTTTACACCAAACCTTGGTTCGATTCTATCACCAATGGAGGGCGCACCACAACCTTCAAGCCTTCAAATGGAGAGGATATAGTTTGCCTGGAACTTGTATTGCGTGTGTTTGAATGTCGAATGAAAGAAAAAAAAACAGAACCGTATGTTTTAATGGAGAGAAAGCGTGTGATTTGGTGTGTGAGAGTATTATGGAAACCATATAATCTTTTATAATTTAGAGATATACACATTAAATAAATAAAAAAACGTGTATATAGAGGGGGGGCAGGGGGCCGGAATTTGGACTAGGATTAAGGAAAGGATTTGTAACAAGTTTATTTATTTAGTTATCTTATGTTATAATTCATATAATGTGTTATTATCATATCATCTATAGTTTAGGTAATTATTAATTATTACATCACTTAGGTTAAAATTCAAATTAGGTGGGAAAATGAGAAATCAAAATTTAGGGTTTTACAGGTTAGGTTAAGAGGATATCCAAGGGAATATTCCAAACTTGGAGAGGAGGGTGAGATGGAGGGTTGAGATGAGTTTGCGTGAGTTGGCTTGATATGATGGGGAGCCTAAGGTTGGATTCAAATTTGAATTCTAGTTGTTGGAGTGTGAGAGAGTGAAGAGATAAGGTTGAGTTGACATATGTAAGAAGGATGTGATGGGGAGCCTAAGAGAGGATTCAAATTTGAATTGTGAGAGGAGGTAGGGAGTGAGGGAGGTTGTATGTGGGAGAGTGAGTTGTATTTGTGTAAGAGTGAGTTGGATAAGGATGTGATGGTGATAAGTTGGGGATCCTCTGGCTTGTATTCAAAATTTGAATTTTTGAATGTAGGAGATGAGAATGAAGGTGGTTTGTGGTGAACGTTTATTTGTGTTTTTGAAATAAAGGGTTGGATGAAGAAGATGATGAGGTCGTGAAATAAAGGGTTGGAATGTATAGAAGGGAATGTTTGGAAGATTTGATGTGGGAATGTAGGGGACAAGAAGTACATGGAAGTACATAGAGTGTAAGGGAATATTAAGAGAATGTTGGAGATAAGATTTGGGAGGATTTTGAAATGGTTGGAGGATTAGTTTGGTGTAGGGATTAATCAAAGGATTGGTTATGGCCTAATCACAATGTCATAAAGAAAGAAAATAGTTGACAATTATGATTATGGGTTGAGAAAATCAAAGGTTACTTATAGTTTCAAGTAACTCAACGTCGAGAATTCATAATCTCATAATACGTGAATTTCCACAACTCGGCGTATTCAATAATCACCTTGATGCAAACAAGCTAAGTGCTTTGCATCATTGTAAAGCATATCCCATAACGGGAAAGGATGCGTTTACGCAAATGGGCCTTTGACTTAGTTTGACCAATAAGAGAGTAAACCCGTTACGTGATTAGAGAAGACGTAACACGAATTATGGCCTTATGAATACTTTCACTTGATGTCACGTGAAATATATAAGCTCCCTAGGTTTAGAAAAGCCTTGGCTAGAGGCGTTTATCGAAATACTTGAGTTGGCGTTTTTCCAAAAAACGGGAGGTTGTAAATTTGGATCCCTCTAATTCTAAAACTCGTTTCGAGTGTTCCCAATGAAGCACATAACATATTCATACCTGTATTGAAAGATCCACATTTGTCAGGTAAGGGGAAAGCCGACTTTCAAAATTTGTCCCGACCAATACAGTGGGTTGGCGCGTCGGAGCGCCGGCAGCGCGCCAGGCCTAGTTCTTGGGTCGGGAAGATTTTAGCTAACGTTTGTGATTTTATGTGTTTCGAATGTTTATTTGTCATCATTAAAACATAAGGAGATCCAACTAATGTTGTCCAAACAATATGTATATGTTTAAGTGTGGTGTAAATAAATGGTGATAAAAGATGATAACCATTACACAATAAAGATGGTGAAAAATGGAAATAGGAAAAAATGGTTAAAACACAAGTAAAAATAATTTAGGTCTTAAGACTTGTTTTTATGGTGGGTGGTGGTTCACCTTTATGGTGACCATATATATAATTTTCGAGCAATATAGATTTGGTTTCACAAGGTGAGCCAACACGCGCCACGACCATAAAAACCCCAATGGTTACGCGCAATGCAAGAGAAGAAAGGAAGATGAGGTGATGGTGATCACCTCTCAAGAACCGAAGAAAAAAAAAGAAACAACAACTTTTTAGAGGGCCCACTCCAGATGGTAACACATAAAATGAAAATATTAATAAACTTTATCATTTTTTTACATATAAATATCCCCAAAACCCATCATTTTTATACACATCTTCTCATTATATCTTTATATTTACTCTCATTATCATCTTCTACAAAATGTCTCAACAAAACACTCCAAAAACTAAAACCCCAAAATGTCGACAACAAAATGCCCAAACACCCAATTCAAATTTTCGTCTTGGTCCTACTTCACCGGTAAACTTTCGAGCCCCATCATTTACTTACGAAAAATAGCAATACCAAAACTCACTATTCATAGCTCAACAACAAAATATGTATCAACCACAAATGTACCCGCAATACCAAAACCAACAATACCAAAACCCATAAATGTACGATCCGTTGAATATTGGCGGTTCTTACACAACAAAATATTGGCGGTTCTTGATCACCACCTCCACCTATATATCTCATCCATCCATTTAATGATGAGGATTTAGGGATGTACGAACCTCAATTTTCTTTGTCTACGCCTAATACCATTGGTGAGGACTCTTCCGTCGAAGAAGTCCCGGTCCCAAAGAAGAAGCCATCAAAAGAGGATGGCTAAAAATGTTGATGAAGGTATCTGATGCATTCCATGGACTCCTAAAGAAGAAAACACATTGTGCAAAGTTTGAGTCTGTATATCCGAAGATAGCGTCGTTGGTAATACGAGAAAGGAAAGTGGGTTTTGGATGGAGGTTTTAGGTTATGTTGAGCAAGCAATGAAGGTAACCGATGTTCGAACCTACAATTCGTTAAAGGGGAAATGGAAGAATATGCGTCCTAAAGTGGCTCAATTTTGTGAAGTGTACGATAAGTCATCCGAAAGGCGTAAAGTGGAGCCGGAGAAGGGGATTACACACAAAAGACACTTGACGAATATCGTGCTGAATATGGAGTACCTTTTACACTTCTTCATGCATGGAGAATGTTACAAAATGCTCCGAAATGGAAGGAGGTGGAACTTCCCCAATTTAAAGAAGCGAAATAGGAAAAGTTCAAGAGATATAAGTCATCGGGGTCAAGTTCGTACAACACAACGCAGTCAACAGAGGGTAGTTTTAATATCAATGATATTGTTGGAGACGAGGAGGTGTAGGAAGTTCGACCAATGGGCAGGGACAAAGCGAAGAAGAAAGCGTCAACATCATCCTTTCCATCGACATCGTCAGCAGCTGACAGTGATAAAGCGTTGGCTAGGTTGATGGTCACCAAATATGCAAGTCAACCCAAGTTGTTTATGTCAATGGAGAAATCAGACTGCACTATCTATTTAGAGATCAAAGGATGGAGATGGAAATGCAACAAAAGAAGCTTGAAAAGGAGATGGAAATGTAACAAAATAAGTTCGAAATAAAGCAACAAATGTTGGTCATCCAAGAAGAAAAACAACAACAAAAAGACGAACTCTTCTATAAGAGTCATACTGATCACTTGAGTGGAATCAACCTCGAAAGTGTGTTGCAGATGAAGCATGCGATCAAGGAGTAGTGAAATTTATCATATTAGTTTACGTTTTTAATTTCGTACATTTAGGTTTTCAATTATCAATCTACTGTATTTAAAAAATGAATAAAAATTAATTTAACTTTTAATTAAATTTGTTAAAAAAATTAGGCTTAGTGGTGACAAATGCGATAACTATAAAAGCTAAACTTTGATGATAAGTGATGGTGGACAACTTATATGAAAGCGATGGTAATGGTTTAAAAAAAAAAAAAAAAAAAAAAAAAAAAAAAAAACCTTCTAATGTTAGAATTCCTATTACACCAACCCACATGAAGCCGTGCCACAAATCGAATATACGCTTTTAACCGATACATATATGGACCACTTGTACACAATAATGGACATATGTTCCAGTACATACTCCATTATCATGCTCATGAACAGTTTTGATTTGATGCAGTATTAAAATCATGTAATTCAATATGAAAATGAATTAAAATACAAGTTGGTTAAACAAAGATTTTTAGAATCGGGTCTCGGGATACTATCTAGGATCATTTTTGTTTTTGCAAATCGTGATCGTATCAGGATTTTAAGATCTTAGTATATTGTCATTCTCTTAATATGCGTTGTAAAATGATGCAAATCTACATATTATTATATATCATGTATCATGAAATATATGTCAAATTTATGATTATGTAGTGTTTCATACAATTAGTCTCTGTTAATACAAATATCGTCCTAAAAACGTTATTTATATTTTACGATCTTTGCTTTATTTTGTTAATGACAATTATAAGGTTTATCTTTAGCAAAGCATAAATATAAGTTAAAGTCTTTTACATTTATAGTAACAAGTCTTTTAAAACATACTTACACATTACATGATCACTAGGAATCACATTGCATATATACATTTTACATTTACATGTTTTATTTTTAATTCTTAAATTATAAATATTAACATGACATCATGGCATACCTCATTTTGATATCTTGAGGATTTGAAATATATTTTGGAAAGATTCTTAAGTAACAAAGTTGACTTTGCAAGATCTTGATATGACTTGACAAAGATATGGAAATATATGGGATGTTCTTAGCTGGCATGTTCCGGCGGAACCAAACCATATAACTGGTGGATCCCTTTGTTTGGTTCCGCCAAATCCGCCGCCTGTTGATCAGCTTTGCCTATAAATAGCAAGCTGATCATTCAGGCACAATCATCACTCATATAGCCTAAATTATATATTCATTCATTTGTAAATTACTAACCCATATCTTTCATTCATTTCATAGATCTCACTTTTGTAGCAAAGAAGATCAAGCATACAAGCTTCAACATACTTACTGTTGCAAGTTTTATTAGTTAGATACTGTGTGATTTGTTAGTGTTCACACATCATTGTTATACCTTTCATTCAGTAGAGTTTGGTTAGTGTTTTATTCCTTAAAACATAAAGAGTGTCGGGAGTGGTTGTACCCTTGTTAAAGAACCAACGGGAGTGATTGTACCCTTGTAAAGAACCCGATGTTTAGCTTAGTACTGGATAAAGTGTAAGCGACGTGTATAAAGGTTTTCTCCACCGAGAAGGGAGTTTGTTTCTTAGTGAAGAAAAACTCTCGAGTTAGAGGCTCGAGGAGTGGAGTAGGGCAAGGAAGAGAGTCCTTGTAGCCGAACCACTATAAATCTCCGTGTTGTGGTTTGATTGTTCCTATCCTTACTTACTTTACTTATATTGTTTGTTTGTGAGTATTTACTTTGAAATCACGTTAAGTCACAAAGCGAATTAATTTTAAAAACGGTAAAAACTATTCAACCCCCTTCTAGTTTTCCACAATTGGCATCAGAGCTACGTTACTCAAGATTTTCAAATATATTGTATTTTAAAACTTGAAACGATCAATGGATTTTGAAAACTTTAAAGAAAGGCAATCTATGCAAAGACCACCACTATTTGAACCAAATTGTTTCATATACTGAAAAAACCGCTTTGAGACATATGTGAAGTCAAAGGACATAGATATATGGTATATAATTGTAGAGGGTAATTACAAGCCCATAAGTAATAATATTTCAGGTGGTCGGGATTAAGGTGCTTCTCTTACTCGTCACAGTGATGAGCAAAAGAAGTTGATTGCCAAAAATAACGAAGCCAAAATGATGCTTTATAATGCTTTACCTAAGAAAGAATATGAAAGAGTTTTTATATGTAAAACGGCTAAGGATATTTGGCAATCACTAATTATCACTCATCAAGGGAACTCACAAGTCAAAGATAACAAAATTGATCTTTTTGTTCAACAATATGAACAATTTGTTATCTCTGAAGATGAGACCATTGACAGTGCGTTTGCTAGGTTTAATACTATTATTACATCTCTTAAAGCACTTGATGAATCTTTTTCTAGTAAGAATTTTGTCAGGAAATTTCTAAGAGCACTCCATTCAAAGTGGAGAGCGAAAGTGACGGCTATTGAAGAATATAAGGATCTTTCAAGCATGACACTGGACGAGCTAATTGGAAATCTCAAAGTTCACGAGATGGTGATGGAAAAAGACTCAGAAATAGTTAAAGGCAAAAAGGAGAAGATGAAGTCCATTGCCTTGAAAGCTATGGTAGAATCAAGTGATGATGAAGAATCTTGTTCTAGTAGCGAAGACGAAGAGTATGCCATGGCCGTAAGAGATTTCAAGAAATTCTTTAGGAGACGAGGAAAGTTCGTAAGACCACCTCGTGAAGAAAAGAAATCCTTCCGGAAAGACCGTGACGATAGGAAAGGTAAGGTAGATAGGAAATGTTATAGGTGCGGGGATTCTAGTCACCTAATAGGAGAATGTCCAAAGCCTCCAAAGAACAAGTCCCAAAGAGCATTTGTTAGTGGAGCTTGGAGTGATAGTGAAGGTGATGACGACGAGCCTAAGAACGACGAAGTTGCTCTCATGGCTCATGACACAGAAGAGGTGTGCTTAAAAGTTGAGTTAGAACCAGATGAGTGGATTAAAGATAGTGGGTGTTCAAGACACATGACGAGGAACAAAAGCCTTTTCTCATCCTACCATATGTACGACGGAGGTAATGTCACATTCGGTAGCAAGCTTAAAAGTAAAATCATCGGAAAAGGTACAATCTCTCATGACTCTCTCACCATTGATGATGTTGCTCATGTAGATAATTTAGGATTTAACTTGCTTAGTATTAGTCAATTATGCCGCAAAAAGTATAACGTCCTTTTCAGTGAAAATGGAAGTAAAATGCTAAAAGATGGTATAACCGTAGGAAAAGGTGTTTTGAAGAATAACGTTTATGTTATGAAATTAGACAAAACACCTAAAGACAAACTTTGTCTAACCTCTTTGGACGAAAACTCAACTCTATGGCATAGACGCTTAGGTCACGCTAATATGAGGTTAATACAGTCCTTATCATCTAAGGAACTCGTTAGGAACCTGCCCAAGTTGAAATACGACCAACACTTTTGTGATGCTTGCAAAATTGGGAAACAAGTTCATAATAGCCATAAGGCTAAAAACATGGTGTCTACATCTATGTGTCTAGAATTGTTACATATGGATTTGTTTGGTCCATCCGCTATACAAAGTTACGGGAGAAACTTCTATACTTTGGTAATAGTAGATGATTACTCTAGGTATACTTGGACTAAGTTCTTGAAAACTAAAAACGAGACATTTGATAAATTTGAAATTCTAAGTAAGAAAATTCAAAATCAAATAGGAAATAACATTGTGTCTATTAGAACCGACCACAGTCGTGAATTTGAAAACGAAATCCAATTCAGAGCTTTTTGTGATGCCAATGGCATAACACATAATTTCTCGGCTCCTCGAACTCCTCAATCTAACGGTGTAGTTGAACGCAAAAATAGGACAATTCAAGAAATGAGTAGAACTATGTTAAATGAACAAAATACCTCAAAAGTTTTGGTGTCACGCCATAGATACATCCACATATATCCTAAATAGAGTCCTAATTAGACCATTCTTGAATAAAACACCATATGAGCTTTATAGAGGCAAAAAGCCTACGTTAGGATATTTTAGAGTTTTTGAAAGCAAGTGCTTCATAGTAAACACTAAGGATTACCTCACCAAGTTCGACCCAAAGTCGTATGAAGGTGTATTTCTAGGATATTCATAAAATAGTAAAGCATATATTGTCTTGAATAAAGAAACATCAAGAGTAGAGGAATCGTTGAACGTAACATTCGACGAAAGTCTACCTCCCTCTAAGACATCACCTTTGGTAGATGATGACTTAGTTGAAAGTCAGATGGTTGAAAACCAAGAAAACATAGAGAATGACAAAGAAGACGAACTGGTAAAAAGAGAAATTGTCAACATCAAAGAATCCAAAAGTCATCCATTAGACAACGTCATAGGAAAAATTAACGAAAGAACCTTAAGGTCAAAAGACCAAAACGAAAGTAATTTCTTTTGTTTTGTTTCAACCATTGTACCTAAAAATTTTAATGAAGCCATAAAAGATGAATCTTGGGTCATAGCGATGCAAGAAGAATTAAATCAGTTCGTTAGGAATGACGTTTGGACATTAGTACCTCAACCTCAAAATCAAACCATAATTGGAACTAAATGGGTATTTAGGAACAAAATGGATAAAAATGGAGTAGTGTCTAGAAACAAAGCTAGGCTAGTAGCTCAAGGCTATAATCAACAAGAAGGTATAGATTACGATGAGACATTTGCACCCGTCGCTAGGCTTGAGTCAATTAGAATATTACTTGCATATGCATGTGCACACGACTTTAAACTATTCCAAATGGATGTTAAAAGTGCTTTTCTAAATGGTTTTATTAATGAGGAAGTGTATGTTGCACAACCTCCCGGCTTTGCCGATTTTGAAAAACCAAATCATGTCTACAAACTTAAGAAACATTATACGGACTTAAGCAAGCACCAGAAGCTTGGTATGATCGACTTAAAACTTTCCTAGTTTGACCATAAGTATACCATGGGCCTAGTAGACAACACTCTTTTCACCAAGAAAAATGGATCACATATTATCATAGTCCAGATATATGTGGATGGCAATATATTCGGTTCAACTTGTCAAGAGTTATGCGATGAATTCTAAAAAATCATGCATGATGAGTTTGAAATGAGTATGATGGGGGAACTAAACTTTTTCTTAGGTCTCCAAATCAAACAATCAGAAGATGGGATATTCTTCAACCAATCTAAGTATATCAAGGATATGCTTAAGAAATTTGGTCTTGAAGATTCAAAACCTATTAAAACACCAATGTCCTCGGAAACTAAAATCACTAAGGATGAAGAAAGTGAATCCGTAGATAGCACTAAATATAGGGGAATGATTGGTAGTTTACTTTACCTAACGGCTAGTAGACCAGACATTATGTTTAGTGTTTGTCTACGTACACGCTTTAAAGAAGATCCCAAAATATCCCATCTTGAAGTCGTTAAACGGATCTTTAGGTACATAAAAGGCACTACACATTTAGGATTATGGTATCCCAAAGGAACAGGAATGGAAACCATAGTGTATGCCGACTCAGACCATGCCGGTTATTATGTTGATAGGAAAAGTACAAGCGGTATTTGTACTTTTGTTAAACATTGTCTCACCTCATGGTTTGCTAAGAAACAAAAATCCCTCGCAATATCAACAACTGAAGCCGAGTATGTGTCAGCAGGAAAAGCTTGCCAACAAGCACTGTGGATGAAACAAGCTCTCGTCGACTATGGAATTGAACTCAATGACATTCCTATTCTTTACGACAACAAAGGAGCTATCGACCTCAGCAAAAATCCATTCCAACATTCTAGAACCAAACACATAGAAATACGACACCACTTCCTACGCGACAATGTTCAGAAGGGAAACATCTCAATTGAGAAAGTTTCCTCAGAGGACAACATTGTCGATATCCTCACAAAACCCCTCAAGAGAGAACCTTTCAACTATCTTAGACTTGGTTTAGGATTAATGGAACCTAGTGAGTAGATAAAACATTAGCTCAAATCTTAGATTAACTAAACACGGCAATAACCAAATGTTGTGTTCTGATCCTGTGGATCCAACCGACAACAAGGGCGGATCCCTTATTTTGGATCCACCGGATCCGTGGCCTGCTGAGCCTATTTTTAGTATATTAAACAAACACCCTATACTATTCATCACACTTCCCAAAAACATACTAGCTACTAGTATTCGACTCAATATCAACCAAATTCACAATTTAGGTCATCTCCTTCCATCAATTTGTGCTCTAATCATCACTGTAAGTATCCTAATCACGTCTACATTCCTGATCTGCGTTTAGGATTTCTATTTCATGCACAAAATCAAAACTTAGGGTTTATGCATATTTTTAGTAAAATCATGAAATATATCTACTGAATTGCATAACAAAACATGTTTTCCATAGTTAGGAATTGCATCTTGTAGTACATTGTCATAATTCATCAAAAACCCCATGAGAAATTTTTGCTAAAATCTTCTCACGACTAGAAAAAGCGGTTTTTGGACATTGTTCATACGAATACAAAAACGTTATGTTTTAAACATCACTTGCATAATGTATCTTGAATGCTAAAGGAAATACATAATTAATATGTATTTTCGAGTACATTCAATCGAAGCTACATTGAAGTAGAAGCGTTTGGGTTATCTCTTGTTTTATCATAAAACTTGCGTAAACAAAATTTTCATGCATCAAAAGGAGTCGAGATAACCGTACCTCCACATTGTCCCCATATAGGCACACACTAGAAATATGTATACGTATTTTCGATAATTTCAACTAAACTATATATTTTTCGTGTCTAGGATACTCATGCCTCCCGCAAATTTTTATGATCACAAAGAAACCGTTAAATACCTACCTAAACATCACAAAACTAAAGGACTTAGTGAGGAACAAGTTGAAATATTCAAAGCCTTAGAAAAATGGTACGTACATGAGGGTAGAACCGTAGATTCCAAATTCCTAGAAGGAACCATCATTAGAGAACAACTTGCTGCCATTCGGTTCGATTGTCTCCTAGACATTGATGAACTCATAATCCCCAGATTCATACTTGAATTTTATGAAACTGTAGGCCTTAGCACAAATGATTATGGTTACATGAATATTCATTCAAAATAAACCAAACTCAGTTCAACATTCCTCTAGATCAATTTGGAGATATTTTAGGTGTTGCTAGTCATGGAGATTGTTTCTATTCAGAAAAATGGCCATTGTCCATTCTCGAGTCCAACCTCGATCGTACTCATCCATACGACACACCTCTAATCTCAAAAGAGGACATACGTGCTCACTTTTTTGTTCCTAGAACCTCCTACACTAGGACTAGTCGAGGAAAGGAGGTAAATCGTGATCCATTTGCCATGGAGCTCAATGAACTTAGGCCCCAATTCAAAAAGCTCGAGGAAATTCTTAGGGCAAACATGATTAGCACCATAGGAAATAGAGACCATGTTAACGTAAGTCTTTGCTACATGCTCTATTATGTGTCAAACCACCGACCATTCAACCTTGCTTACTATATCGCCAATAGAATGGTCGATATTCCGGTTTAAGGCACCAACGCCATGCCCTACGGGATGCTTCTCACCCGTATTTATAGAGCCTTTGCACCAATTCCTAGAAACGCTTTAGGATTCGTTCCCGACTACACCGAGATTAAGCACGCTTTTGTTCCACTTAGTGATCATCGGGTAGCCGTAGCAAAGGGAAAACGAGCTCACCCTCCTACATCATCATCATCATCCATGAGTGAAGAGGATGGTTTGCCAAACTCTAGGATCTCACTACCCGAGTACTTGAGTCAACTTCCTCCAATCCCGAACGGATCAGCGGAATTTCAACAAACCAAAGGAATGTTGAAGAATTTGGGCCGTTGGATCATGAAGCTTCACAAGAAAATGAGTAAGAAGTGAGGTTTAAGGGATGTTTGGTATTAGACTTTTTCAAACAATGATGTGTTGAACTTGTGTGTTTTTTAGAATCTTGTGTTAGTACTTAACTTGTATGTGAACTAACTCAACATTGCAGGATGATAACATTTATTGTTATCGATTTTCGGAAATTAAGCCACCGTTTGGCTTAACCTCTTATATGGTAAGTTATTGTCATCGGATTAATCTATGTATAAATGTGTGTTAGAACCTATGTATTTAGTAGTTTTCTATTACATATTAGTAGTTACATATGATTGAGAACAATTTTCGAGTTTTGAACGAATAACGCAAAGTTTGACATATGTTTTGTTTAAATTAGTACTTTTTGATGGCGGATTTGGCGGATCCAAAATATGGGATCCGTCTGTTTATATTTTTGGCTCCGCCAAAATAGAACCTGCGGATTCTGCGGAACCCAAATAAGGGATCCGCATTTGTTATCGATTGGATCCGCCGTATCCAACAGTAACTTTTTCTAAATTCCCGACTAATCCCGATCCTAAGATTATTGATTCAAGTTCTTAGGTTTATTCTACTGATCATTAGGAACATTGGGATGCTTTACGAATACTTAGAATCATAAGAAATCAATTTCCCACCAAAATTTGAAAATTCAAATTTTCCATGTGAGTTACCTTTCTATTACAAGCAAGGAACCCTCAAATTGGTTCCTTGAAATCCGTGGGAACATCACTTCAACAGAATTTCCACTCACTCCTTGCATTTACTGCAAATCTTCTAAAATTCACTCAACTTAAGCTCTATGGGTTGACTTAAATGATGTGACTAGCACAAACTTTTGTTCCAAATCATTAGGAACCAACATTCCTCATTGGATCAACATCAAATCCAAACACAAAGTTCAATATTCTTACTGTCTATAAATTAGAAAGATCAGGATCATCACAACTCACTCACTCACCATCATCTCCAATCATCAATCCTGTACTCTAGAACAAATCTTCTCACTTCTCAAATGACAAAATCAAGTAACTCATCCACAAGCAGACCCGCAAGAAGGACAGCTCGTATGAGTGTCCGTCCTTGTTGCTTCGTGAACTTAGCTAATTCATCATCAGAGGAGTCATCTCCACTCAACATATCCTCACTAATAGCTAATGAGAATTTTCTCAACCTTGCTACTCCAACACCACCTAACACCATCAATCAACACACCACCTCCAACAATCACTCCTGTAGCAACCACACCACCACCCGCTCCATCATAGCCTACTAGATCACCTTCACCACCACATTCACCACAACTTCAGCCCCTAGAATTGTTTAGAACACCACCTTCATCACCTCATCCATACTTAGATGATTTGGAAGACCTTCCACCAAGGTCAACCAATCCTCCTCCCATGACCTTTGAAGGTCAAACACCAATGCTCTTCCATCCCATTTATCGGGATATCCATGGTCCTCTCTACCATGATTCACCACCACCTCAACCACAAACACAACCCTTCTCACCAACATCCACACTCATTGCCATTGATGAGGCAATGTGGATCAATGCACCACAAATCAATGAAGAGATCAATGAGGAGCTCACCCGCCTCTATGCTCTCTCCAATATGGTGGATTCCCACCTTGGAGAAGCCATGGATCTTCAATCCATCTTGCTCAACTCCATCACTCCTCCAACATCAAACAACCACACACCACCATCAAACAACCAACCACCACCACCTCCACAAGCCATTGAGCCCACTCTTCCTCCTAACTTTCGAAGGCATGACTGCTCACAATGCGAGAGGACCGCTCACTTGGCCCAAAGGACCAATATCTTGGTCCATGAGCTTCAAAATGAGATGAGGTTCATTTTGAAACATATTCTCGAACGCCTAAATGCAATCTCTCATCCTCCGCAATATGCAATTTTTAGTTTCTTCCTAGTCTCCTTTTATAGGATATCATAGGATTGTTTTAGGCATTATCTATTTTTAGGAACTTTTTCTTTTTATGTAACATCATGGTTTGTGACTTATGTCACAAACAATTTTCAAGTAATGAATGTTATATTTATGCTTATGGGTGATCACTATTTGGCATAATATCTTGGTTTGTTTGATTTACTAACATTATTGTATGATTGGTTTGAATTCTCATAATAATTTGACCACTTCTACTTAGGTGCATTTTTTATCAGACAAGTATTTTTGACTTTTTTAAAGTCAAATGGGTTGAACTATCATGTTTGGTTTACCTATACATAAGCATTATGCTACTTGGTTGGTGATAAGGCGAAAAGTGTACCGCTTTTAAGGGGTCATTTAAGCCCGAAATCGTATTTATTTGATCAAATATTGCCCTAAATCGTTCCTTTTGTCATTTTAGGTACTTTTGAGGAGAAATCTGGAAAAGGAGGCATTTTGGACGTTTTTGGAGCATAAAAGTGAAGAAAACGGCAAAGTCTCAATATTGTGCTGAAAGTCACCTTTGACGGCGTCAACATTAACTCCAGACGGCGTCATGCTTTGGCAAGAAAAGTTGGATGTGAAATTTACTCATGACGGGCCAGTGAGTTTGCATGAGAATTCTGACGGCGTCACGCTTTAACTAAATCAAGGGCGTCACGGCTTAAATCATAAGGGGACGGCGTCACGTTCATGATCCGACGGCGTCAAGCCTTGATAAGCCAGAATGGATTTTTGAAGAGCTAAAGAGGGACGGCGTCAAGATGGTCATCCGGGAACCCTAAAAGCGGCGAGGTGACGGCGTCACAATGCATAAGGTGACGCCGTCAGATGTCAAAGTCTATATATAGTTTTCTAATTTTTTGTCATTAAGAGAGAGCTTAGTGTGTGGAATTTTGGGATAAAACCCTAAGACGATTTTAGCTACTTTTTCAGGGCTTCATGCCTTGAGATCTTCCATGTTTCATTGAAAGATAAGTTATCAATTAATCATTCAATATGTCTATGTGTTGTTTGATTCTATCTTATGCTTGTCTTTTGTTTAACATGTTAGGCTAATTTTATCTTGTGTTTGCTTAGATCTAATGAAACCTAGCTATTGATTATTGGTTGTTAGTGTGTTGTTAGTTGTATTGGATGATTGTTTATCTATGTTAGGCTTAAGAAAACTGGCTAACTTCCTATTCGGTAACTTGCTTGAACGTCTTAAGAAACATGAACCAAACGCGTACTAAAGGTTTTTATGGTTGTATTTAATGCACAAGCGAATTCTAGTGATCCCATGTTAGGAGCTTCCTAGCCGGCTCGACATAGGAGTGAAGTAGGAGCTTGTAGAGTTTGGGGAAGTAAGTACGCCACCCCACGAATGGTATTAAGGAATACACCCGTCATCCACGCGACTAATACACACTAATTAACCGGTAAAAGATAGTTAGGGAGTAAGGAAATCTAAGTAAACACATTTCTCTACACATAAGTTTCTCACCACTTTTCATTTTTGTTATTTTATTTTATTTGCATTTGTAGTAATTTGGGTTAGTTGACTAGCAACTAATTCCGCCCACTCCTTCAAAACCCGAGATTTTACTTGCTTTCATAAAATATAAAAACATAAAAAGAATCTTCCTCAACCCTTAGACCTAATTAGAGTAGCCTTTCACACCTAACGAACACTATTCCCTGTGGAGAACGATCAATCCCCCGTACTTACCACTACACTATACTACATCGGTCAGGTACACTGCCTGGTGGGGTTGTAAGCCTCTTGAGATCCCTCGAGAGGTAAAACCTGTTGTAAGGTTGCAAAACCCACGCAATCAAGTTTTTGGCGCCGCTGCCGGGGAATAGTTATTGTTTAGGTTGAATTTTTATTTCTATTAGGTCTACTCACTAGATTCCTTTCTAGTGAGATTTTTATTTTATTTTTCTAGGTTTTCTTTAGTCTATCTATTTTCTTCGTGTCTTTGTTCGTAACCATTACCATCCGACATCATGGAAGATGGTAATATCCTTAACCCCCACAACCCACCACCACCTCCTAGAACCCGCACTTTAGGAGGATATTCCCTAAGTTTGGATGATGACCCCCCTAATCTTAGAATCACTAGGAGCCGAAGCTCGATAAAGACTCTTGCCACACCCTATGCTGAACCCGAAAGGGAAATGCATAAATTAAGACGACTCCACCAAGCGGCTGAACCATCCACGATCAATTTTGATGATGCCCTCTCCGAGGAAGAATCCAATCATCATTCTACACCTCCTAGCCCTCAACCCAATCACGATATGGAAGTTCCCGAAATCCCAATCCCCAAATGTCTCAAGGACTACTCTTCTCCCACCCCTCGTGGTTTTTTCCAATGCTATCGTTTTTCCAAATGAAACACACGGATGGGGTCTTGCGTGCAACTGATATTTGGCTGGTCCAAAGTGTATGCAAGTTTCACGGATTGAAAACTGAAGATCCAATCCAACACATCAAGGACTTCCTGAAAATAGTGGATACCCTCCACACGGACGGAGCCACTAGAGATACCTCCCGGTTGCGATTCTTTCCCCTTACCCTTCATGAAAGAGCCGGAGACTGGTATAACCAACTTCCTTCCGAATCCATCTTCACATGGGAACAGCTTATCTCAAAATTCTATGAGAAATTCTTTCCCATAGGAAGAACTTCAAAGTTGAGAGACGAAATCCTCCGCTTCCATGTTGGACCAGCAGAACCTATTCACAAATCTTGGGTTAGATTCAAGGATCTAATTAGACAGGTCCCTCATCATGGCATTGAACTCTGGCTTCTTGTCCAAATCTTTTATGACAGTGTCTCCAAAAATGACCAATTGGGCATTAATAATTCATCAAAAGGAAAAATAGCCAAATTAAGCGTTGAGGAAGGATGGAATAGAATTGAGGAATACGCGAATGATCAAGACGATACCTGGGATGAACCCGATTCGATCATGAGCGTTTCCAAGATCATGAAAGAGCCTCCTTTTGCTAGCCGGGTGAGTAGATTGAATGATCAGGTATCTTATCTAGACAAGTCGCAACCAACTAAGCGGTTATCAAACCCATACTTGATCTGTGATCAATGTGGTGGCCCGCATGAAGTAGAGGAATGCGAGGATGATACCACCACCGAACAAGCATGCTTGTCAAGCCACGACATCTTCGATGATCCTTCGCTCTTAACTTTCTACCAAAACAATGATTTCACCCCCTGGGGAAATCTTGTGAGAGAAGAGGGAGGAGGAGAATATCCTGACTACAAGGTTAGGAGCACTTTTGAGGATGATCTTGGGCACTTCACGTTTGAGAAGAATCTGCAACTAAGTGGTCTCGACAACCTCGTCACTAGCCAACAAAACGACGTGAAGGCCAAATTCGCAGAACTCAACGCCATTCTCGACGGCCTTGGCGAACCACAAAGAGATCCTTTACTCGCCATCACCACTCGTGCTGGAACAACTACTAAGGATCCACCCTACCCAGCTCAACCATCTAACGCCATGGAACCCAACACCCCTCATGAGGAGAACGATAATGTGAACGACGAAAATCCCGAGCAAACCCCACCGGTAACTCCATCCCCACCTACTCCTGCCAAACAGCCCCTTAAAGTCCCATACCCATCTCGCCTCAAGAATCAAAAGGTCGAAAGTGATAATAAAAGATTCTTGTCATATTTAAAGAATTCGGTCGTCACCATACCCCTTCTTGATGCATGTTATCATATGCCCAAATATAGTACATACTTCAAGAGGCTGCTCACCAACAGGAAAGGGCTCGAGGGTCTTGTAACCTTAGGAGAAGAATGTTCTGTGGTGACTCAACGAGGGCTACCAAAGAAGGTGGACGACCCAGGTAGTTTCACCTTGCCCTGTTCAATTGGATCTCTTTCAGTCAAAAATGCCTTAGCCGACTTAGGAGCAAGCATCAATCTTATGCCGCATTCCCTGTTCCGCAAGCTAGGGTATTCTGGGTTGAAACCAACCCGTATGAGCATCCAACTGGCCGATAGATCAGTCAAATACCCCTTAGGAATATGCGAGAATGTGCTGGTTAAGGTAGGGAAGTTTAAATTTCCAGTTGACTTCGTCATCCTAGAAATGGAAGAAGATGATCTTGTGCCCATCATTCTAGGAAGACCCTTCCTTGCAACTTCTCGTGCTGTTATTGATGTTCATGACGGCAAACTAACCTTACGAGTGGGGGCCGATAGCTTAACCTTCGACATCAAGGACACAATGAATCTTTCTCTCGAAGCAGATAATCAACTGTATTTCATCGAAGAAATCGATGAACTATCCGACGAGATTGATAATTGTGTAGATGAACAGGTGGAAGCCGGTTGGTTGCGAGATGAAGCTTTCTTACCCATCTTAGAGGAGGAGAAGGCTATGGATGTGAATGCAGTCTCCTTCTATCCCAGACAAGAAATCGAACAGCTTGAGCTTCGTAAACCCGAGAACAAACTTAAACCTTCCATCATCAAGCCACCTGCGGTAGAACTCAAGGAACTCCCAACCAACCTTGAATATGCTTTCCTCCAAGGGGAAGATCAACTTCCGGTAATCATAAGCTCTTCTTTGAAAAGTGAACAAAAGGATCAACTCTTGGGAGTTTTAAAAAAATATAAAGGAGTTATAGCATGGAGTGTAGCCGATATCAAGGGTATTGACTCTACCTTTTGTACACATAAAATCCTCATGGAGGAGGATTATAAACCCAGCGTGCAACCTCAAAGGCGAGTAAATCCCAACATAAAGGAAGTCGTAAAGAAGGAAGTCATTAAGCTCCTAGACGCAGGACTAATTTACCCGATTTCGGACAGTCCATGGGTAAGTCCTGTACAGGTTGTACCAAAAAAAGGAGGAATGACGGTGGTGAAGAACGATAAGGATGAGTTAGTACCTCAACGAACAGTAACTGGATGGCGTGTGTGCATCGATTATAGGAAGTTGAATGATGCAACCCGAAAAGATCATTTCCCTCTCCCATTTATCGACCAGATGTTGGAAAGGTTAGCAGGGCATGAGTACTACTGCTTCCTAGATGGGTTCTCAGGGTATTTCCAAATCCCTATCGCTCCTGAGGACCAAGAAAAGACCACGTTTACATGCCCTTATGGCACCTTCGCCTACAAGCGAATGCCCTTTGGACTATGTAACGCCCCCGCCACTTTCCAGCGCTGCATGACGGCAATCTTCCATGAGTTAATGGAAGACAGCATGGAGGTCTTTATGGATGATTTTTCAGTCTTTGGGAACTCTTTTGATCGCTGTCTTGCTAACCTTGAGAAAATGCTCAAACGTTGTGAGGAGACCAACTTGGTACTAAACTGGGAAAAGTGCCACTTTATGGTAAAAGAAGGGATTGTGCTGGGGCACAAAATTTCAGGAAGTGGAATCGAAGTAGACCGGGCAAAAATTGAAGCTATATCTAAACTTCCCTATCCAACAACTGTCAAGGCAATCCGTAGTTTTTTGGGTCATGCTGGCTTCTATAGGAGATTCATTAAGGATTTCTCAAAGGTAGCCAAACCGATGACTCAGTTACTCATGAAGGATGCCCCGTTCGACTTCTCTCAAGAGTGCAAGGACGCATTCGATCTATTGAAGCAGGAACTTACCCAAGCTCCAATTATGGTTACCCCTAACTGGGAGTTACCCTTTGAAATCATGTGCGATGCTAGTGATTATGCTGTTGGAGCAGTATTAGGCCAAAGGCTTAACAAACACTTTCAGCCAATATACTACGCTAGCAAAACCATGAATCCTGCTCAAGAAAACTACACTACCACTGAAAAGGAATTACTAGCCGTGGTATTCGCTTTTGATAAATTTCGCCAGTATCTTGTCCTTTCTAAAACGGTTGTTTTTACGGATCATTCAGCTATTCGATATCTTTTCGCTAAACAGGATGCTAAACCACGGTTACTTCGTTGGATCCTATTATTGCAAGAGTTCGATGTTGAAATTCGTGATAAGAAAGGAGCAGAGAATCTTGCGGCTGATCATCTCTCTCGTCTCGAAAACCCCAGCCTCGCTGAATCTGACAAGAGTGAGATTCGGGAAACATTTCCTGAAGAGCAGCTCATGTTAATAAATGATTCTGAACCTTGGTATGCGGATTATGCTAACTACCTGGCAAGTAGAGTAATCCCTGAGCATATGAGCAGGCACGAAAAAAAGAGGTTCTTTAATCAATTAAAGTACTACTTTTGGGATGAACCCTTCTTATTTCGAAGATGTCCAGATCAGGTAATCAGGCGTTGTGTTTCGGAAAGAGAGGCTGTCAGAATTATGAAAGAATGTCATGCGGGTCCATCTGGAGGACATCACGGAATAAGCACTACTGCACGAAAGGTCTTCGACGCGGGATTCTATTGGCCTACAATATTTCGTGATGTGAAGGGAATGATACAAACGTGTGACGCATGTCAAAGAGCTGGGAATATCTCTAGGAGGGATGAAGCCCCACAGAATTATATACAAGTTTGTGAGGTTTTTGATGTCTGGGGAATTGATTTCATGGGACCATTCCCATCTTCTGGAGGGAATGAATACATCTTGGTGGCCATTGATTATGTTTCGAAATGGGTGGAAGCACAAGCCCTTAGGACTAACGACGCTAGGGTAGTCATTCATTTCTTAAAGAAATTGTTCGCTAGGTTCGGAATTCCGAAGGCTCTTATTAGTGACAGGGGAACCCATTTTTGCAATTCACAAATGGAGAAAGTCATGAAAAGATATGGAGTCTCTCACCGATTCTCCACCGCTTACCATCCTCAAACCAACGGTCAAGTCGAAAACACTAATAGAGCCATAAAAAGAATATTAGAGAAAACAGTTAATCAAAACAGAAAAGATTGGTCTTTTAAGCTCGATGAGGCTTTGTGGGCATTTCGAACCGCCTATAAGACGCCAATCGGGACAACCCCGTTCCGTATGGTATATGGCAAGGCATGCCACCTTCCAGTAGAACTGGAACACAAAGCATATTGGGCACTTAAGGCTTGTAATTTGGATTATACAGTTGCGGGAACAAATAGATTCTTACAGCTCCAAGAGCTTGATGAGTTGAGATTAGAGGCTTATGAATCTTCCATCACATACAAAGAGAGGGCGAAAAGATGGCATGACCAACGGATTAAGAGACCCAAGGAGTTTTCAGAAGGAGACAAGGTCTTATTATATAATTCTCGCTTAAGGCTATTTCCTGGGAAACTTAAATCTAGATGGTATGGACCTTTTACCGTAAGGAGCTCCTCTAAAACCGGAGCCGTTGTATTAATTGACGACGAGGATAGAGAATTCACTGTGAACATTCAACGAGTCAAGCATTATCAAGAGAATGGTAATGAAATGATCAATGAGGAAGACATTACTTTCGATGAAGAAGTCACGTAATGTACGTGACTTTGAGTCTAGCTACAAGACTCGTTAATAAAGAAAAGCGCTTCTTGGGAGGCAACCCAAGCTTTATTTATTTTATTTGCTTTGTGTGTTCATTTGTTTGTGTGTTTGTTTTATTTGTTTCGTATGTGTGTGTAATTTTTATTCTTATTGATTCATGTTCAAAACTAATTTGTGAAAATGCTTTATGTTGTTTTTAACTTCGTCTTAACTACATATAAAGGTATTTTGCAAAAGATAAGTGTAAGGGAAATCTAAATCGGTTTATTAGAACACAAATGAACATGAATCATAATAATAATAAGTTAGCATACATATTCGTATTTGTTTGAGTCAAATGCTTGTATCGAGTCATAATGATGTTTTGCAGAATTTCCAGGAAGTAAGGTAAAGGTTTTTCCAGAAATTTTCCGGAAACTTAAAATGAAAATTTTTGTCAGGTCATTTCTGACGGCGTCAGGGGTTATAACCTGACGGCGTCAGATTTAATTTCCAGAAATTTTTGAAAATTTTGTTTTCATAAAAAGTTTTTATTAAAATCTCCAACTTATAATCTCCAGGAATCTGCAAAGTTATCATTCCACAAGCATTATATCCTTATATATAGATTTTGTCCCGCCGATGTTATGCAGGTTTTCGTGTTTGTTTTCTCAGGTTTAACAGGTTATTTTGGACAAGGAAATGTTTTGGATCAAGCTTTTGGCGATGCATTAGTCATGAAGCTTTTACATTCTCTTTGGAAGAAGATCTAACCGTGTTACGTCATTATCCACCGAGCGAATCAGGGGAGTATTTGATTTCATTCTTTTACTTTATACTTTTACATCTTGTTATTTGAACATTGGGGACAATGTTCATCTTAAGTGTAAGGGGAGGGTAAAAGTACGATTTTAGAGAATACAATTGCGCTTGATTTTTGTTTGTTTGATGGTAGATGTGTAATAAAACTGAGAGAAATACTTGTTAAGGTAATTTTAGTGCCAAATTTAAAATTTTTTACAACATATAGGAGTGAAACTTTGATCTTAATGAGCGTCTCATGGATAGGAGTTATATGACTAGCACAAAAACCGTACCACTAAAAAATTTTCCACCCCCAAATATGTGAGGTTCGCCCCTAGAATTGGTAGGAAAAGCATTTATGCTATGATGTGTGTACCGGTAGCACTTAGATTCTAGAACTTGCGTTAGGACCATTCCAAGGCCACAAGTGAGACTACATTCGTGTAGTTAGATTTACTACATGATAAGAGGCATTAGGATAAACCCATTGTTTTACACCTGTGTTTTTGTTATAATTACATTGGCTACATTGGTCAAGTAATTCTCCCACACCCTTTGCGTTGTACTCATTTTTAGTACACGATACCCCTAGTACACCCCTTAGAGCCTATCTTTTCGTTTCGACCTTTAAGCATTTTACTTAAAGGAAGAATTTGTTACACCCCACTTAAATGTACACCCAAATCGCCTTAGCCTACCTTGTATGCACTCATCTTTAGTGCATTATTGTGACAACATTTGTTTAAACCCAAGTTAATTATCTAGTTGATTACATGGTTGCTAAGTCGAGTCATATCCTTGTACATATTGTTTTGGGACGATTGGGACTCATGGGTAAAGTACTAGTATAATGGAGTAATGGGGAAGAACATCATTTATTACCCCCATATGTGCTAAATGTTTTAAAAGTACTCCAAGTTTTTCAATTATCTTAATTCGAGTCATTAGAATAGTTATTTGTAAAGTTATGTAAAAGTTCAAGTGTAAGGGGATGCAACGCCCCTATGATGTATTATTTTGGATGGTAGGGTAAAAGTGTATGCAAAAAAAAAAAAAAAAAAAAAAAAAAAAAAAAAAAAAAAAAAAATCAAGAAAAATACAAAAAAAATGAGAAAAAAAAAAAAAAAAAAAAAAAAAAAAAAAAAAAAAAAGAAAAATAGAAAAAAACATACGGACTACCATCCCGTTTCATTTTATGTTTATTTTATGTTTATGTTTTGTTATTTTCTTTCATTAGCTTAAGATCGAGTCTAGTCTTGGCTTAGCAACGTTGTATAGTACATGTAATTGATCAAGATTTTTAACTAGCCACCAGTAAAATATCCTTTATCCAACAAAACCGTGTTTTCCTTTTCCCTACACCTAACGTTATAACCCATTTAAAAGCCCTCTTTGATAGTTTATCTTAGGTGCTTACGCCTAGTGGAGGAGGTTTTCGATCCTTTCCCAAGCCTATGGTAATCTATTTGCTATGACAGGTAGTGAGAGATATTTTCCGTTTTCATTTATGAGATTTATTTTGATGACACTTGAGAGATGTGAGTATCTAAACACTACTTGTGAGGTGCTAGTATGTAATCTCCGTGCTTATTATGATTGAAGTGGAACGATTATTTGTTGTAATTACTTTTATGTTTGCATTAAATGACCCCTAACTTGTATTTTGATTAGAATAAAAGCGCATTTGCTTGAGGACAAGCAAATCTCAAGTGTAAGGGTATTTGATAAGGCGAAAAGTGTACCGCTTTTAAGGGGTCATTTAAGCCCGAAATCGTATTTATTTGATCAAATATTGCCCTAAATCGTTCCTTTTGTCATTTTAGGTACTTTTGAGGAGAAATCTGGAAAAGGAGGCATTTTGGACGTTTTTGGAGCATAAAAGTGAAGAAAACGGCAAAGTCTCAATATTGTGCTGAAAGTCACCTTTGACGGCGTCAACATTAACTCCAGACGGCGTCATGCTTTGGCAAGAAAAGTTGGATGTGAAATTTACTCATGACGGGCCAGTGAGTTTGCATGAGAATTCTGACGGCGTCACGCTTTAACTAAATCAAGGGCGTCACGGCTTAAATCATAAGGGGACGGCGTCACGTTCATGATCCGACGGCGTCAAGCCTTGATAAGCCAGAATGGATTTTTGAAGAGCTAAAGAGGGACGGCGTCAAGATGGTCATCCGGGAACCCTAAAAGCGGCGAGGTGACGGCGTCACAATGCATAAGGTGACGCCGTCAGATGTCAAAGTCTATATATAGTTTTCTAATTTTTTGTCATTAAGAGAGAGCTTAGTGTGTGGAATTTTGGGATAAAACCCTAAGACGATTTTAGCTACTTTTTCAGGGCTTCTTGCCTTGAGATCTTCCATGTTTCATTGAAAGATAAGTTATCAATTAATCATTCAATATGTCTATGTGTTGTTTGATTCTATCTTATGCTTGTCTTTTGTTTAACATGTTAGGCTAATTTTATCTTGTGTTTGCTTAGATCTAATGAAACCTAGCTATTGATTATTGGTTGTTAGTGTGTTGTTAGTTGTATTGGATGATTGTTTATCTATGTTAGGCTTAAGAAAACTGGCTAACTTCCTATTCGGTAACTTGCTTGAACGTCTTAAGAAACATGAACCAAACGCGTACTAAAGGTTTTTATGGTTGTATTTAATGCACAAGCGAATTCTAGTGATCCCATGTTAGGAGCTTCCTAGCCGGCTCGACATAGGAGTGAAGTAGGAGCTTGTAGAGTTTGGGGAAGTAAGTACGCCACCCCACGAATGGTATTAAGGAATACACCCGTCATCCACGCGACTAATACACACTAATTAACCGGTAAAAGATAGTTAGGGAGTAAGGAAATCTAAGTAAACACATTTCTCTACACATAAGTTTCTCACCACTTTTCATTTTTGTTATTTTATTTTATTTGCATTTGTAGTAATTTGGGTTAGTTGACTAGCAACTAATTCCGCCCACTCCTTCAAAACCCGAGATTTTACTTGCTTTCATAAAATATAAAAACATAAAAAGAATCTTCCTCAACCCTTAGACCTAATTAGAGTAGCCTTTCACACCTAACGAACACTATTCCCTGTGGAGAACGATCAATCCCCCGTACTTACCACTACACTATACTACATCGATCAGGTACACTGCCTGGTGGGGTTGTAAGCCTCTTGAGATCCCTCGAGAGGTAAAACCTGTTGTAAGGTTGCAAAACCCACGCATCAGTTGGATTGATTCACAACTAACCTTTGTTTTGTAGCTTTTCTCAACCTTGCATCATATACGTTGGTACCCTAGCAACGGGGAGTATTGATCGAGGGGGAGTATATCATATACTAACTTAATATTTTCTAGCATTTCTATTCCTTGAAACATATACGTTGGTACCCTCACAATGGGGAGTATACATCGAGGGGGAGCATATCATATTCTAACCATTTGTTTTGTAGGATCATGCATCATAACCTTGGCACTCTAATTAGGGGGAGTATTATCCAAGGGGGAGCTTTACAAGTTCTCAAATCACTGAAACAATCTTGGTACTCCAATTTAGAGGGAGTAATAACCAAGAATTGTTCACCACATTCCGCTACGCATATCTTCTTTTTGTTTCGACAAAAAGGGGGAGATAGGATTAAGTTTATACATCACTGTGATCATCACAGTACATGTTTTTCATGCTTAAAATAGTTTTTAAACTTGCATAAAACTAACTTAATCTATATTTTTAAAAGACTTTCACTTTACTTACTACATTGCTTAAAAATAAACTTTATGTTTTGTCATCAACAAAAAGGGGGAGATTGTTAATACAAATATCGTCCTAAAAACGTTATTTATATTTTACGATCTTTTCTTTATTTTGTTAATGACAATTATAAGGTTTATCTTTAGCAAAGTATAAATATAAGTTTAAGTCTTTTACATTTATAGTAACAAGTCTTTTAAACATACTTACACATTACATGATCACTAGGAATCACATTGCATATATACATTTTACATTTACATGTTTTATTTTTAATTCTTAAATTAGAAATATTAACATGACATCATGGCATACCTCATTTTGATATCTTGAGGATTTGAAATATATTTTGGAAAGATTCTTAAGTAACAAAGTTGAATTTGCAAGATCTTGATATGACTTGACAAAGAGATGGAAAGATATGGGATGTTCTTAGCTGGCATGTCCCGGCGGAACCAAACCATATAACTGGCGGATCCCTTTGTTTGGTTCCACCAAATCCGCCGCCTGTTGATCAGCTTTGCCTATAAATAGCAAGCTGATCATTCAGGCACAATCATCACTCATATAGCCTAAATTATATATTCATTCATTTGTACATTACTAACCCATATCTTTCATTCATTTCATAGATCTCACTTTTGTAGCAAAGAAGATCAAGCATACAAGCTTCAACATACTTACTGTTGCAAGTTTTATTAGTTAGATACTGTGTGATTTGTTAGTGTTCACACATCATTGTTATACCTTTCATTCAGTAGAGTTTGGTTAGTGTTTTAGTCCTTAAAACACAAAGAGTGTCGGGAGTGGTTGTACCCTTGTTAAAGAACCAACGAGAATGATTGTACCCTTGTAAAGAACCCGGTGTTTAGCTTAGTACCGGATAAAGTGTAAGCGACGTGTATAAAGGTTTTCTCCGCCGAGAAGGGAGTTTGTTTCTTAGTGAAGAAAAACTCTCAAGTTAGAGGCTCGAGGAGTGGAGTAGGGCAAGGAAGAGAGTCCTTGTAGCCGAACCACTATCAATCCCCGTGCTGTGGTTTGATTGTTCCTATCCTTACTTACTTTACTTATATTGTTTGTTTGTGAGTATTTACTTTGAAATCACGTTAAGTCACAAAGCGAATTAATTTTAAAAACGGTAAAAACTATTCAACCACCCTTCTAGTTTTCCACCGTCTCTTGTTTTTCACAATCTACAAAACTTAAAACGTAAATTTGTAGCTTTTTAGCTTGTGGTTCAAGAAAATTAAGATCGGATCGATTGAGATCGTAAGATCATATGGTTAGGATCGGGATTCTATTAAGACCCTATCTTGCAAAGATATTACGTAGGATCATGGATTGTTTTTGCTTTGTAGTATCGTAAATCGTAAGATCATAAGATCAAGATCAGAATCTTAACAACAATGCAGTAAACTATTATCTTTATTATCGGGGTGTGTTTGGTTTGTAAGTAGATTAGGAGTAGAATTAATTAGATTTGGATTTGAATTTGAAGTGATAAAATATATAATATATTATTATAATAAGTTATGAAATTGAATTATATTATTGTAAAAAGTAATACTTTGTAAAGAAAAAAAAATGAGAGGTAAGGAAGAAATTTCATTCCATATATTTTAGATAAAAAAAAAATAAAAAAAAAAAAAAAAAAAAAAAAGTGATGGTTTTCTTTTGAACTACACTAATTAGTAAAGGATGTGATTTGCACATTTCTTATTTTGATTGAGCACTCACTATACAAGCATATAAAGCACAGTACCACACTATAAACACTGTAAAACTATGTTATGGCTAAAATAAAGTGTCTCAATCAAAACTTTGAGTGTGCAAATCAATTCCAATTTAGTAAGGATCGTAGATAGAAAATTTTGAGGACTAATTCCTAATATTAGGGCCACTAATACACACTTAACCATTTTTTACCATGATACCTAATGGCTATGCCATACACCCACTAACCAAAGGCACTTAGGGGTTGTTTAGTAAATTAAGTGATTAGCTTTAAGGGTCTTAACTAGCCACTTAATTGGAAGAGAGATTAATTTGTATGTCTATCAATTCAGATGTAATAAGTATTTTGAGCCCACCAAATTGTTAGAGTTAATGTATAAATATTAATATACGTATGTCCGGTTTCGAACCCGAGACTCGGGATTGCACACAATAACGTGAGAGTTTCAATGATTGAATAATTAAATATATTTTATGTATTTATTTATTCATTTCACAAAACAAATACTTAACGACAGTTAGTACTTTACGGTGTTGGAGATAACGACCGTTAAAGGACTAAATGTGCAAAAGGGAGTTAGAAGAATCTAGAAACCCTTTGATGGGTTAAATCCGGCCGACCCAACCCAATGGGGAGGGAAGTCGGTTTGAGGTGGAGTGGGGAACAAGTAGGGTTTGCCTATAAATACAATTCACTTGTATTTGGTTTTTCTCTAATCTTGAATCCTCTACAAGCCTAACTTCTCTTCTTCTCCCTCTCCTAAGCATAGAACTGATCGACTTTTTTATATCCACTAGGATATTCGATCCAAGTAAAGCTTTGCAAGTGTTTGGCTTGATTGTGATTCTTGAACCTAGCTTTTCTCATTGAAACGCTATCATTACGTGTGTACAAGAACGAGTGACAAGTTTATTTTAACTTGTGTATTTGTGGTGGTGTTCGATCCATATAAATCCTATTAGGGTTTATATAACTTGTTCTTGTGAGATCCGATTCCTTGTTCTTGCTAGGAATCAAATAAGGTACGTGTCTATTTAATTTTATGTTAATTAATTATATGTTTATGTAGATCCTATCCGCTGCGTGATCTTTGATGAATTATGTGTTTATAGTATTATTTATGATTCACATATTCCAACAGTGGCATCATGAGCCGCGTTTTAAACATGTAATTAATTACATAAAACCTTAAAAATTGAATCTTTTATTAGATACATGCAATTAATAAATCTAGGGTTTATTTTTTTTAAACCTAAATTAGGTCGACACCTAATTAAAAAGATTTAGGGTTTTTTGGTTTTTGTAAAAAACCCTAGGATTGCATGCAATTTTTAGGGATTAATTAATGAATACCTTATGTGATGTCATTAATTAATTAATTAGATTGCGTACTATATAGGCTTGTAAATATGTGTAACATGATTTTAAGTGCTATATGGGATCCATGACAAAATATTGCATATTTTGTCATGGAATGATTTGTTGTTTAATTGCCACATGATTTATATGATAGATCTTAAGTTAGGGAAGACCCTAACATATTAATTAAAATTGGTTATGTGCAATGTGGTATCTAGTTAATAAAACTTACGCGGCCAAGCAATTTGGCGTCTGTGGACCATTGGGCACAATAAGCTCGAAAACCAATGGGAGTTTTGTTAATTAGATACATTAAAATTCACATAGATAATTAATAGGATTTATCAAAAACGTTTGCATGTGGCTATATGATATTGATTAATGATCATATACGTGTTATTTAGTGTTTATTTATTTTTTTTAATTACTTGTTCTTTGTGTGTTTAAATTATGATGGATTGTGACAACAAAGAGGGTAATTTTTCAAATAAAAATAAATGAACCTAATAACTATGAAACCTTTGTAGTAAATTATTTAATTGCCAAGTCTTATGTGCCGACAGTGGTTCGCTTCGCACGATAATTTGCTCCCAGGCGAGACTAGCAATTAATATTTACTACATAAATGTTTTAAGCAAGAAAATCATAAGTTTTAAGTTGATTGATGTGACTGTACAAAAGTGATCGAAGCGGCGGACCTATTATTAACAAACTATAAAGTGGGTATAAGGTTGGTTCGCATTAAATTGTGACCTTAAAGGGGCGCGTTTTTAATTAGCTTCAGCGGACGTTTGCCCCTCCACTCGCCTGTGCGTCAATAATAGACTTACCAAGTACACCATGAAAAAGTACGAAGCATCTTAAGGCAATGTTGTAATTTGCTCAACGCCTCAATTAAAAACTTTGATGATTTGAGCTTACGAATGAGTAAACAGTTTTTGTAGAAAATTTATATGATACAAAGATGAATGCATGACATCTTTGTACATATTTTTTTGATAACATACATAAAAAATTTAATACCCTTAAATTTAAGTAATATGCCAACCAACTACAAAAAGAAACGCCTAAGGTTTCATCCTACATCACTAGCAGCCAAAGTTGAATGTGATGTTTTCAAAGGATGGTTACCTAAGGGTAAATTGAGTACTTTCATTGCTAGCAGCCAAAGCTGAATGCAATGAAACGACGTCAATTTACAGTTTCTTAAGTTGGTGAACTTAATTGGGCACTTCCATTACTAGCAGCCAAAGCTGATGTAATGGGACGGCGCCAAGGCATAAAGATTTGGGGATGAAACATGCTTACATTTTGCAACTGATGTTGGCAATATAATGTAAGTCCTATGATTTCTAGGAATTGCAATTGAATATTGGCAATTGGGTGATCCCGTACCTTATTGAGCACTTTCATTGCTAGCAGCCAAAGCTGATGTAATGAAATGGCGTCAATTAGGATCCTAGTTTTCAGTGAAAATTAAATGGTTATTTAACCAATGGGTGTTTAATTTTCTTGAAAAGTTTAATTATCTAAAATACTAATTATTGAACTTTTTTTGTAGAAATGGCCCAACCCGGAAACACTCCAAACATTACCTCCGCTTTCAAAATGATGATTGAAAAGGAGAAATTGACTGGGACTAAAAACTTTAACGATTGGTATCGTAATCTAGGGCTTGTCCTTAGGATAGCCAAACGTTATGAGTGTCTTAGTGAGCCTCTTCCGGTTGCTCCTCCTGCTAACTATTCTAATGAACTACTTAGAGAATACAATGAAGCCTATGACAAGCACAATGATGCGGCTTGTCTCATGCTATCGGGGATGGATCCTCAGCTAGTAAAACAGTTTGAGAATCATGGTCCGATGCAAATGATTGAGGAACTCAAACGAATGTTTGAGAAACCTCCCATGGCTGAGTTATATGATGTACTTGACTCTATAGGCAAGTGCAAGCAGGAAGCAACAACACCCGTAAGTACCCATGTGCTAGAAATGAAGGGTTATCTTGACCAATTGGATGCACTTGGTTGCGGGTATGTGGAAAATGTTAAAGTTGGCCTCATCAATAAATCCCTCAATGAGGAATTGTATGGTGACTTCGTGCGCAACTTCAACATGCATTGCAAGGGGAAGACATTTTCTGACTTGCATGCAATGCTCATTGAACATGAGAAAGGGATCCCTAAGAAAGCTCCTATACCTGTTGTGATGGCAATTAGAGGTGGTAGGGTAGCTAAACCCGATAAACCGCGTAATGTGAACAAGAAGGGCAAAGGGAAAGCTGACAAAGGAAAACAGGTCGTGATCCATCAGCAGAAGCCCAAGAAGCAGAATCCTCCTCCCAAGAAGGATTATCCTAAAAAGGATACGGCTGCTTGTCACCACTGTAACACTCCTGGACATTGGAAGAGGGACTGTCCATTGCTGCTTGAGGAGTGTCGCAAGAATAAGAATGCCAAGGCTGGGCAGGGCGCCAGCACTTCAGGTATTTTTATGGTTGAATTATTTTCATTTCCTCGTAAGCAAAATGCCTGGATATATGATACAGGATGTGGTACTCACATTTGTAATACATCGCAGGGGCTTAGAGGAGTAAAGAAGCTGAACTATGGGGAATGCTACTTGTATGTCGGCAACGGTATACGTGCAGCAGTGGAGGCCATAGGGACTTTTGATCTAGTTTTACCTTCGGATTTGATTTTAGTTTTAGACAATTTTCATTACGCACCTTCTATTGTTAGAGGTGTCGTTTCAGTTTCTTTATTGTTGGATATTGGTTTTGAACATGCTTTTAATAACAATGGAATTTCTGTTTCTTTAAATTCTGTTTTTTATTTTAATGCTATTCCATTAGATGGTGTGTTTGAAATTGATATGAATAATCATGCATCCAACGGAAATAATTCTGTGTATAGCATCGAAAATAAGAGAATCAAGTCTAACTTGGACTCGTCTTATTTATGGCACTGTCGTCTTGCTCATATAGGCAAGAAACGCATGGAAAGGCTGCAATACGATGGGCTTTTACAAAATGTCAAAGATGATTCGTTTGACAAATGCGAGTCTTGCATATCTGGGAAGATGACGAAGAAAACTTTTCATAGCAATATGGAAAATGCTTCGGATCTACTTGGATTGATACACACGAATGTGTGTGGTCCACTTAGACACGTGTCAAAGCGAGGTGCTACCTACTTCTTGACCTTTACGGATGACTATAGTCGTTATGGTTATGTTTATTTACTTAAACATTATAAACATGAAGTTTTTGAGACATTCAAGGTCTTTAAAAATGAAGTAGAATTGCAACTCGGAAAGAAGATTAAGGTCCTTCGATCCGATCGTGGTGGTGAGTACTTAAGCCAAGAGTTTAAGGATTATCTGGGTGAGTGTGGCATTGTCCAACAACTCACTTCTCCTTATACGCCACAGCAAAATGGTGTATCTGAAAGGAGAAATCGTACATTGCTTGACATGGTACGATCTATGTTTAATCAAACAACTCTTCCTTTATCCTTTTGGGATTATGCTCATGAAAGTGTTGTTCACATATTGAATAGGATTCCAACTAAGAAGGTTGATAAGACTCCATATGAAGTATGGACAAGAAAAGCTCCCAACATTTCTTACTTAAAGGTCTGGGGTTGTGAGGCGTTTGTTAAACGTGACTCACCTGAAAAACTCCAACAAAGATCTGTTAAGTGTATCTTCGTAGGATACCCTAAGGAAACAAAGGGTTACTACTTTTATTTCCCACCAGAAAATAAGGTCATCGTGGCTAGGTACGGTGAATTTCTTGAGGATAATCTAATATCTCAAAAAATCAGTGGGAGAGTATATGATCTTGAAAATGATCATGAAGATATGTCACCTTCTGAAGGCACTAACACACTTCCTGTGGAACCTGAAAGTTTAGGTCCTCCACCAGAAGTTGAAGTGGTACCCATCCGTAGATCTTCTAGATCTACAAAGGCTCCTGACCGTCTATGTTTAAACATAGAGGATGAGGAAACTATACTAGGGGATCATCTTGATGAACCAACTAGTTGTAGGGATGCCATTAATAGTCCTGAAAAGGATAAATGGCAAGTAGCCATGGATGGGGAAATGCAATCCATGAAAGACAATAAAGTCTGGATTGAAGTAGACCTTCCACCCAATGCTAAGGTAGTTGGATGTAAGTGGCTCTTCAAAAAGAAGACGGACATGGATGGTAATGTACACACCTACAAAGCTCGTTTGGTAGCCAAGGGCTTTACCCAAACATATGGTGTTGACAATGAGGAGACATTTTCTCCTGTGCCCGACATTAGAGCTATTAGGATTCTTATAGCCATAGCTGCCTACTATGACTATGAGATTTGGCAGATGGATGTCAAAACCGCCTTTCTGAATGGTCGCCTAGATGAGGATATCTATATGGCGCAACCTGAGGGGTTTGTGAATCCACAATTTCCTTAGTGTGTTTGCAAGCTTCAAAGATCCATTTATGGATTGAAGCAAGCATCCAGGCAATGGAATAAGAAATTTGATGAGGAAATCAAGAAGTTTGGTTTTACTCAAAATTTCGATGAGCCATGTGTATACCACAAAGTTAGTGGGAGTAACACTACTTTTCTTGTCCTATATGTCGATGACATATTAATCATGGGAAATCACATACCTAGTCTTGACGAAGTTAAGAATTATCTATGTGAATGTTTTTCCATGAAGGATTTAGGAAAAGCAGCGTATATCCTTGGAATCAAGATCTATAGAGACAGATCTAAGCGGTTGATCGGTTTACGCCAAAGTGCTTACATGGATAAAATATTGAAGAGATTCAATATGCAAAATTCCAAGAAGGGATATTTGCCCATGCAAGTTGAACATGGCTTAAGTAGCGAAATGTGTGCTTCTACACCTGAAGAGGTGGCATACATGAAGAGAGTTCCGTATGCTTCAGCAGTAGGATCTATCATGTATGCAGTTAGATGTACAAGGCCAGATGTGGCATTCGCACAAAATTTAACCATTCGTTATCGGCAAAATCCAGGGAAGGATCACTGGCATGCTGTTAAGAACATTCTTAAGTATTTAAGGAATACTAAAGATATGTTTCTAGTTTTCGGGGGAAATCTAGATGCAGAACTGAATGTTACAGGTTTCTGCGATGCGTCCTTTCAGACTGATAAAGATGATACGAAGTCTCAGACGGGTTATGTTTTTGTCATAAATGAAGGAGCTGTAGACTGGAAGAGTAAAAAGCAGAGTACAACGGTCATGTCTGCTACAGAAGCTAAGTATATTGCTGCATCGGATGCTGCACAAGAAGCTGTTTCGATAAGGAAATTTATTTCGGATCTTGGAGTGATGCCGTCAAATAAATTACCTATAAATGTGTATTGCGACAACTCTGCTGCAATCACATTAGCCAATGAACCTGGAGTTATGAAAGGCGCCAGACACTTTAAAAGAAAGTATCACTATGTTCGAGAACAAGTCGAACAAGGAGAAATCAATGTACTCAAAGTTCACACAGATGACAATCTGGCTGATCCTTTCACGAAGGCATTACCTAAGGAAACGTTTACTCGACATGCTCAGGGTATTGGTCTTCGTATGCCAGAAAGTTTCATGTAAATCTGATGTTTAGTATTTGGATAGGGACATGTAAACAATTATTATTTTAATAAAATAAAGTGCGGATAACGTTTATTATCATTATTAATATTTGTGTCCTGTATTTGCATGTTTAAATCCGTGAATAAAATTAATTTATTCTAAATAGTCCGTTGTCAATTAATAATATGGGAATATTATTAAACTAAGACAAATGTGAGGATTGGTAGAATGTACTGTAAGGTTGAGACACCAATGTCACATGATATTCAATATTGGATAAATTGAATATAGGACTTATCCCAACCACATGATTATACTTTATGGATCGTCGTCATTAAGTATATCATGAATATTTATCCTCTGACTTGAGATGCCAGATATTTGCCGAGGATGTAGCTCATTTTCTGTAAGGTAGTCTAACGCTATCCGTAAAAGGTAGTTATAAGGGCTATTTTCGGAAGTGATGCGAAGTTCGAGGGTTATGCTCGTAGTCAATAAAGGATTTGTTCCTTCAACTTTGTGTTGAAGTTTAATACTGCTTGGCCACTCGTAGGATTGACAAGATGTTTGCGTGCGCACGCCCAAAGTCTGCACGCCCAAAGTCTATCTGGAAGACGTTCAGATGTTTTGGTAATCTTGTTCAATTATGTATAAACGAGAAACTATAGTTAATTATGGAATGACAAAGATCCATATCCATATTAACGCGGTATTAGCAACAAAAGGATAAGTATGATGATTACATTCATCACGTGGTTTTTCCAGGAAAACCATACTCGGATCGAGCTGGGGGCATTGAGATCTGTTAAGCTAGACTAGCCCATGTCATTACTATATTAATAGTTATCCAAGTGGGAGCTGTTAGAGTTAATGTATAAATATTAATATACGTATGTCCGGTTTCGAACCCGAGACTCGGGATTGCACACAATAACGTGAGAGTTTCAATGATTGAATAATTAAATATATTTTATGTATTTATTTATTCATTTCACAAAACAAATACTTAACGACAGTTAGTACTTTACGGTGTTGGAGATAACGACCGTTAAAGGACTAAATGTGCAAAAGGGAGTTAGAAGAATCTAGAAACCCTTTGATGGGTTAAATCCGGCCGACCCAACCCAATGGGGAGGGAAGTCGGTTTGAGGTGGAGTGGGGAACAAGTAGGGTTTGCCTATAAATACAATTCACTTGTATTTGGTTTTTCTCTAATCTTGAATCCTCTACAAGCCTAACTTCTCTTCTTCTCCCTCTCCTAAGCATAGAACCGATCGACTTTTTTATATCCACTAGGATATTCAATCCAAGTAAAGCTTTGCAAGTGTTTGGCTTGATTGTGATTCTTGAACCTAGCTTTTCTCATTGAAACGCTATCATTACGTTTGTACAAGAACGAGTGACAAGTTTATTTTAACTTGTGTATTTGTGGTGGTGTTCAATCCATATAAATCCTATTAGGGTTTATATAACTTGTTCTTGTGAGATCCGATTCCTTGTTCTTGCTAGGAATCAAATAAGGTACGTGTATATTTAATTTTATGTTAATTAATTATATGTTTATGTAGATCCTATCCGCTGCGTGATCTTTGATGAATTATGTGTTTATAGTATTATTTATGATTCACATATTCCAACACAAATAAGGAAAAAAGAGACGCCCCGACATCTTACAAATCACGAGTTGTAGTTCTTACTTAATTTTCAAACCAAAATACTGCACAATCACAAGCCTCCGAGCTAAACAAACACACACTACCCCTCCAAACCATCAAATTCGAAAACCATCGTTAATCACATGGGCGGAGATAAGGGGGTCACAAGGGTCCCGTGGGGGGGGGGGGCCCCCCCCCCCCCCCCCCCGCGCGAAAAAAATTGTAGTGTAAATTTTCTCAAATATTCGTTTTTTTTTTTTTTTTTTTTTTGGTTGTAATTTGCCCCTTCCCAGAACCAATTTGTAGTATAGTTTCTAAAAATTATCAAATTGTGCCCCTTCGAGGAAAAATTTCTGGCTCCGCCCCTGGTTAATCACCAGAAAATCGTCAAAATTTGGAAGGAAAAAAACTATTTAACTATCGCGCCGCTTTGCATGATTACAATGCTAGTATAAATTTGAATATTGTTACTCATTAGCTTTTCTTTTGAGCGAACTTTACTCATTTGGATGATCTAAGAAATCATAAATATTTTTTTTTATCCATAATACTCCTCATTTGTACCTATAGCTGCAAGTGTATATGTGACAATATAGTTGGTTAGTTTGAGGTTGTAGAAGTTAAACATAGCTAAAGTTTTAAAACTCTTTCTTTTTTTAAGCTTATTTTCAAAGTGAATACTGCTAAATGCTAATATAGATTTAGTTTGATATTTACTATTAAAGCACCCAAAGTGAGAGCAAATGGCTGGTGGTGGAGGGCTCTTTGACTCGTGATGGGTAGTGGTCACTGGTCAGTGGTCACCATGTGGTGATTTAATTAGTAGTCGGCCTGTGGTCGAGTAGCTCGTGCTCCTGCAGCCATGCAAAACACGAAACCGTCCTTTCTCTTTTCTTAAATTCCAAAACTAATTAGTACGGAGTAATATGCAGGGGTACCCAATATGTAGTGACTTTTGCATGGTTAAAATGATGCGAAAGTTGTAGAAGTATGCTTATATGCCGCTGAAGTGCCAGTACAAATATCGCGATAACCACTGTAGATAGTCCTAAAGTGAATATTACTGAGTATAATTATTGTTGAAATAAATACTCTACTGTATCTTCTATCTTGAGCCAAATCATGAGAACTGTTAAGTGTTAACGTCTGAGATATAGTACTGTGGACTCAGATGTGGACACGCGGTATCAGATTGATACTACAGTTGAGGAACTGTGGGCACATGTCTATGTAAGCATGACATACGGCTTAAATGGGCTGTAGCAAATGCAGTTGACAGTTGAACGAATATGGTAAGTATACATTTACTATGTTACCTTATATAGTGACATGTCATGTTTCAGATTTAAATTCGTTAGGTTTTATAAAACTTTATAATATAAAAAGCTGATTAAACAATATATACAAAATTTCGTTCAAAAGTCATACCCATATTAATGTGAGTTTATTTGAGTATATTGATTGAATGTCTGATACAATGTTATTCGGCTACAATAAATAATATACGAAAGACTATTCTAGAATTGGGCTAGGGCACAATATATAAACCAACCTAATCTAAACATTGACTAACACCCATCATAGTTTGAGTGAGAGGACATCGGACGCTCAAGCCAAAGCCGAAGACAATCATTTGGTAAAAATGTCCGCATACTGATAACGAGAGGGAACGTGAAGAACTCGAACCTGACCAGCAGCAACCAAATCCCGAACAAAATAAATATCTATCTCAATATGCTTCGTACATTGATGTTGAACCGGATTGGAGGACATATATACAGCACTAACATTATCACAGTAAACAAGCGTAGCTGAAGACAAAGGGGTGTGCAACTCACGAAGTAAATTCCGTAACCAACAAGTCTCAGCAACCCCACGAAACTCTGCCTCAGCACTAGAACGAGACAGCGTAGGCTGACGCTTAGAGGACCAAGAGAGTAAGTTGTTGCAAAGAAATACACAATAACCAAAAGTTGATCTCCGAGTAGTAGGGCAACCTGCCTAATCCGTATCAGAATAAGCAACCAAAGATATAGTGATGATGAATACAACTGTAACCCATGATCTAAAGTACCACGAACATATTTCAAAATCCGTTTAAGAGCCGAGAAATGAGGCTCCCTAGGATCATGCATATGTAGAAAAACCTGTTGTACCGCATAAGAAATTGTTGTACCGCGTAAGAAATATCTGGACAAGTGAAGGTAAGATACTGAAGAGCACTCGCAAGACTCCGATATAATGTCGAACCAGAAATCGGATCACCATCATCACCCAGTTTAGACTCGGTATCCACAAGAGTCCCATTGGGGTTGCAATTAACCATATGAGCCCGCTCAAGAATCTCAGCAGCATACTTACACTGAGATAAGAACATCCCCGAGGAATCACGTGCAAAAGAAACCCC
Organism: Artemisia tridentata subsp. tridentata; assembly: GCA_021014915.2. NCBI lineage: Eukaryota > Viridiplantae > Streptophyta > Magnoliopsida > Asterales > Asteraceae > Artemisia > Artemisia tridentata. The sequence continues at coordinate 223,474,068 of CP139509.1, forward strand.
TTAGAAAATAATTAAGTGATCCGAGATTTGGCATAGAAAATTCCTTATGCAAGGAAGCAATAATCCATTGTAACAAAAGCTCAGAAGAAGCAGTGAGAACAATATCATCGACATATAATAACAAATAAACAGAGTCAGCCCCCTGTATATAAATAAATAATGATGAGTCACAGCGACTGTGAGTAAACCTAACACGAGTAATTTAAGCTGCAAATTGCTGAAACCAAGCCCTAGGGGCCTGCTTAAGCCCATAAAGAGACCCTTATAATAAACAAACATAATCAAGATAAGCAGAATCCCGAAACCAAGGAGGCTGATACATATAAACCATCTCAGATAAGTCACCATGTAAAAAGGCATTCTTGACATCAAGCTGATGAACATGCCAATGTTGAGAAGTAGCCAAACTGAGAACAGTCTGAATAGTACCCTATTTACAACCAGACTTAAAGTCTCATCAGCATCAATACCCTCTATCTTCTAAAAAGTTATGGCCGAATAACCACATACAACGAACAACATTGGCATCAGTGGGTCGTGGTACAAGAGTCCAAGTTTTATTTTTAGTAAATGCATTATATTCATCATGAATAACTTTTTGCTAATTTGGATCATTAAACGCATCACTATACGATTTTGGTAAAGGTGAAATGGAAGACACATGAAGAGTAAGGCGATCAGGAGGACGGTTGGTCCCGACATAAAACGTGTGACCATGGGATGAACATAAATCGAGTTTGGGTTGGGCGGTGGTGTTGGACTAGTATCAATAGTGGGTGGAGGTGTATTAACAGGTGGAAGAGGTGTAGTAGGTGTAATGGGTGTCAAAGTTGGTGAAACAGGAGGATCAACAACATCATTTGGTGCAAGAGGTGTAGTAGGTGTAATGGGTGTCGAAAGAATAATATGGGAAATGAGATTAGTCGGCTCATCCAAAAAATTATATGAGGAAGGAGTCATAGAACCAAACGGGAATACCCTCTCATCAAAGGTAACATGGAGTGAAATGATAATTTTATTGGTATTTAAGTCAAGACAACGGTAGCCACGATGATTTGATGCATGTCCTAGAAAAATGGAGGGTGTAGCGTGTGGTTTAAGTTTGTAAAAGACGTCAAGATGAGGGTAACAAAGACACCCAAAAGTACGTAGAATGCTATAATCGGGTTTGGTTCCAAACAGGCAGGTAAAAGGTATGTCATCATTAATGGTTTTCGAAGGTAAAATATTTAACAAGTAAATGGCCATATTAAGTGCTTACCCCAATAATTGGGAGGAATGTGAGCTTGAAAAAGCAATGTGCGAATAAGGTTGTTTATGGTTCGGATCATCCTTTCAGATTTACCGTTTTGTTGTGAGATTTTGGGACAAGATAAGCGAAATTGTATACCATTGGATGCAATTAACTTATGGAAAGTCTGGTTGTCAAATTCACCACCATGATCACACTGAAATGAATTTATTTCACTCTTGAATTGAGTGTGAACAAAGTTACGAAACAACAAAAATTTAGACACGACATCAGATTTATTAACTAATGGATAAACCCAAACATATTTCGAATAATGATCCAAAAATAACACATAGTATTTAACACCTGAAAGACTCGGAATGAGGGAAGTCCACAAATCCGAGTGAACAATGTCAAAACATGATTGAACTACACTACTGGAACTAACAAACGGAAGCTTCACGTGTTTGCCAAGCTGACAAGCATGACAAAGAATGGGAAGCTTCTCGTTATTACATGAAATAGAGTTACTAGAAAGAACACGACATAACACTTCACTTCCTGGAAGTCCAAGTCGCTGGTGCCACGTATACTGACTGGTGAGAAAAGCATGAGGAATAGTGGAAGACTTCGTGATCGGATAGAGATCCCCAGTGTTGTCACAGCGGAGGATGTGACAAATGGTAATTTTTCGTACTATTATTTTAATAGCAAAAATATTTATTTTATCAGAAAATGCACATTATATATTTTCTGACATTTACTGATGCTTAAAACTCATATTTATTATTTTAAATTCGTTATAATACAATTTACATATAACTATTTAGTTAAATAAACGTAAAACTAGGAACAACCCTCTTGTGCACTACGACTTTAGACTAAATTTAGTCTATGACATTACATTATATTGCCACTACTCTAATTCATAATTTAATTGTTAGGGCAATTGTATCTTTATTTACTCGCAAGTACTAATTTAATAAAAGCTTTTCACAATTTAAATGAACAATGTACCCGACACTCCTAACAATTATTTTTAATACATTCTTACACTCCCTAAATTAATACAAAAGTGTCAAAAAAAAATTATTCTCTTACACTTTTATAATTCTTTTATTAAGCCCACTTAGTTATACGTATTTAACTTTAACCACAAAAACTATTAACCAATACCTATTTTTAATACTCAATACACTCACAAAATACATTTTATATAAATTATACTCGCTCATCTCTTTTTATTACATATGGCCGCCCCCACCCTAAAACAATGGGGAGGGTTAATGTGAGATCAATCTTAAAGTTCTAAAAGTAAGACCCAATATGGACCGTTAGATTATTGTATTTGTGTTTGATGAAATTAACCTTAAAATGAGTGACTTTATTATAATTAAGTAGAGTGTCAAGGGTATTTTGGAGAATTCAAATTACGTTTTTTGAATTAATTTTTGATACATTTTCTTTTCACCATGTTTCGAGCAGCAGCATTTATATTCAAAATATTAAAAAAAATAAACTTCATAAACACTAATACACATCAACATGTTTCCAGCAACAGCAGATTCCGATACACCGGAATCCGTGCATTTTTACCCGGAATTCGATACAGATGAAATACATATACATATATATGTATCAAGAGCCTATCTAAAAAAACAGCTACACTACTACAATAAATCTTCAAACCAAAACTGAACAGCAGTAGATTCCGGTAGCACCGGAATCCATGCGTTTAACCAGAAATCCGATATATAAACAGATGAGATACATACACATATATGGTATCAGGAACCTATCTAAAAAACTACATTACAATAAATCTTCAAAACAAAACCGAACAGCAGCAGCGGCACCGGCGATGTATCTTCAAACCATGTATCTGGTGTACCGGCGATGTATCCGGTGTACCGGCGACACATACCGCGATGTATCCGGTGTACCGGCGACACATACCGCAATGTATCCGGTGTACCGGCGACACATACCGTGATGTATCTGGATGTACCACCAATATATCCGGTGATGATTTTTCCGGTGGGGTGCTCGCAAAACCCGATCTGAAATCCCAACCACATGATCGCCGGACCAGAAACCCACCCGCCGCCGGTACACAGATCACAAACCCATTGAACCATGAACCACATATCACTTTCTAAACCTCACACAACGAAAAATCAAAAACCAATGAACCTACCTATACCCGGTTTCACCGCTGTAAAAACGCAACTCGCCAGAAATGATGGAAGATCTACAGATCTGTTTTACCACACATCAAATAATTAGATCCTTATTTACCTTTCACGTTGTGATGGCAAAACAGATCTGTTTCATAAATAGATCGAAAAAAAACTGACTTTAGTCCATTAACAATAACTGATACGAACCAGAGACGGCGGCGATAAACAAGAACAACCACCAGTTACAACTATTAAAGAAAACACCAACACCAACACCACTACAACAATCCCATCATCTATCTTTAATAAAAAATAAAAAAAAAAACAATACAACCTACATACGTTGTTATCAAAGATCGTTTCTTCACTTCACTGGTCTTCAAGTCTTCTCAGATGAGCTTAAAATTGTTGTGAATGATATTGTAAAAGTTTAAGAGTGAATGAAATTGCCTTTTGAGTTATATTCGATTATATCACAAAACCAAGAATCGACTTCTATATTGTTTAGTGATAGTGTTAGGTAAAGCATCCCCACTAGACATATTTTATTGCTACTTTTGATCTTGTATAAGACGTGTAAAGATAAAGAGTAGTGCTACTTTCGGTTGAATAAAGAAAAGATAGGTGGGAAAAACACTTATGAGTTGATCGATGGGAGGGAGATACAGAGATAAAGGCAGATGGGGCGGATTTAATTATAGAGAGAGAATAGAAATAGGGTTAGGAGGAGTTATGAGGATACATGGGCAATCAAAATACCTATAATACCCTTTTTATTTAATTCTTAATTAAATTTTAAAATAAACTATTTAATTAATAAATGAGACATTTGGCTTAATCTTATTGGTTCCTTAATATATCTTATTTTTATAACTTTAACAATGATCTCTTTTTATTACTTTTTATTAATTATGGCCGCCCCCACCCTAAAACAATAGCGAGCTAGTGTAAATTTGACCATTGACTTAGCCCTTTGAATATTAGACAAAAGGGTGGCTTGACTCCTTATTTCACTCCCCATGTTTTGGCTGCCAAAAACCCCAACGCCACCCTCATAGTAAAATTTCTACATCTAGCTAGTCTATGTTGTATATCCAGTCATGCGTAATCAAAGTAGAAACAATACAATAAAAAAATGTATAAATAAAAAAGCAATAACAAACCAGATTTGTGAGAAGTAACCGAATGCAAGAACAAGATTGAGGTACGTGTTTGACACGCTTCCCTTAAAACAAATTCGCCACCTATTCGGCATCTATTTCCCAGGGTACAACAATCGAAGCAGTTGTACTGCCGGACTTGACGTTATGCCTAAAATTTTCACCGGACAAACTTGTGATTCGCATGGAAAAAGAAAAACCCAAAAGCGAACATTTGTATGTGTTATCTTTGTGTGGTGCTCCTTTCTCTTGTCTTTTCAATGATCACATATAGCTAGATAATATAGGTGATTCAAAGACCGGTCATAGTTAGTATGCAATTAACTACCATAAAAACTGATTTAATTTTCGAGTAATGGTCATAGTTATTATATTATTAACAACCATAAACCATGCCATTAATCGAAATATTAATCAGTAATTAGCCGACCATTAATATGTTGTTACAACTTTGACACTTTCAAAGTTTACACCATTTCGTTTCAGACACCATAATTTGAGATCGATATCCCATTCACACTACAATTGGTGGAAATGCAATTTTCGACCAAAGTTTTCCAACAGTCTAGTATATTAAATAAATAATATAGTCCATTCATTTGATTTAGTATAAAAGTGTTACTTGTGCAAAAACTCAAGCCATCTCTCATTCACTGATAAAAACAAAATTCGACCAAGGACGATCATCAAAAAGAAGAAATTGTTTTTGCTAGTTGGATACTTAATTGAGCTCATTTGGGTTAACTACTTAAGCTACTAAGGGTTAGGAGGCTTGGATTTGGGTAAAGCTTGTGTTATTATCTCCTCATCATACTAATCACACCAAGTAAGCACACAACTATGACCATGAATTTTATTACAACTCATTAGTGTATTACCTTCATTTACAAGTACTTAATCTCAAGTTTACATGCCCTTTGTACATGTTTGAAATACTTTATAGCTATATTAAATTTGTGACTATTAACTAAGTCCTAAACATATCTTCATAAACATACTAAGAAATTTTTAATCTTGGCAAGAAGGTGGAAGAGTTAGGATTAGTTTTGAAGTTGTTGTAAGTGGTTTTGAATTGTTAGAAAACTAGAAAACGCGTTTTTAACACTTTTAGGATAGTGGCTGTCCTATTTCGATAAAAACAGAAAAATCAGTAGCTTTGTAACATGATTGGACTAGAAATATAGAAAATAGACTCAACTACGAAAACGTGGTCGCTTGAATGGGTTAAAACAAACATATAACGAAGAAGATACGTTAGTTTCAAATTGAGTGACGAAAATGATTTTCTGAAAGAAATGTTGCTGTTGGAAGATTTTCAAAAGGTAAAATCGAGTATTAAAAGTTAACTAGATCATTCAAGGCACTAAAAATATGTTAGTATACTTAAATACGAACCCGGGGATATAAAGAACTTAAGAAACGGAGCTAAAACGACCAGGATATGTTGATTTAGAATTACAACTACGATAACTATTTTACCAGCCCAAGTGCCAAAATATTTTCTAAGTGTCAGGAGCAGTTTTGTGAGTGACTATGTTTAAACCCTGTTAGTGCAAATATTACGATATTTAAACTAAACAGTTTCTTCAGTTTAATAATGACAAACATGTAACTTGTAATTCATAACGTAAAATGCACAAGTTACTTGTAAACACAAATCATCAATGCATACTTACATCAACACCCCTTGAAGTCTCAAGTATGCTTCAACTCAGTCGCAGATTTCCATTCCGACGTAAATCACTCAAGGTATGAACAAACAAATTTAAAACTTGACAAATGATCAAATGATTAAATTTTTGTTCAAAGACTTCACATTTTTAATGTGACAAAATATTTTTTCAAAAATACATTTTACAAATTATTTTTGAATCAAAAAGAAATGTTTTGTTTTGAAAAATTAGTTTAAAAATCCCAACAACTATTTTTCCCCCAAAACAGCTCTAAGCATCCCCAAATAAACCTTCATCGCTAAAAACAAAAAAGGGAGCGTCTTTGGTACGGACGGTACCGCTAAATTTAGTGGTACCATGGGAATGTCGGACTGAAAATTTGAATTTCAGCTGCCTATAAATAGTGGACCATTTTACACCTAAAAGAACAATTTTTTCACACATTTTTCTCTGGTTAAAAACTAATTTCATATAGATTAGTTTCTTTGATCATGTAGCTAGTTTTAGTTTGTTTTAGAGTGATCCTTTCATCCAATCAAGTGATCACATTCATTCCTCTACTAGTGCAAGAGAAGAACACATCGTATCACAAAGATACAAAGTGTTGTAGTGTTAGTGTAGTGCACTCGTAACATTTGTTACGTACTTGTTGTATCTAGGCAAACATCAAGTTGTCCATCTTTTGTGTGTGGATCATTGTGATCTTGTTGAGATCTTGGAGATATCTTGTAGCTTGTGTGATAGTGTGTTGATCAAGTGGATCAAGAGTAGATCGTGAGGATCGGGTAGATCGTGAGTAGATCGGGTAGATCGAGTGTAGATCATGTGGATCTTGTAGCTTGTGTGATTTGTGAGGATCGGATAGATCGTGAGTAGATCAGATAGATCATGAGTAGATCGGGTAGATCGTGAGTGAGATTGGTACTAGCTAGATTAGTACTCGACATTTAGCTTAGTGTCGGAAAATAATGTAAGCGACGTTGTATGGTTTTCTTCGCCGTGAAGGGAGCTTGTTGATTATTGGAGTAACTCTCGAGTCGGGTACTCAGGGAGTGGAGTAGGGCGAAGAGGAGCTTCATGACCGAACCACTATAAATCGTAGTGTCCGGTTTGCGCTTTCTTTACTTACCTCTTTACGTTTATTTTTGCATTTATCTCTTTACTTTTATATTTTCCATTGCACTTATACTTGTGTGGTTTGTTGCTTATATTATGTTTGTTGTGTTTGTGTCATAGCATATTATTACTAATATGTCTAAGTTTGTGTTATTGTGACTTGCCTTACTTGTTGCTTTATATTATCTCTAGCTCTTGTAAGACTAGTGTTGAAACTTTTCATATTATGTCACACTTGATCGGGTGTTTGAAACAAAAATTTTAAGTTTTTAAATGGAAACGTATTCACCCCCCCCCCTCTACGGTTTCCACAATTGGTATCAGAGTCAGGTTGCTCAAAATTTTAAAACAAATGGTTTTCAAATTTGAGTACGATCCATGTATCAAATTACTCATGAAGGAGGATAAAATATGATAAGTGTTTAGTTGCTTAATACTTGCAAGTTTTGTTGTTAAGTATACGTTGTCATACTAGCTTGAAGGTTTTCTTAACCCAGTAAAAGAATAGAGTTTGTAAGTGTCCGGTCATGTCTATAAAACGAGTCGTAAAGTGATGCGGTTATAAAAGGAGCGTTCGGGACAACTCCTTGGTTTATAATAAATGTATTTTCGTAAAAGTTCTTCTTAGTCCTAAACGTGGAATTGTCATTTAGTATATATTTTATATGTTTGTTATCTAGTTTATTAAATTTTACATCTTTACGTTGCGTCAAATACTTGTTTGCGATGAAAAAATTGGTTTTGGACAAAACTGTAATAACAGGTCACGGTACCATTAAATATCACCGACGGTACCACTAAATGCGAACGGTACCGCTAAATTTAACGGTACCTTCGTCTGTCTTTCAGATTGAGTAATTTTCAAAAATTCGTATAAAATCAACCGTAAGTCCGTAAGAGTCGTGCCACCTATCGTTTTAAACTTAATTGAGTCTACTTTCATTTAAAAATACTTTTAGGAAATGATTGTAAAGTAAAATTTACGAGAGTCTTTGATTCGTAACAGAGAGTCTTTTCTGGTCATGCCGATTGCACAAATTTTTGGTCAAATTACAAAGAGAACATCACACATTGATGTATTTATATTTTCAAAGTGTTGAACTTGATCAAATTTTGGAATGGGGTGGAAAATAATTCATTTTTAAATAAAATCAAGCCAAGTGTACATTGTTATAATTAATACACAAAATGACGATAAGTATTTTTGTATGTTATGCTAAATGACTATTTATTTTTCTTTGTATTTTAGTATTGTTAGTAAAAAGTTTTGGGTGCTTATTGTTATCTTTAGTTGAGCTAATTATATCTATAAGCATAAGCGTTTTCATGCGTTGTTGCTACTTGTTTATTATTAGTTTTCCGGTTGATGCGTTTATAAGACTCATGCTAAATCTCTTGTACTAAATTGAGTAATTAGTTTGCATTGCATATAGGCATAGACCAATTTTATTGCATATATGTCTTCGACATCTTACATGTTTTAAAATGCTTTAGTAACCTTCTTAGGAATGAAACCTAAGTTAATTGATCATGTGTGTTGATGCGCGTGATGTGTCGTTGCGGTTTAGCAGTTTTAATGCCTACTCAAGTTTTAAATTTATATTTAGCCGACTTATCAATAACACACACACTTAACGAGCAGTGTACCCGGTCAGTATGAAGATAATGGTAAGTAGAGTGTCGATCACTAAGAGTGGAACGTATAATCTCGTTAATCTAATCAGTATTTTAATATCCTAACGCAAGGGGGTTTCAGCCTGAGAGACTGGCACAGTTTTGTTTGCAATTAAATAATAAAATAAACAAATAGGCACGAATCAGCAAGTAGCACACACGTACACAGATAGATACTTGAGACAATAAGAGGGCTGTCCTTATGATTAAGTAGATTGTCACTTGTTTTATTGATAGCTTTATATGAAGTGTATGTAATTAACCCTTTCTCGTTGGTCCTATTCTCATCGGCGAGTAAACCCTTAATGACGACTTATGTCTAAAAGTTATTCCTAAGTGATCAATTTAGAAACAACCGTGGGAGCCACACCTTGTCCCGCAGTCGGGTGCCCGCAAGCCACTGATAAACACAGAGGTGGTCAATGCACTAATAAGTAGTAACCAAAGACATCAACATATAAACTTTAATTGATGGGAAAGCAAGTATTAAAGGGAGTGCAATCTTTCCGTTGTCACATTACACAAGCCACCAATCCTGATGAATTAAAGTTTGCTAAAACAATAAAACAAAACTACTTAATGAATTAAATACATGCAGCACCTTCTTACAGCTCTTGTATCTTCGATTTGGGTGTGTCTTGTGCTGCCTTCTTGACTGAATTCGTCCTTCTCTTCTGTTCGGTCTTTAGGTTTTCGAACTTCCGAATCTGTGGAACTCTTCAATGTGTCTGGTCTACGGGGTATTTATAGTTTGTGTCTGAGGGAAGATGCGGCGCATCTACTTAAGTAGATGCGGCGCATGTACTTAACTTCGCGTGGGGTCCAAGATTATAATATTCAGGAATATTCGTACACCGCCAGAAGATGCGGCGTAACTCTTTATTAGATGCGGCGCATGTCCTCTTGTATCTTGGATCGTATCTGGTGATATCTTGATAGAGATGCGGCGCATGTTGATAGTGAGATGCGGCGCATCTGGAGCAGAATTGACTTGATCTTGTCCATGTCAGTAGACTTCCACTTTATGTACGTTTTGCTCCATTATTAGTCCAAAATCGCCAAGTTTCACCAAATGCTTGTTTTTACCTGAGAATTACAAAAGTAAACGATTAAGTATCAATCCTCATACATAATATAGTAAAACAAGTCAAATTAATAGGATAAATGATAGTAATAAAATGTACTTATTTGAGTTCATCAAATATCCCCCCACTTGAACTTTACTTGTCCCCAAGTAAACCTTAGATTAAATCTCATGAAAATGTATCCTAAAAGAAGTTAGGATTTATTTTTATATTTAAGCATGTATTCGTTTATTTCGTAATCACACAACTAAACACTTAACGAATTAGAAGTAAAATAAAATAAGTCGATAAAAGCAAATCTAATCGTTTAACTGTCCAGTCGCGACGAATATTCTATCATAGGCTTGGCAAGTATACACATCTCCACCACTAAAGCTAAGGAATAACAAGTCTAAAGCGGTAAAAAGGGTTTTTAGGCTTAAGGGTTAATTATTCTTATTTACACTATCGATCTCAAATTCCAGAAAAGGCGACAAAATCACAAATACATGATCGAATCCACGAACACGATACTTGCAATTGCTCAAATCCTTAACTCGAATAGGCTAAAGATAGGTCCAAACTTCACCAATAATAATATATCAAAAAGGGCGACAAAATCATAAATACATAGCCGAATCCACGACTACGATACTTAAGATTGCTCAAATCCCTAATCTCAATAAATCAAAGGTTTGGTCGGATAAAGAATAGTAAAGGGCATGGATAATTTTTTGGGATATAAATTGGTGTAAAATAAAAAATAAACAAAACAAATAAATTAAAATCCTAAGTGTGGTTAATCACTATCCCAACCATCCCATGAATAAGACTCATATCATTGAATAACTCACGCTTTAACACTTGAAACACACGCTTTAGGTAGACACGAATTATACTCAACAAAACCTTAATCAAAGAATAATCCTTAATTGGCATTCCCATAACTGCCAATTCCCATTCAATCCATAGATATAATACAACAAATAGTGGCCATATGAACCACTTACATAACTCTACATTGTTGGCTTAAAATAAACATCCAACTCTTTTTTCTTTCTTTTTCTTTTCTCATTTTTTCGATTTTTTTTTTTTTTTTTTTTTTTTTTTTTTTTTTTTTTTTTTTTTTTTTTTTAACTTGAAACATAAACATAGATGTGTAAAATTTCACCACATCACTATAACTTTCTTTCCGGATAATTTTTCCATACTTTTCATAACTTCAGAAATAATGGTAAATAGTGAAAGTAGTAAACACACGAAAAATAAACTCTAAAATATACAATATTTACTTTCACTCCAATTGCATTGTGCAATTTCCCGACCTAACCATATATAATGAATTACGCACGCGAACACAGGTAATGTAAGGAAACACACTCTGCCTATAGCAATTAACCAACCACGGATTCTAATCTACAGGGTAGGCTAAGGTTTAAGGTGTAACGAAACATTTTAAACATAGGTGTAAGAAACGAAAGGAATGGCTCTGAGTGTTTTTCTAGGGGTATCTTACTCTAAAAGTGAGAGTAACAAAAGGTTTTATACGGGGGTTAACTAACCAGTGTAGTTAGCTAATAACACATAACATATAAAGGCTTTTTGGGTGTAATCCTAGAATTTTACCAAGTTAGACAAGTCATTCCAATTAAATAAATAATACTCATTATGGTGGTCTCGAATAGTATACAAGCCAAGTTCTAAAGTTTACAAGTCACCGGCACACTCATAGATTTGTGAATTTTGGAAAATCACAATTTTTGAAAATAATGTCATGTGTGCAGTTATGCAACTTAGATCTTAAACAAAAACATGCTAAAAATTTTTAAGTTTGATATATTAAGCACATTTTAAGCATAATTTTTGAAAAAGTTTAGGACAAGTAAGTGTTAAGTGTTCTAATTCTCCTATCCCCCCACTTAAGTTAAACAACGTCCTCGTTGTTTGTATAAAAGGTTAAAAACTGGAAATAAAAGAATTAGAACGGAAAAACTCCCCTGAGATTTGCTCGGTATGATCCTCCATTAGTATATGAGCAAAAATCATCTTTCTTGTGGATTAGAACGTTAAAGCTTCATACTTGATGTATCCACAGGAAATTCAGGAAACTATAATACCACCAACACTTTAAAACACACCTAAGATAAGAAAGGTTCAACTTGCATAATACATTAGTAGTTAGGTAAAAATAAAACTTAAAAATTAAAACTGAAAATCATCAGGTCAGTCGATGCGCCGTATCCTATTGAAGAAGATACGCCGTATCGAGCCTGGAATAAATACGGATCAGAATAAAGATGCGCCGCATCCTTAACCAGGGATGCGCCGCATTAAAATAACTGATAAAAAGTTTTAAAGTCGAAAATAAAAATGAAAATGAAATAAAGGATAGGATGCGTCGCATCTGTTTACCAGATGCGGCGCATGTAATTACCAAACAGACTGTTAACAGTCTGTTGCAAAAATGACTTGTTCCACGGTCTAATCTCATACGTCCTCTCGTACTCTCGTGCTGAACTTAATGCCAGTCTTTGCCAAACATAACAAGAAATATAAACTGAAACATTAAACATAAGCATAACGATAAGTACAATCCAAAAAATAAAATAATAATAACGTGTGGAACAATATCAGTAAAACAAAAGGGTAGGATCATGGGTGAGCGGTGTCGTCCGGATGGGTCCCAGAAGTGCTAGCTCCATCAGTCCTCTGGCGGACTCTGCGCTCGTACGTACGTGCTACTCCCGTAACCTCAGTACCATCAGGACGAGTGTGGGTGATACCCTGATGCTCTAATAGTCTGCTCACACTCCTGACCACCCACTCTAAGTCTCTCCTCAGTACCATCACCTCTCCCTCGACTGCGTCGAGTCTCTGAATCACGGTGCGTGGGGGTACTGGTGCCTGTGGCACCTCCTCGTCGGCAGGAGCAGCAGCCGGAGGATCCTGTGGTCCTCCCTGCTCCGCCTCCGCCCCTGCAGCTCTGGCGGGCCCTAATGCCGCCCAAAAGTGGCCCCCAGCAGCCACCTGGCAGATCGCCAGTCTAACCAAGTAGTCTCTGTCGATAACTGGGAGACGAGCCACCACAACCTCCAGCCCCGCTGGAATCTCTGCTCCAATAACTCCAAAATGGCGGGCCAGCCTCGAAACAAAATGCCCGCCAGTCATGTGGCTCCTCCGATCTCTCCCAGCAGCTGATCGGTGGAGGTAGTGTGCCAAAAAGTGGGGGATGTTCACCGGCATCCCCTCATCCATGCTCCTAAGTAGGAAGAGGTCCAGAGTGGTCACCTTTTCAGGTGACTGACCCCTCCCAGCAATAGTAAGTGCAATCAGCCTGTGACACAGCCTCCTCATCGGCTCCCTGATCAAAGTATATGAGGGGGTGGAAGTAGTGATGTCGCCCCCCGAAGAAATCCTAAACCAATAATCACTGAATACCCCTCTGTCAGGGACAACCCGCAAACTCTCAGCCCAGTACCTGGCAAACCCAGCAGATCCAAGCTCCTCCTCAGTGTGTAGACCCAAGGCTAAAATAAACTGCCTCATCGACATCTGCCTGTGCACACCTCCTAATCTGAACACCAGAGTGTCAGCCGTATCAATCTCCACATCCGTCTCTCTGTAATGAATAGTGCTAAAGAACTCCAGCATGAGCTCTCCTAATCAGAGGCTCGTCAACCCTAAACAGTCGCTCCCAAGCACTAGACCTGAACTCCACCTCATCATCACCTCCAACAACAACCATCTCCATACGACGCTGTAAGCTCGCAGCTGCATGTCCACCACCTATCAATCCCACATCGTCAAAATTCAGAACCTGGACTCTGAATATTTTCTTGAAGTAAACTGAGTCAAGCCTATGCAAATAATCCTCTAGAGTGCCATCAGCAAGTCCCATGTTCTCGAATCGTAACCATTGGTGCCTTTGTGCGATATCTGGTAGTGTCATCTGAAATAAACATTCAAAGTCAGTAAACAGTCTGTAAGTCAGGTAAATGCGGCGCATTGATTAAATCAATGCGGCGTATCTGTATAAAGTATAAGAGATGCGGTGCAAGATAACAGATACGGCGTATTGAGATGCGTCGTATCTAGATTAATCAATACGGCGTATCTAAGATTTTAGCAATTTTGAAATAGGTCGTTACGCCGCATTAATCAACCTAGATGCGCCGCATCTAAAAGCATATCAGTATAAAGTAAAGGGTTAGGCACGTTTTTCAAGAATCCGTATCCGTGACGTAAACTTCCACTAAATATCACAGTATAATATTCTCCTTATACCAGTTCAAATATCTCAATCAACCACAGCTAATTTACCTTCCCGCTAAATATTCAAAATCAAACCCAAAACCTAAATTTTCGGTCGATTCAATTAGTGCCAAATTCGTTGTCCAAATCTAAAATTAACTTAGGGGAAATAATTAATTCCAAGTTCTAATCATATCCCTATATCGTTTAAGCGCGAATCGATTCAATCTTATAAACCCTAATTTTCGTATTAATCAAAAATTAAATCGAAATGTAACAATTACCTTAGTATTTGTGATTAGGAGAATGTTTTAATGCTCGGATTAAAGGCGGATTGAAGAAAGATGATCGGATTTTGAGTATAATTTTAGTGCGTGTTCTTAACTGTGTGTATTTATGCGGCGTATTCCCGTCGTATTTATAAGGCGACACGATGCGCCGTATTAGAAATTTGGGATGCGCCGTATCTAGTTAATTCCGTTGACTAGTCAATAAGTCCTAGTTGGTCAGGGATACGGCGCTTCGGATATTTAGATCCGCCGTATCTCTATGTTAGTTAACGAAATTTAAATGAAGAACGTACCTTGGCCTCCGCAACACAGTTCCTTATACATCAAATTTGGGTAAAAACGGCACACCATATAGATGAATTCAAAATAAGAGTAATAGGCATAAACGTTTCATTAATAATCGTAATCTTATTGTTTAGTGGATAAGGATTTATTCCGAGGTTAGGAACAAATATCGTTTTTGAGCATACAAAATTAAGATTACGAATTGAATCAGACGTATAATAAGGATAATAAAACTGAGATCATAGTGTAGAGAACTTTCCTTTGGGCAGTTGAATTATCGTAGAGTTTACCTGGGATTCTATTTCAAGAATTAAAGAAGTTCAATGTTACCAGTACTGAGTTTTCCTCTACTCGTTCCGTCTTATGTTCGGTCACTTCAGCTAGCGTCTCTTGGTTTGGTTCAGAATGTAATCTTTCTTGGTGATGCTCGAGTCATCATTTATCCTGAAAATAAACAACTTGCACACGAGAGTAGCTGACCGATCAAGGTAAATATCAAAAATCAACTATATTTATCAAATTATATTTGTCGTATTAACAAAAGTTAATGCGCCATATTTTCGTTACGTTTAAAAATAAAAGATTTTTGATTCAGTAAGATGCGCCGTATCGACGGAAATCGATACGCCGTATTTGTTTAATAATTCGCAAACTGTTTTTAATTAAAATAATAGATACGCCGTATCTTCAAAAGAAGATGCGTCGTATGGCGTTAACGTTTTAGAAAAGTTTTTATCAAAAACAGATACGCCGTATCTACAAAAGCAGATGCGTCGTATTACTTTATCGCTTAGAAAAATTTTCTTATTAAAAACAGATACGCCGTATCTTGGGGAAAAGATGCGTCGTATCGAATTAATTAAACGCGTTGTATTAAAAAAAAAATTAAACGCAATACGCCGTATCTGAGAGATCAGATGCGCCGTATCGTTTGATTTAGCACAGTACAACGATAGCAGAACAGAAAAATACGAAAAATAAAAAATAAAAATTAAACACACCAAACAAAACAAAAAAAATAAAACACACAAAAATAAAAACAAAAGCAAACAAATAACACACAATACAACAAATATGCAAAATAGTACAATGATGCAATTAATCTAATAAAAAGAAAAACCTAATTAAAATACTAATCAAATTAACAGAAAATAACAATTCACTCCCCGGCAGCGGCGCCAAAAACTTGATGCGCGTGATGTGTCGTTGCGGTTTAGCAGTTTTAATGCCTACTCAAGTTTTAAATTTATATTTAGCCGACTTATCAATAACACACACACTTAACGAGCAGTGTACCCGGTCAGTATGAAGATAATGGTAAGTAGAGTGTCGATCACTAAGAGTGGAACGTATAATCTCGTTAATCTAATCAGTATTTTAATATCCTAACGCAAGGGGGTTTCAGCCTGAGAGACTGGCACAGTTTTGTTTGCAATTAAATAATAAAATAAACAAATAGGCACGAATCAGCAAGTAGCACACACGTACACAGATAGATACTTGAGACAATAAGAGGGCTGTCCTTATGATTAAGTAGATTGTCACTTGTTTTATTGATAGCTTTATATGAAGTGTATGTAATTAACCCTTTCTCGTTGGTCCTATTCTCATCGGCGAGTAAACCCTTAATGACGACTTATGTCTAAAAGTTATTCCTAAGTGATCAATTTAGAAACAACCGTGGGAGCCACACCTTGTCCCGCAGTCGGGTGCCCGCAAGCCACTGATAAACACAGAGGTGGTCAATGCACTAATAAGTAGTAACCAAAGACATCAACATATAAACTTTAATTGATGGGAAAGCAAGTATTAAAGGGAGTGCAATCTTTCCGTTGTCACATTACACAAGCCACCAATCCTGATGAATTAAAGTTTGCTAAAACAATAAAACAAAACTACTTAATGAATTAAATACATGCAGCACCTTCTTACAGCTCTTGTATCTTCGATTTGGGTGTGTCTTGTGCTGCCTTCTTGACTGAATTCGTCCTTCTCTTCTGTTCGGTCTTTAGGTTTTCGAACTTCCGAATCTGTGGAACTCTTCAATGTGTCTGGTCTACGGGGTATTTATAGTTTGTGTCTGAGGGAAGATGCGGCGCATCTACTTAAGTAGATGCGGCGCATGTACTTAACTTCGCGTGGGGTCCAAGATTATAATATTCAGGAATATTCGTACACCGCCAGAAGATGCGGCGTAACTCTTTATTAGATGCGGCGCATGTCCTCTTGTATCTTGGATCGTATCTGGTGATATCTTGATAGAGATGCGGCGCATGTTGATAGTGAGATGCGGCGCATCTGGAGCAGAATTGACTTGATCTTGTCCATGTCAGTAGACTTCCACTTTATGTACGTTTTGCTCCATTATTAGTCCAAAATCGCCAAGTTTCACCAAATGCTTGTTTTTACCTGAGAATTACAAAAGTAAACGATTAAGTATCAATCCTCATACATAATATAGTAAAACAAGTCAAATTAATAGGATAAATGATAGTAATAAAATGTACTTATTTGAGTTCATCATGTGTCGAAAGATATTGTCTTACACAATTATTTTTCCAAAGGTTTAAGTGTTAAAATATGTCACCTCAAATATTTAACATTTTCATCAAATCTCTAACATGAATCATGACATCCTCTTGTCTTGTTTGACCATGGTTATCTAAACAAGATAAAGGATCATGTTAATACATTAGTATTCAAGTAAAAGAAAATGTATTAAACTTGCATTGATCTAACACACACAA
Organism: Artemisia tridentata subsp. tridentata; assembly: GCA_021014915.2. NCBI lineage: Eukaryota > Viridiplantae > Streptophyta > Magnoliopsida > Asterales > Asteraceae > Artemisia > Artemisia tridentata. Next base: position 223,491,739 of record CP139509.1, read on the forward strand.
AAAATGTTTTAAACATTTAGTATTTTACGTATGTTGTATAAAAATGGTTAAGATAATTATTTTTATACTCATGATATGTCGAAAACTAAGAATATTATACCTAATAATAAATAGTTCTTGCACATAAAAATAAATGACAATCTCGAAGTAGTAAGTTAATATGTCATTAACCTCACACATACAACTAGTATTAGAATAAATGAAACACATTCCTTAAATTTTTATTTGCTTTTTAAAAGGAGTGATCGTGAAGGTCAAGAAAGATTTCGAGTACATATCAATTAATTATTCAAATTATGATTGATATCATCGTCAAATCTAATTGACAAGTTTTCGAATATGGACATGAAATTAGAGTCATTATTTGTCTAGCTTCAAGATAACATCAAAATATAACGAAATATAACGAAATATATTATCTTGAATCTACATTCTCAATCACACTCGGTTGTTATAAAAATAATGACGTCCTCTCAAGACAAAAATAATATGCATCGGATCATAACTCACACTTGTGTTGAAGATGCCATATTGAGTCTTCTTGTCCAATGGTTGTGTTCCAAACATTAAACTAATATGTTTAAAACATGCATAAAATACACAATTAAGTAGGATTGACAACTTTGATGTTTCATCCGAAATATACAAGTAATTTACTTTGCAATGCAATTAGTAAATGTGTCATTTCCGAAAAATCAAACACGAGAAAATAAACAACATATGTAAACTTTTCTCATGAACGATTCAACACTCAAAATCACATGTCAAGTAAAAGTGTCACACATAATATAATATTAACTATTATGTACGTCATCAATCTTCGAGAAAATCACATGTATTTCTCTTATCAAAAGATTGACAAAGGATAATTTATATCATATGCATCGCATTCCCTTTGTAACATAAATGGTTGTGTTACAAGAGAATACATTTCATCTTGTTAAGAAATATAAGATATTAGATTTGAATAATAACCCAATACAACATATGTCATTGCATAAACAAGTAAAATTGGTCATACACTAAAATACTTGTTTTACAAAGCATTCGTAAGAGTGATAAGTTTCCTCTTAGAAAAGCATATTTGTTGAAAGATACAATATGTCTCATTTCAATCATACATCATATAATACTCACAAGATCTATTGAGGTAAGTAACCTTTACTAGATTCTTTTCTCAAGATATGCAAAGGAGCATTCTTGAAACACTCTCGAAGTAGTAGGTTCTACATTGTATCACATTAGAGCATCTCTTGGTTCTAGAAATCCAAATCATGTTAAAATAACATGTAACAACTCAACAAACACAGATGTCGTCCAAGAGATCATGAAATGCACCATCTTAACTCAATAACCTCTAAATCTCAAACACAAGATTGAAACATTGTGCTTGCCTTTGGTAGGATATTGTGTAAGACATGTCATCTTCTTAACCGACTTTCAAAATATGGTTAGTTAAGTCATATTAGGCCATGTATTAGCGAAATAAGCTAATATCATCTTTGCTATACTTTGATAGGCAAATATAGGAATTTGAATTTTTCTAACGTGAGTGTGACTACTGGAGAACATATCGCACTAGAAATTTAATTTGACCTAACGGTTGAATTGCTTCCAGGAGAGAAGTTGGGTTCGTGGTATAACCCGTAAAAATGGTCGTGTTTAGCCTGAATTGAGCACCACTAGTGATAGTCTCATACTCATTCTCTAACTTGAAAATTTTTCATTCCTACATTTGACTAAAGATAGTTTACATCGGTGAACTTTATCTCCCATTAGGATTTCATTTTGAACAAGTAGTAATTAGGATCCTCCTTAGTGAACCTAGATTACTTGCATCCCACATATGTGTTTCAAAATGATAACATGTTCTCGTAAGATATGATTGACTGTCTTAATGCTCTTAAATGCTAAATGATTATCATGTTTTGCATGATGTTTGCGTTTATTCCTTATGTGCATTTTACATGATTTGCTTGTAAATTTTGCACCCACACTATGTCATTTTGACACATAATGAATTAGGTATGCCTATCACTATGAACTCTTACACGTCATATAGTCATACACTAGTGTTAAAATCTACAAGTTAAAGTAGTCACGAAATTGTCCTAATTTCTTGGTCATCATTTCGCTTTCTTCCAAGTAATACACTCTTTTATCAAGGGAAGGTTAGATACAAAGCTAGTAGAACTCAGATTAGGTTTGACAACTTAAATATTTCATTCGAAATATTCAAGTAATTTTAACTTGCGATCGCAATTGTTAAAAGTCATCCGAAACATCATATTCAAGCCTTTTAACAACATATGTTAAAACGCTCATCCAAATGATAAAAGCTAACATCAACCTTCGGGTGACAAAGGACTCGCGAGTTGCTATATAAGTGATTAGTAGTTCCTTTCATCTTCGTGTGAATATACACTTCTTATGACCAAGTATATTCATTTCCGTTAGTTCCTCTTATCCACATAGGTTTGTCATCGTGTTTTTTCATCAAGCTCACCTCATAGATAATGAGGATCGAACTTATCTATCGGTTTTAGGGTAGAAACCCAACGCATCATCCTATCTCGCCAAGAGTATGTTGATACTCTCTGTCTTTGGAAAATGGGCAATATGCCTATACAAAGATTGATATTTTTGAGTCTCTTCTTTTTCGTCGTCAATCTTGATCACCTACCGACGTGCAGCGATCCCACAACAACAATGGATATTCATCCCAAAAATCCCATCAATCACCCTAAGAACACCAAACCTCTCAAACGCGAACCATTCAACTACTTACGCTTAGGTCTAGGAATGATGGAACACATTCCTTGAATCTCATAATTTGTGTATGTTCAAAAACATCTTCCGAATCTCGTCTTATGACTATCTAAATATTTCATTGGAAATATTAAAGTCATCCTTCAAATCCCTCTAATGACTACTTAAATATTTCCTTGGAAATACTAAAGTCATCTCTTCTCGTCTAGTCTCGTCCATCTCGTAAAAAGAATTTATTAGGTATAAATTCTTTCCGTGTCTAAAACTCTTACTAAATCAGTGAGATTTATTTGTCAAGTCCTCTCAAGATTAGAGTCAAATCCTCTCAAGCTTCCAATGACAACTTAAATATTTCATCTGAAATATTTAAAGTAATTTAATTTGTGAAATGCAATTAAATGCGATGAAGCGAAAAGTGTACCGCTTTTAGGGGGTCATTTAAGCCCTAAATCGTATTTATTTGATCAAATATTGCCCTAAATCGTTCCTTTTGTCAATTTAGGTACTTTGGAGAAGAAATTTGGAAAAGGAAGCATTTTGGACGTTTTTGGAGCATAAAAGTGAAGAAAACGACAAAGTCTCAAAAATCTGCTGAAAAGTACCTGTGACGGCGTCAACCCTTGACGGGCCAGAGAGGATTTTGGAGGATTAAAAGGGGACGGCGTCAAGAAGGCCATCAAGAAACCCTAAACGCGGCGAGGTGACGGCGTCAAGCTCTATAACGTGACGCCGTCAGATCTGTTTTCCTATATATACTTTCATAATTTTTAGTCATTAGTGTGCAACTTTGTGAGGAGAAACCCTAAACGATTTTTCTGCCATTTTTAAGGGTTTTATACCCTTGGATCTCCCATGTTCAATTGAAGATAAGTAATCAATTAATCATTAAATATGTCTATGTGTTGTTTGATTATATCTTGTTCTTGTCTTTTATTTAACATGCTAGGCTAGATTTATCTTGTATTTGCTTAGATCTAATGAAACCTAACTATTGATTATTGGTTGTTGGTGTGTTATTAATTGTATTGGATGATTGTTTATCGATGTTAGGCTTAAGAAAACTGGCTAACCTCCTATACGGTAACTTGCTTGAACGTCTTAAGAAACATGAACCAATGCGTACTAAGGTTTTTATGGTTGTATTTAATGCATGAGCGAATTCTAGTGATCCCATGTTAGGAGCTTCTTAGCCGGCTCGACATAAGAGTGAAGTAGGAGCTTATAGAGTTGGGGAAGTACGTACGCCACCCCACGATTGGTATTAAGGAATACACCCGTCATCCACGCAATTAATACACACTAATCAACCGGTAAAAGATAGTTAGGGAGTAAGAAAATCTAAGTAAACACATTTCTCTCCATATAAGTTCCACAACCTTTTTATTTTCAGTTATTTTATTTTATTTGCATTTGTAGTTATTTGGGTTAGTTGACTAGCAACTAATTCCGCCCACTCCTTCAAACCCGAGATTTTACTTGCTTTCAAAAAATATAAAAATACAAAAAGAATCTTCCCTCACCCTTAGACCTATTAGAGTAGTTTTTCAATCCTAACGACACTATTCCCCTAGAGAACGATCAATCCCCCGGTACTTGCCACTACACTATACTACATCGGTCAGGTACACTGCCTGGTGGGGATTGCAAGCCTCTTGAGATCCCTCGAGAGGTAAAACCTGTTGTAAGGTCGCAAAACCACGCATCAAGTTTTTGGCGCCGCTGCCGGGGAATAGTTATTGTTTAGGTTGAATTTTTATTTTATTAGGTCTACTCACTAGATTCCTTTCTAGTGAGATTTTTATTTTATTTTTCTAGGTTTTCTTTAGTCTATCTTTTTCTTTGTGCCCTTTGTTTGTAAAACCATTTTCATTTGTCACCATGGCGGATGAAATTTCATTTAGATCATTAACAATAGAGGAACAATTACTTTACACAGATAGATTTGCTTCCTGTTGTTCCAATGAATTTTTAAGTGATCTTAGATATATACAAGAGGAGATGGGTGTAAAGTTTGATAGGTTTGATGAATTATGTGCATGTGCGGCTTCTATTAAACAATCATTGTTAGGATCAACTCCTTTTAGTGAAACCCTTTGGAAAAAATTTGAGGAAAGCTTCCTAACCGTGAACCATAAGTTGAATGAATTGATGGGTTTATATACATCACAACTTGAGGAAACAAATGAGGAGGATTTATCCGACTATAGGTACCATGAGCAAGAAGACCTAGTTTTTAAGAACATGGACCTTGAATTGGACCAAGATTGTGAGATGGTTAGTGTTGAACTACCTAGTTGCATGAGTGAGATAGATTTCACCAAAACATATGACACGCATGAGGAATCCTTTAGGCAATTGGAACATAGTAATCAAGTTGAATATTACTATGAATCGGACTTAGAATTTCAAATGGCTAGAGAAGGATTTGAGATACTTAGGAATGTGTTTGGGTTAGATCCTACCAAAACACATGATGAACATATAGGTGATCTTGACACAAGGAATGATGAGGTTAGTAACATAAGCCCACTAAGTACCTCACAAGTCCTACCATCATTTGAGGCACACACACCGCCCGTGACTTACCCGGAAGAAGTAGAAGAGACTTTAGGAATCCCGATGGAGGTAGAACCTTTGAACCAAACACAACTAGAGGATATAGGTTTGAATGCTTATAGTGATCACAACCTTACTCTTAGTTCTAGGGGATTTCCTATTTTTGATGAACCGGAGCCTCAACCAAAACCGTTACCTAATCTTCCATCTTTAGATGTGAATTTAGGAATTAAAAAAGGTCCCGACCCACCCATCAAACCATGTAGTCCGGGTAATGTTAAGATTAAGGTAGTAGACTCTAGGCCATGTGGAGTGGAAGCTAATATAGGAGTGAACCATGACCTTACATACTTACATCACCCATTCATGATTGATCACAAGAAACATTATGGGTTTAAACCGGGTTTATTAGGTCAAAGTGGATTCTTAACTTGGAGTCTCTCGAAGTTGATAGAAGATGATCCCTTTCTAGGAGAAAATCTCAATCCGCCCACTAACCCAATTGAATTAGGTAAGGTTATGATGATAGGATCCCGCACCTTTGAGCATATAATTCACCCGTCACTCTTTCCTCACGTGGCATATTTCCACCCTATGGGTGTGTATCGCTACTTTCACCCACACTTAATCCTAAGTGTAGGGAAAACCTCCCCTATTTCCGTTAAATAAGGGTAGAGTCAGGCTCGTGACTCGAACAAAAACAAGCTCTTCTTGGGAGGCAACCCAAGCTTTATTTGCTTTGTGTGTTTATTTATTTGTTTGTTTGATTTTATTTGCTTCCGTATGTATGTTTAATTTTTATTATTATTGATTCATGTTCGAAACTAAATTGTGAAAATGCTTTATCTTGTTTTTAACTTCGTCTTAACTACATATAAAGGTATTTTGCAAAAGATAAGTGTAAGGGAAATCCAAATCGGTTTATTAGAACAAATGAACATGAATCATAACAATATTAAATTAACATACATATTAGTAATTGTTTGAGTCAAATGCTTGTATCGAGTCATAATGATATTTCGCAGGATTTCCAGGAAATAAGGATTGAGTTTTTCCAAAAATTTTCCGGAAACTTAACATGAAAAATCTGTCAGATCACTTCTGACGGCGTCAGACCCCAGTCTGACGGCGTCAGGAACAGTTTTCTGGAATTTTTTTTTTGAAAGTTTTGTTTTTCTTCCGGAATCATAAAATGCTTTATTAAATCTCTAACTTATAAACTCCAGGAATCTGCAAAATTATCATTCCACAAGCATTATATCCTTATACAGATTTATCCCGCCGATGTTATGCAGGTTTTCTTGTTTGTTTTCTCAGATTTAACAGGTTATTTTGGACAAGAAGATGTATGTGGAATCAAGCTTTTGATGATGCTTTAGTCTTGGAGCTTCTACATTCTCTTGGAAGAAGATCTAACCATGTTACCCCTTTATCCACCGAGCGAATCAGGGGAGTATTTGATTTCATTCTTTTATCTTATTCACTTTTACATCTTGTTATTTGAACATTGGGGACAATGTTCATCTTAAGTGTAAGGGGGTAAAGTACGATACCTTATAGAATGCTATTACGCTTGATTTTTCGTTTGTTTAATGGTAGATGTGTAATAAAACTGAGAGAAATACCTGTTAAGGCAATTTTAGTGCCAAATTTAAAATTTTTTGCAACATATAGGAGTGAAACTTTGGTCTTAATGAGCGTCTCACGGATAGGAGTTATATGACTAGCACAAAACCGTACCACTAAAAAAATTTCCACCCCCAAATATGTGAGGTTCGCCCCTAGAATTGGTAGGAAAAGCATTTATGCTATGATGTGTGTACCGGTAGCACTTAGATTCTAGAACTTGCGTTAGGACCATTCCGAGGCCACAAGTGAGACTACATTCGTGTAGTTAGATTTACTACATGATAAGAGGCATTAGGATTAACCCATTTTTTACACCTGTGTTTTTGTTATAATTACATTGGCTACATTGGTCAAGTAATTCTCCCACACCCTTTGCGTTGTACTCATTTTTAGTACACGATACCCCTAGTACACCCCTCAGAGCCTATCTTTTCGTTTCTAACTTTAAGCATTTTACTTAAAGGAAGAATTTGTTTACACCCCACTTAAATGTACACCTAAATCGCCTTAGCCTACCTTGTATGCACTCATTTTTAGTGCATTATTGTGACAACATTTGTTTAAACCCCAAGTTAATTATCTAATTGATTACATGGTTGCTAAGTCGAGTCATATCCTTGTACATATTGTTTTGGGACGATTGGGACTCATGGGTAAAGTACTAGTGTAATGGAGTAATGGGGAAGAACAACATTATTACCCCCATATGTGCTAAATATTTTAAAAGTACTCTAAGTGTTTCGATTATCTTAATTCGAGTCATTAGAATAGTTAATTGTAAAGTTATGTAAAAGTTCAAGTGTAAGGGGGATACAACCCCCCTTCGATGTATTATTTTGGATGGTAGGGCAAGAGTGTATGTCAAAAAAAAAAAAAAAAAAAAAAAAAAAAAAAAAAAAAAAGGTAGAAAAAACATACGGACTACCATCCCGTTTCATTTTATGTTTATTTTATCTTTTTGTTATTTCTTTCATTAGCTTAAGTCGAGTCTAGTCTTGGCTTAGCAACGCCATATTGTACATGTAATTAATCAAGATCTTTAACTCGCCACCAGTAAAATATCCTTTATCCAACAAAACCGTGTTTATCATATCCCTACACCTAACGTTATAACCCGTTTAAAAGCCCTCTTTGATAGTTTATCTTAGGTGCTTACGCCTAGTGGAGGAGGTTTTTGATCCTTTCCCAAGCCTATGGTAATATATTTGCTATGACAGGTAGTGAGAGATATTATTCATTTTCATTTATGAGATATACTTCTATGACACCTGAGAGATGTGAGTATCTAAACACTACTTGTGAGGTGCTAGTCTGTAATCTCCGTGCTTATTATGATTAAAGTGGAACGACTATTTGTTGTAATTACTTTTATATTAGCATTAAATGATCCCTAACTTGTATTTTGATTAGAATAAAAGCGCATTTGCTTGAGGACAAGAAAATCTCAAGTGTAAGGGTATTTGATGAAGCGAAAAGTGTACCGCTTTTAGGGGGTCATTTAAGCCCTAAATCGTATTTATTTGATCAAATATTGCCCTAAATCGTTCCTTTTGTCATTTTAGGTACTTTGAAGAAGAAATCTGGAAAAGGAAGCATTTTAGACGTTTTTGGAGCATAAAAGTGAAGAAAACGACAAAGTCTCAAAAATCTGCTGAAAAGTACCTGTGACGGCGTTAAGCCCCAATGTGACGGCGTCATCCCTTGACGGGCCAGAGAGGATTTTGGAGGATTAAAAGGGGACGGCGTCAAGAAGGCCATCAAGAAACCCTAAACGCGGCGAGGTGACGGCGTCAAGCTCTATAACGTGACGCCGTCAGATATGTTTTCCTATATATACTTTCATAATTTTTAGTCATTAGTGTGCAACTTTGTGAGGAGAAACCCTAGACGATTTTTCTGCCATTTTTAAGGGTTTTATACCCTTGGATCTCCCATGTTCAATTGAAGATAAGTAATCAATTAATCATTAAATATGTCTATGTGTTGTTTGATTATATCTTGTTCTTGTCTTTTATTTAACATGCTAGGCTAGATTTATCTTGTGTTTGCTTAGATCTAATGAAACCTAACTATTGATTATTGGTTGTTGGTGTGTTATTAATTGTATTGGATGATTGTTTATCGATGTTAGGCTTAAGAAAACTGGCTAACCTCCTATACGGTAACTTGCTTGAACGTCTTAAGAAACATGAACCAATGCGTACTAAGGTTTTTATGGTTGTATTTAATGCATGAGCGAATTCTAGTGATCCCATGTTAGGAGCTTCTTAGCCGGCTCGACATATGAGTGAAGTAGGAGCTTATAGAGTTGGGGAAGTACGTACGCCACCCCACGATTGGTATTAAGGAATACACCCGTCATCCACGCAATTAATACACACTAATCAACCGGTAAAAGATAGTTAGGGAGTAAGGAAATCTAAGTAAACACATTTCTCTCCATATAAGTTCCACAACCTTTTTATTTTCAGTTATTTTATTTTATTTGCATTTGTAGTTATTTGGGTTAGTTGACTAGCAACTAATTCCGCCCGCTCCTTCAAACCCGAGATTTTACTTGCTTTCAAAAAATATAAAAATACAAAAAGAATCTTCCCTCACCCTTATACCTATTAAAGTAGTTTTTCAATCCTAACGACACTATTCCCCTAGAGAACGATCAATCCCCCGGTACTTGCCACTACACTATACTACATCGGTCAGGTACACTGCCTGGTGGGGATTGCAAGCCTCTTGAGATCACTCGAGAGGTAAAACCTGTTGTAAGGTCGCAAAACCACGCATCAAAATGTCATTTCTCGAAAAAATAAACTTGATCAATGTTCATCGAATCCCACTGGATTCATTCCTAAAAAGAATTTATTTGGTATAAATTCCTTAAATCTAAGGTCCAGAAAAATCACAAAATATGTGAAATTTCTTTGTCAAAAATCAAATTCTGGGTCAAAACTGACCTCAGCAGGTCACGGTACTCTTAAATAGGGGACGGTACCGCTAAATTTAACGATAACGTCGGACCGTTATCTGCTGAGACAGTTTAATTTTTTTTTCAATTCTCACAGTTTCAAAAGCACTATCAAAACCTACTCGCTGTAGTCTTGAACCAAAACCGTCTCCTATCTGAATAGATTCTGCCTATCTTCTGATTCCTTAGCTTTTTCCCTTTCACTTCCACATGGTACTAAACACACCATATGTTTGGTTACTTCCATATCCATCATCTTCTCAACTTATCTACAATTATCAACCTTCGTTCTACACTACCAATGCTTCCGCTTCCCACTCATCTTCCACATATTTCAAGCGAAGAAACTCTAGGATAAGTGTGAGATAACCCTTCTTCATCAACGTAGTTTCCTCTATCAAAGATAACCCTGCAAGAACCCCATCACCAACTCCACATCCTAGAAAATTCTATCCTCTTAACCTTTAGCACTCTTCCACGTAATCACTTGCCTCATCATATGAATGTTCTATGAATATTAACAATGATTGAGGAGAGCTACATGACTTCAAAGGTGAAGTTTATTGTATGCTATCCACCACTTGTCATGATGTTAATAAGCTCATCGCTTCCGTCAACGTTTGTTTTCCTCTTTATTATTATTATTTTTTTACATCTTGTCCGGATGGCCATCGATTAAGGGGGAGAGAAAACACTTTCATACACATATAGTCCTTCACCAAACACTCTCAAGAACACACAAATGTGGTTCTTATTCCCTAGAATTCTTTACTAAAACACTTACTTCTTAAGTATCCGCTACTTAGCAAAACCTCAGTCACAAAACCACAATCTGTTCTAGCTTCCTAACCTCTACTATTTGTGACCACCTAGATATTTGTTCTATACAATCACCTTTAACCCTCACATCAAACCTCAAAACAATATCATTCATTATCACACTCAACCCTTATAACTAAACCTTGTAACTATTCGTCACTCTTGATAGTGATAATTAGTTCAATAACCGTCAACCCTCATAACCAAATTGTACAACTACACAATCACACGACATCTTTCATGCACCAAATTATCTCTAACACACAACTAGGATCATCCAAAACTAGAACTCTAGAACATTTCCATTCGCATCTAGGTGCGTATCGTTCTCATTTTCATTTTTCTTTGAAGTATATCTTCTGTCGAGTCTATATTGTGACATGATTCGTCATAATAATGTTGACATATATCTACCGCATTTAGAGTATGTCTTTTCAACAAACTATCCTCAACACCAATCATCTTAGGTAGATGATTATGTCGTTCAAAAGGTTTGTTGGAACTCACCTTCCCAATGACAACTTGGAAGAAGTTATTCCTATAATTTCATGTGTCATTCCCATGATTGGTTGAACAATTTCACCTTAGGTTGTCGGTCAAGTTGTGACCCTCTAGTTTCATTGAATTGCATTTCGCATTCACATCTTTGTGTCGCTCAACTTTCTTAGGCTTTCTTCTTCGTGTTTATCCTTTTGGCACACTTTCATTACGTGTCTAACCTCTAGCATACTTTGATATGCTCACATACCTCATCAAACTATTTTTTTTTGGTAGCTACATTTTAATATAGTTTAACCTTTGCATGTCTTGCTATGTGTATTCTATCCCTATAATGTTTCTCCTATTCTCTTATATATTATGTTGCACGAAGCTAACCCTTGATGTAGGAAAAGTGTTGGTCCATGAAAATTTGAGTAAATCTTGATAAGAATGAAGAACAAATTCATTAATAATGATGAACAATAGTTACAAGATTACTCAACACCCACTTGACTATATGACAACATCTTCAGCTTCTTCAAGGGGATAATTGCGGTACACTATCCCCTTTGGGTGACAAATAAACTCTCATTGATCCAAGCTATGCTTGAGATTCACTGAGAGGATGATCCTATCAACTAATACTAAATATTTTCGTTTGTTTAGAATCCATACTATCTCTATTACAAAGCAAACATATATATAGGTAAAAAATACAAAGACACAATGTGATGGTTGATGAGATGTAAGCATCATGTGGTCCCTCTTCATATTCCTCTTTTGAAAAAGCACCAACATCCCTTTTGAAACAGTCATAATAAATATTCCAACTCTTATGACAATTTCTTGTACTTTGTCTGACTTCCCTTTTTGGAAGATCCCGCCCATATTTTTCAGTCTGCTTGTAGAGATAGTGTCTTCAAGGTCACTGAGACATTTGTCAAATCTCAGTGACAGTAGAGTTGTTTGTCGCTCATATACTTTACTCACTGACACCGCATCAGTAAGTAAAGTGTTTCTTCAGTTCAAAGAGCATTATATAACACTCACTGAATCTGTATCAGTGAGTGACCCACTATTTTATTTAGTGAGTTAGGCTATTTTATTTTCAAATCCTTGTCAGGGTAATTAGGTCAAGTTCTTGACCCAACAATCTCCCCCTATTTGAATATACAAATAGCCTAGAATGGTTGGTATTAAATGAGGTTTAGGTACTGTTTTAGAACCATTAGGTTCAGGTTATATAACTGGGTTTAGTTCCTGAGGTTCAGTGACTGGGGTCAGTGAGTAGGGGATCAGGGGGTTCAAGGGGTTCAGTGAGTGAGGGTTCAGGGGTTCAGTGACCTAATGGTTCAGGGGTTCAGGAGTTTAGGGGATCAGTGACCAGGTTCAGTAACCAAGGGTTCAGTGACCAAGGGTTCAATGATCATGGGTTTGTTTTCAGTGACCTGGGTTCACTTTGACAGGTTCAGTGTTTGTTTATCCACTGATACTTCTGTGTCCTCCTCATTTTATTACCCTGACTATTACAACTTCCTGACTTTCTCAGGAATTACACAATACAATATACTCCCTGATAACTCGTTAATCATTATCTGATTCAGAGACCACTCCCTGAGTTACAAACGATAATTTGTATACCCTTATTCACAAACATTAGCTGACCCGCAATCAGCATACCCACCCATTCAGTCTTCAATGGTTCAGTGCCCCTGCGTTTTTAGGGAGTTCACTGATTTCAGATACTATTGGAAGCGAAAAGTGTACCGCTTTTAAGGGGTCATTTAAGCCCTAAATCGTATTTATTTGATCAAATATCACCCTAAATCGTTCCTTTTGTCATTTTAGGTACTTTTGAGGAGAAATCTGGAAAAGGAAGCATTTTGGACGTTTTTGGAGCATAAAAGTGAAGAAAACGACAAAGTCTCAAAAATATGCTGGAAAGTACGTGTGACGGCGTCAAGACTTGCTCTTGACGGCGTCACGGCTTGGCAAAAGTGGTGGATATGAAAAATACACATGATAAGCCAGTGAGATTTGCATTGGAATTCTGACGGCGTCACCCTTTGGAGTGATCAAGGTCGTCACGGTTTAAGCTGAAGAATGACGGCGTCACCCTTAACCTTGACGGCGTCAGCTTCTGATAGGCCAGAACGGATTTTGGAGGTTTAAAGGGAGACGGCGTCAAGAAGGCCATCACGTGTTAACTAGTCACAACTTGCGCGCGCGGTAGCTGTTACTGTTTTGGCCATAAAATCCTCATACGAACTCGGATTTAGGTGATTCAAAAGGCCACGCGATCGGGACGAAAAGATCTACAATTTGGTGAAAAATTGGACGTGACGGCGTCACGTGTAAGTCTGACGCCGTCAGATCGGGCCGACAGAAAAATGCCTATAAATATAACTTCACAACTTCATTATTTGTAAGCCCTAAACCCTAAGTCCGATTCTAGGGTTTAGGTAGGTGTTTTTCCAGCAACTTAGAGGGTCCTAATCATGCCATAAATATCTTGTAATGGTTTGTTTATCGATTCAATCTTATGTTATGTCTTCAATTATGATCATTGTTGATTGCTCTTCATTAATTATGCTTGGCTAAATCACCTTGTGTCTACTTATGATTGTATGAAACTTGTGTATAACTAATTAGATCTTATTGATTTCTTGTTGATGTGTGTGTCCATCTCCATCAATTAGGGCGTGACAACTTCAATAGATCTAGTTGGTTTAGTTTATAATTCTTGTTTCCTATTGTCTCTTGTTTGATTGGGTGATATCGATGTTAGGCTTAAGAAAACTGGCTAACCTCCTATACGGTAACTTGCTTGAACGTCTTAAGAAACATGAACCAATGCGTACTAGGTTTATTTGGTTGTATTTAATGCATGAGCGAATTCTAGTGATCCCATGTTAGGAGCTTCTTAGCCGGCTCGACATAGGAGTGAAGTAGGAGCTTATAGAGTTGGGGAAGTACGTACGCCACCCCACGATCGGTATTAAGGAATACAACCCGTCAATTAAAACAAGGTGTGACAATTCAATAGGTAGAATTGGATAGCTAGCAAGGAGTAACATATCATAAGTAGACATGCTTCATTTCCCTTGTAGAACCCTAGTTTACTTTTCTTGCATATTAGTTTAATTAGTACCTTTTGGGTTAGTTGATTAGCAACTAATTCCGCCCCTTCTTCCAAAAACCAGAGATTTTTACTTGCTTTCCATAAAATATAAAAATACAAAAAGAATCATCCCTCCCCTTTAGACCTAATTAGAGTAGTTTTTCACACCTAACGAACACTATTCCCTGTGGAGAACGATCAATCCCCCGTACTTACCACTACACTATACTACAACGGTCAGGTACACTGCCTGGTGGGGATTGCAAACTTCTCAAGATCCCTTGAGAGGTAAAACCTGTTGTAAGGTCGCAAAACCACGCATCAAGTTTTTGGCGCCGCTGCCGGGGAGTAGTTATTGTTTAGGTTGAAATTTTATTTTTATTAGGTCTACTCACAAGATTCCTATCAAGTGAGATATTTTCTTTTTATTTTGTAGCTTTCTCGTAGTCTATCTTTTCTTTGTGATTTTGTTTGTAATTTGCTTCAAATGGACTTTTCACTTAAATTTCTAAGATTGCAAGACATGGTTGAGTGGCTAGAACACCAAGAAGTTCAAAATACCTCATTTAGAGACACTTATGAATCATATGAGCCTTCACCTAGGATAGATTCTTATGAACAACCTCCATGTTTAGGATCTTGTTTTAGTGAGGCTAATAGGAAAAGCGACCTAGTTTGCCAAGGAATTGTGGATAGAGCCGTATCAATAAATCATAAGTTGGATGAAGCACTAGGTTTGTTATTATCACTACCTAAGAAAACAATTGACGAGGATATAGGTGATCTTGATACGTGGAATAATGAGGTAAACACCATAAGCCCACAAAATACTCAACCATCATTTGAGGCACCCACACCGCCCGTGACTTACCCGGAAGAAGTAGAAGAGAATTTAGGAATCCCGATGGAGGTAGAACCCTTGGGCCAAGCACAACTAGAGGATATAGGTTTGCACACTTTTAGTGATGACCTTACTCATAGTTCTAGGGAATTTCCTATTGTTGATGAATTGGAACCTCAACCTTTACACAACTTTTCATCCTTAGATTTACATCTAGGAGAAAAAAGAGGAACCGACCCACCCATCAACCAATATTATCCGGGTAGTTTTAGGATGAAGGAAGCCATTCACTCACCCCCTTCACCTCACGTGGCATATTCACACCGTAAGGGTGTGTATCGCTACTTTCACCCGCACTTAATCCTAAGTGTAGGGAAAACCTCCCCTATTTTTGTTAAATAAGGGTAGAGTCAGGCTCGTGACTCTAACAAAAACAAGCGCTTATTGGGAGGCAACCCAAGCTTTATTTGCTTTATTTGTTTGATTGTTTATTTATTTAATTTTATTTCTTTCCGTATGCATTTCTTATTCTTTTTGTTTACTGTTCATGTCTCAAATATAAATTGTGAAAATGCTTTATTTTGTTTTTAACTTCGTCTTAACTACATATAAAGGTATTTTGCAAAAGATAAGTGTAAGGGAAATCCAAATTTGTTTTTAAGAACAAGATTGAACATGAACGATAACAATGAGATATAAGCATGCATATTAGTATTTGTTTGAGTCAAATGCTTGTATCGAGTCATAATGAAGTTTTGCAGGAATTCCAGGAAGTAAGGTATAGGTTTTTTCAGAAATTTTCCGGAAACTTAACATGAGAATTCTGTCAGATCATTTCTGACGGCGTCAGGCCTTACAACCTGACGGCGTCAGGTTTTAATTTTCTGAAATTTTTGAAAGTTTTGTTTTTCTACCAGAATCATAAAAAGTTTTTATTAAATCTCTAACTTATAAACTCCAGGAATCTGCAAAACATTCATTCCGCAAGCATTATATCTTTAATTGTTTTATTCCTAAGTCTGGAATTACACCTAGTTGTGAGTTGTCTTTGTTCGGTTTGATGCTTTGGTTTTTCTTGTTTGTTTTCTCAGGATTAACAGGTTATTTTGGACAAGGAGATGTATGTGGAATCAAGCTTTTGGTGATGCATTAGTCTTGAAGCTTCTACATTACCTTGGAAGAAGATCTAACCATGTTACCTCTTTATCCACCGAACGAATCAGGAGAGTATTTGATTTCATTCTTTTACCTTTTCACTTTTACATCTTGTTATTTGAACATTAGGGACAATGTTCATCTTAAGTGTAAGGGGGGTTAAAAGTAAGATACTTTAGAGAATACAATTACGCTTGATTTTTGTTTGTTTAATAGTAGATGTGTAATAAAACTGAGATAAATACCTGTTAGGGCAATTTTAGTGCCAAATTTAAAATTTTTTACAACATATAGGAGTGAAACTTTGATCTTAATGAGCGTCTCATGGATAGGAGTTATATGACTAGCACAAAAACCGTACCACTAAAAAATTTTCCACCCCCAAATATGTGAGGTTCGCCCCTAGAATTGGTAGGAAAAGCATTTATGCTATGATGTGTGTACCGGTAGCACTTAGATTCTAGAACTTGCGTTAGGACCATTCCGAGGCCACAAGTGAGACTACATTCGTGTAGTTAGATTTACTACATGATAAGAGGCATTAGGATTAGCCCATTGTTTTGCACCTGTGATTTTGTTATAATTACGTTGGCTACATTGGTCAAGTAATTCTCCCACACCCTTTGCGTTGTACTCATTTTTAGTACACGATACCCCTAGTACACCCCTCAGAGCCTATCTTTCGTTTCGACCTTTAAGCATTTTACTTAAAGGAAGAATTTGTTACACCCCACTAAAATGTACACCCAAATCGCCTTAGCCTACCTTGTATGCACTCATCTTTAGTGCATTATTGTGACAACATTTGTTTAAACCTAAGTTAATTATCTAATTGATTACATGGTTGCTAAGTCGAGTCATATCCTTGTACATATTGTTTTGGGACGATTGGGACTCATGGGTAAAGTACTAGTGTAATGGAGTAATGGGAAAGAACATCATTTATTACCCCCATATGTGCTAAATATTTTAAAAAGTACTCCAAGTTTTTCGATTATCTTAATTCGAGTCATTAGAATAGTTAATTGTAAAGTTATGTAAAAGTTCAAGTGTAAGGGGAATGCAATGCCCCTATGATGTATTATTTTGGATGGTAGGGCAAGAGTGTATGAAAAAAAAAAAAAAAAAAAAAAAAAAAAAAAAAAGAAAAAAAAATTTTGAAAAATCAAGAAAAATACAAAAAAAATGAGAAAAAGAAAAGTAGAAAATTCATACGGACTACCATCCCGTTTCATTTTATGTTTGTTTTATGTTTTTGTTATTTTGTTTTTAGCTTAAGATTGAGTCGAGTCTTGGCTTAGCAACATTGTATAGTACATGTAATTAATCAAGATCTTTAACTCGCCACCAGTAAAATATCCCTTATCCAACAAATCCGTGCTTATCATATCCCTACACCTAACGTTATAACCCATTTAAAAGCCCTCTTTGATAGTTTATCTTAGGTGCTTACGCCTAGTGGAGGAGGTTTTCGATCCTTTCCCAAGCCTATGGTAATCTATTTGCTATGACAGGTAGTGAGAGATATTATCCGTTTTCATTTATGAGATTTATTTTGATGACACTTGAGAGATGTGAGTATCTAAACACTACTTGTGAGGTGCTAGTTTGTAATCTCCGTGCTTATTATGATTAAAGTAGAACGACTATTTGTTGCAATTACTTTTATATTAGTGTTAAATGACCCCTAACTTGTATTTTGATTAGAATAAAAGTGCATTTGCTTGAGGACAAGCAAATCTCAAGTGTAAGGGTATTTGATGAAGCGAAAAGTGTACCGCTTTTAAGGGGTCATTTAAGCCCTAAATCGTATTTATTTGATCAAATATCACCCTAAATCGTTCCTTTTGTCATTTTAGGTACTTTTGAGGAGAAATCTGGAAAAGGAAGCATTTTGGACGTTTTTGGAGCATAAAAGTGAAGAAAACGACAAAGTCTCAAAAATATGCTGGAAAGTACGTGTGACGGCGTCAAGACTTGCTCTTGACGGCGTCACGGCTTGGCAAAAGTGGTGGATATGAAAAATACACATGATAAGCCAGTGAGATTTGCATTGGAATTCTGACGGCGTCACCCTTTGGAGTGATCAAGGTCGTCACGGTTTAAGCTGAAGAATGACGGCGTCACCCTTAACCTTGACGGCGTCAGCTTCTGATAGGCCAGAACGGATTTTGGAGGTTTAAAGGGAGACGGCGTCAAGAAGGCCATCACGTGTTAACTAGTCACAACTTGCGCGCGCGGTAGCTGTTACTGTTTTGGCCATAAAATCCTCATACGAACTCGGATTTAGGTGATTCAAAAGGCCACGCGATCGGGACGAAAAGATCTACAATTTGGTGAAAAATTGGACGTGACGGCGTCACGTGTAAGTCTGACGCCGTCAGATCGGGCCGACAGAAAAATGCCTATAAATATAACTTCACAACTTCATTATTTGTAAGCCCTAAACCCTAAGTCCGATTCTAGGGTTTAGGTAGGTGTTTTTCCAGCAACTTAGAGGGTCCTAATCATGCCATAAATATCTTGTAATGGTTTGTTTATCGATTCAATCTTATGTTATGTCTTCAATTATGATCATTGTTGATTGCTCTTCATTAATTATGCTTGGCTAAATCACCTTGTGTCTACTTATGATTGTATGAAACTTGTGTATAACTAATTAGATCTTATTGATTTCTTGTTGATGTGTGTGTCCATCTCCATCAATTAGGGCGTGACAACTTCAATAGATCTAGTTGGTTTAGTTTATAATTCTTGTTTCCTATTGTCTCTTGTTTGATTGGGTGATATCGATGTTAGGCTTAAGAAAACTGGCTAACCTCCTATACGGTAACTTGCTTGAACGTCTTAAGAAACATGAACCAATGCGTACTAGGTTTATTTGGTTGTATTTAATGCATGAGCGAATTCTAGTGATCCCATGTTAGGAGCTTCTTAGCCGGCTCGACATAGGAGTGAAGTAGGAGCTTATAGAGTTGGGGAAGTACGTACGCCACCCCACGATCGGTATTAAGGAATACAACCCGTCAATTAAAACAAGGTGTGACAATTCAATAGGTAGAATTGGATAGCTAGCAAGGAGTAACATATCATAAGTAGACATGCTTCATTTCCCTTGTAGAACCCTAGTTTACTTTTCTTGCATATTAGTTTAATTAGTACCTTTTGGGTTAGTTGATTAGCAACTAATTCCGCCCCTTCTTCCAAAAACCAGAGATTTTTACTTGCTTTCCATAAAATATAAAAATACAAAAAGAATCATCCCTCCCCTTTAGACCTAATTAGAGTAGTTTTTCACACCTAACGAACACTATTCCCTGTGGAGAACGATCAATCCCCCGTACTTACCACTACACTATACTACAACGGTCAGGTACACTGCCTGGTGGGGATTGCAAACTTCTCAAGATCCCTTGAGAGGTAAAACCTGTTGTAAGGTCGCAAAACCACGCATCACTGATTTCAGATACTATTGGATTCAGAGACATGAAATCTTCATGTTCAATCCCATCCTGATTTAAGACTGTTAACTTCAGTCTTGCATCACATATTTGAAACTCATATTGCAAAAAAACAAACCACTGATATCCACCTAATCAGTTTGTTGTGACACAATAACATCACACTCACTGAGTCCTATCACCACATACCACATATCCACCTTTCTTTGTCCCGAAAAGGTATCACTACCTTCTGATGCATCACACAGCAAACCCCCATAACATCATCACTTCCTGATTAATATATGTATATATTAATCGGGCGGGGCGAGGATATCCCGCTCCCCGCCCCAAACCTGATTAAAATCTCCGTTTAATCCCCAAACCCGCCCCGTAACCCGATTAGCATGCCTTGCCCTGCCCCAATTAGTTCGGGTTTCGGGTTTCCCCGTCGGGTTCGGGTTTTTTTGCCATCCCTAGTTTTAGCATGCATGTTCCCATCGTGTACAAACTTACAACCATCTCCAAAATGGCATGAGCCTTTAGCAAAGTTAAAGCATGGTCTATTATACTTAACGTGTGTAACAGTGAAACGACGTGTATTCGTACCTGAACCCGCAAGCAAAACCATAGGTGATGATGAAGAGGAATCAAAGTGTAGGGCATGTGAACGCAACTTTAACCACATCTCCTCGGTAGTAAGCATGCAACGTACGGTTTTGAGATCCAGAAAGGGTCGCGATGAACAATAATAGTGGCAATGTGATCATACTTCTCACTCAACCCCTTAAGAGTGAATGTAACAATGTCATCATTACTAACGGGTGAATCGAGACTCGTTAGAATAGTGGCAGTAGACTCTATCTTGTTTAAATAAGCATCAATACTCATATCCCCAAGTTTCAACGATCGTAATTCCGCTTTTAAGGCTAGAGTGCGGGTTCGTTTGTTGTCGTAGAAGATCGAGGCTAGGTGAATCCATGCTTCCTTAGCGGTTTGAGGGTCTTCCACGATGAGACGTCGTTGAAGTGATTCGAAAAGGGTCATGAATATCCATGACAAAACAATAGAGTCGATTTTCAACCATTCTGGAGTAGGAGGAACCGGTGTACTTTGTTGGGCTTTAGTCGACGGGATGATATGATCAAGATATCAAAACCGCGACATAGTTGCTTGAAAAAGTATACCCAGGATACATAGTTTAGTTTATCCACGTCAAGTACACCGAGAACACGAGTGTTGAGGTTGTTGATGGTGAGGAGTTTGTCCGAAAGGGTTATAGTAGGAGGGTTGTGTGCATCGCCTGTCATGGTTTAGTTAGGGTTTATATGATGAAACAGTAAGATAGAACATGATCGTGAACCAAAGCACGACCAACAATTAACCGTGAGGATTCGTGAACCTAAGCACAAATCACCAATATAACTATGGACCTGTTAACTAGTGAACAAGCCACCAAGAAAGAAAAAAATAACCAGATGTGGGTTTTTTTTTGGGTTTGTAAATGTTTTTGATCAGTAGATGTTGTATTAGGGTTTAGGGATCGAAGGGGATGGCTGTGATACCATGTGAGTTTATTTGCGTATATTGATTGAATGCCTGATACAATGATATTCGGTTACAATAAATAAGATACGAAAGACTATTCTAGAATTGGGCTAGAACCCAATATATAAACCAACCCAATCTAAATATCGACTAACAATTAACTTGTCTATCATTCATAGTGATCTAAATTTGTTTGGCCACCATTTTTTCGTTGGACCTTCTAGTGATCTTCCATTTCCCGCTTAAACTTGCGTATATTGATCATACCGGCCTTCTTAAGTCCATTTAAATCAAAGAGCTACACGAGTACGAACGATGAGCGTGGAAGATAGAGATGGCGATAGGCGGCACATGACTGACATAGGGTACGGTCCATTGTATTCTTAAGATTAATATACAAGAGAAAGGAAAATAAAAAGAAGGAAATTGAAAAAGTTTTGTGTTCTCAAGATATTTTTAGAGAAGATAAGAAAAGAAAAGGAAGAAAGAGAAGAGAATTTGATACTCCCTAATTTCTTTTCTTTTCTCTCTCTTCCCCTCCAAAATTAACTCGCGTGGTTTTGAGTTTTATCAAATTAACTTTATTATTTATCTACAGTGGTTTAATATTTGAATTATAAGCAAACTTAAGCAGTCACTTTTGAGTTTTATCAAACTTTACTATTTATCTACAGTGGTTTAACATTTGATAAACTGTTATGTGTTTAACGAAAAAGTATTTGTCCATTTTACTACTAAATAAATGTATTTGAGGAATTAATAACTACATAAATGTTGTTAAAATGTAAATTTTATGTTTGATTTGTTGCGCCAAACCTATGAAAACAGGGCAGAAGTTTAATATAAATCTTATATTTGTTATATATTCAATAAACCAATCTTAGCAATTCATTTTTTTGATCAAAGCAAAAAAATAAACTTTCACCATTTTCTTAAAAATTAAATACCTCGCAAACCGTTAATCGTTACACGAAAAAAGTTATACTATCGCGACGAAAATTAAATTATTTTTCTATAGATATGCATTTCTATATATTTTCGACGATTTTTTTTTTTCAAAATTTCCGCCCAGAAAAATCACACGTGATTTGTAAAAATCAAGGTTGCAAAAATCACGAATCGGTAGTCGAGCGGTCGACCACCTTGTAGCTTGTAATCGGTCTAGGCGGGATTAATCGGACTGGCATTATTGACAAATTTTAGTTATTTTCGGTGAGTTTTAGGTATTTCCGGCAAGGCATTTTCTAAAAAACAACTTGTAATAGACTTAAATAGTTACTATAAGTGATAAAAATAAGTTTACAATGAGTTTTGGGTACTTCCGGCAAGATTTATAGGTTTCCGGCAAGTTTGACCACCATTGACCGTCGTTGACCACGGTTGACCTATTTGTTTGACCCAGTTACATAAATCGGCAAGGTCGGTGGCCTTGTAACACCTAATCGGCGATTAATCGGCCTTGTAGACCTTTTTTTGCAACACTGGTAAAAATTATATACGATTTGTAAAAATCACATGTGATTTGATTTTTACAAATCACATGTGATTTTGCCAATTCACACGTGATTTTTACAAATCACATATGATTTTTCTGTGCGGAAATTTTGAAAAAAAAATTCGTCGAAAGTATAGAGAATTGCATATCTATAGATAGATAATTTAATTCTCGTCGCGATGGTTTATTTTTTATAGATTGGAGATTTACCGTTTGTAAGATATGTTGTTTTAAAAAAAATGTGAGAAATAATTTTTTATTAATTTAGATAAAAAAATAGATGGCTAAGATTGGTTTATTGAATGTATGAAAAATATGAGATCTATATTGATCTCAACTCATGAAAACAGTAGCCCGAAAGTAATATATATCACCGAAATAACTTGGAATAATGTAACGAACATTACTTCATTTTCTAACTTTTTGTTTTAAATTCAATCTTTGCATTTTCTTTAAAAAGGTGACGTATTTACACATTTTTATATGACATAACAATTCACACTAACATATGTCAGAGATGATACTTGAACCAACTACTTATTGGTGTTGTGAAAATCACAAGGCGAAAAACACTTAGGTTAAATTTTTGCATTCTATCACGCCCAATGTTAATTTTTTTAGATGTTATGGCTATTTTCCTACTCGAAAAGTTGTTAGTCGAATCTAGCTGATATGCTAGTTGAAATTCTAACTGATATGAAAGTTGGGCTTAAACATCGTACACAAAATTTGGGCTTTGGGCAGGCTAGTCCAAACCTACTTGGAAAGGAAAGTTGTAATCAGTCAACCATATTTTACAACTCTATGACAGGGGGTTGTTAGCAAACGAGTTAACTGACTCGATGATTATCTATTATATAATGTGGCAGTCAACCTAAAAACTACGGTGTTGGACTCAGTATTGGGTTGTGGGCTCCCGCTTTTTTCCTTCCGTTTGTTTTACCGCTTTTTTTAGCCCGTTTTTAATACCTAATAATAGAATGCACTGGATGCGGTACCTACCTCACTTATTCTTGCATTTTCTGGTGTCTTCTGGCGAAACCCTACTTGACTGCCGATATTGTTTAGTTACGGATCGGTTATGGTAGCTGCTTTTTTAGATGTACCTTTTTTTTTATTTGTTCATCTTTTTGCTTATGTAGCTGTTTTTTGTGGTAATCTTCCGATATTGGGTTTGTTTATGGTTTATGATTTAGATCTATATATGTGTTTATGTGTTTGTTTTTTTATGACTATTATGTATCCGTTTTTTGGTGTGATATTGGGATTTTAGATCTATAGATGTTTTGACTGTAGCTTTTAACTTTGTGGGTAAAAAAGTTGTAATCTTTCTTGATTTGTCGAATGGTCTATGATTTATATGTGGATGTTGGCTTTGCGTATTTTCTTTTTTTATGCATCTGTTTTTTGGTGTTATATTGGGTTGTTTTATGGTTTATGGTTTAGATCTTTAGATGTTTTGAGTGGGTAAAAAAGTTATGTTGATATTGGTTTGTGTTTTCTCTGCCTGATTTTATATGGTTTTCTGCGAGTACTCTTTTATTTGATTTATAATTTGTTTGTATATGTTTATGCAGTTACTGTCTGATATTGTGATGCGTTTGTTGAGTCACTTGATATGTCACCTATACCTGTTATTAGTGGAGATATTATCTATTATATAATGTGGCGTCAACCTAAAAAATACATTGTTGGACTCAGTATTGGGTTGTGGCCTCTCGCTTTTTCCCTTCCGTTTGTTTTACCGCTTTTTTTAGCCCGTTTTTAATACCTAATAATAGAATGCACTGGATGCGGTACCTACCTCACTTATTCTTGCATCTTCTGGTGTCTTCTGGCGAAGCCCTACTTGACTGCCGATATTGTTTAGTTACGGATCGGTTATGGTAGCTGCTTTTTTAGATGTACCTGTTTTTTTATTTGTTCATCTTTTGCTTATGTAGCTGTTTTTTGTGGTAATCTGCCGATATTGGGTTTGTTTATGGTTTATGATTTAGATCTATATATGTGTTTATGTGTTTATTTTTTATGAGTATTATGTATCCGTTTTTTGGTGTGATATTGGGATTTTAGATCTATAGATGTTTTGACTGTAGCTTTTAACTTTGTGGGTAAAAAAGTTGTAATCTTTCTTGATTTGTCGAATGGTCTATGATTTATATGTGGATGTTGGCTTTGCGTATTTTCTTTTTTTATGCATCTATTTTTTGCTGTCATATTGGGTTGTTTTATGGTTTATGGTTTAGATCTTTAGATGTTTTGAGTGGGTAAAAAAGTTATGTTGATATTGGTTTGTGTTTTCTTCTGCCTGATTTTATATGGTTTTCTGCGAGTACTCTTTTATTTGGTTTATAATTTGTTTGTGTATGTTTATGCAGTTACTGTCTGATATTGTGATGCGTTTGTTGAGTCACTTGATATGTCACCTATACCTGTTATTAGTGGAGATAGCAGATATGAGTGCCATATCAAGTGGTGTAACCAACGTTTCATATTTTTTGGGTGATTCAATTTACTTATTGGCCTTTTGCTTCTGTGTTGGTTGCACGGTTGCCCAGCAAAGGTATTGGCGACGCAATTATTGAATGTCATAGTATAAATACTAACTCTGTAACTGGGTCCGTTTTGCAACTGCCCTCAACTTAGACTGGCTATTATATAATTAGGTAGTGGCGTGGCAACTACCGGACGGCATAGTATAAACAATAACTAAGCAACCAGACTTATTTTGCAGCCACTACCTGTTTTCAGTTGTCTCTGTAGAGCGATCATGATAATTTTGTCAACTTACATTTTCTGAACGCATGTTACTTGGCGAGGTAACCAGGATTGTGGTTGCAGCCATGGCGTGTGTTTAGTGTTGATTTTTTTGTTTCTGTATCTGAGCCTGTCTATGATACCCACTTTAGCCCGTTTTCAATAGCTAACAAATAATAGAATGCACTGGAGACTTATACGTGTGTCTTCCGTGTGCTTTTCGCGGTATCTGCGCAGATCTTCTTCGTGAACTTTCATCGGTTGCTGTAGAAATGTCGTGATGTTTCATATCTAAGAGTAAACTCGCACAAATGTTTGCACAATAGGCTGTGATTATGAGTCTGATTAAAGAAGTGAATCCCTGGCTCTTGGCAGGGCAAGCTTTTAGATTTGCAACCGTGCCAGGTGTATTTACTTCTTGCGATCACTTATTAATATCAATCCAATGATATAAAATTCAGAACTTCTTCACAGATCTGAGCAAAAATGTTTGAGTTTGTCGTTTATTGGTTATGATAGGCTGTGATGAATCTGTCATTCTGATTAAAGAAGTGAATCCCTGGCTCTTGGCAGGGCAAGCTTTTAGATTTGCAGCCGTGCCAGGTGTATTTACTTCTTGCGATCACTTATTAATATCAATCCAATGATATAAAATTCTGAGCTTCTCCACAGATCTGAGCCGGATAAGATACTTTATTAACAGAACGACAGCATTTAGTCAGTTTATGATGCTTCAGCACTGTAGTTTTTAGTTGATGCTGCATTATATAATAGATAATAGATAATAATTTCATGTTTTCTGAATTCCACATTCATTGATTCGAAACGGCTTACTATGATTCGTGACTGTTATGGTTATACATTCAAGACAGAGAAACTATAGGTGTCGGAAAGCAAAGGGAGTAAACCTAAACGATGTAACAAAAATAGACAGAATATCAGTGATGGATGTATGGCAACCAATCACAGTTACTGCAGATATGCAGCTATTGCCGATTTCGTATGGTGTGTACATCCATCATTGATACTTTGTCGTTGTTTTTTGTGCTACACAACTTTTGACACTGAACTGTCTCACTACATTTAATTGCCACCTTTCAACTACTACTGTATTTACACTCACCATTCATACTTTTTAAGTGTTTTCGTAGTAACTGTGTTCATATAGATAATTTATTTATATTTTTTGATTGTTCAGGTTTGCGTTCTTACGTACGCTAATGACCAGAAGTTAAGCATCGCTTAAATTTTGCAACCTGTTTTTATATTTACTGTATTCATGTACATAATTTAATGATCTTTTTGTATTCTTCAGGTTACTCACTGCATTTACGCGCCTCTTCTCTATGGTTTACGTGCTGATGTTTCATGTGTAAGAGTATACTCGCAAAAAGTAATGTCACCATAGACAGCTACTTACATTGAACTTTGCTTTGTAAGTCTCAGTTATTAGCGCAGATCTATGTACAGGTATATTGTCTGCCTACACGTAAACTAAAACTACAATGTTGGACTCAGTATTGGGTTGTGGGCTCCCGCTTTTTCCCTTCCGTTTGTTTTACCGCTTCTTTTAGCCCGTTTTCAATACCTAATAGAATGCACTGGATGTAGTGCCTACTTCACTTATTCTTGCATCTTATATGGTTTGTGTTTTTGATAGCTAACAAATAATAGAATTCACTGGAGACTTATATGTGTCTCTTCCGTGTGGTTTTCTCGGTATCTGCACAGATCTTCTTCCTGAACATTAATCGGCTGTAGAAATATGGTGATGTTTCATATCTAAGAATTTGTTGTTTATTAGTTACAATAGGCTGTGATGAATCTGTGAGTCTGATTAAAGAAGTGAATCCCTGGCTCTTGGCAGGGCAAGCTTTTAGATTTGCAACCGTGTCAGGTGTATTTACTTCTTGCGATCACTTATTAATATCAATCCAATGATATAAAATTCTGACGTTCTTCACAGATCTGAGCCAGATAAGATATTTTATTAACAGAACAGCAGCATTTAGTCGTTTTGTGATGCTTCAACACTGTAGTTTTTAAATCACGCTATTGATTCGAAACGGTTTGGTATGATCCGTGATAGGTTTATCTATCTGTACCTTTGCATAGCTCTGAGTTTGTATGTTTCTTCTCTATGGTTCACGTGGTCATGTTTCATATCTAAGGGTATGCTTGCAAAAATGTTTAAGTTTGTCGTTTATTAGTTACGATAGGCTGTGATGAATTTGTCATTCTCATTAAACAAGTGAATCCCTGGCTCTTGGCATGGCAAACTTTTAGATTTGCAACCGTGCCAGGTGTATTTACTTCTTGCGATCACTTATTAATATCAATCGAATGATATAAAATTCTCAGCTTCTCCACAGATCTGAGCCAGCTAAGATACTTTATTAACAGAACGGCAGCATTTAGTCGCTTTGTGATGCTTCAGCGCTGTAGTTTTTAGTTGACGCTGCATTATATAATAGATAATAATTTCATGTTTTCTGAATTCCACATTCATTGATTCGAAACGTTTAGTATGATCCGTCACTGTTATGGTTATACATTCAAGACAGAGAAACTATAGGTGTCAAAAAGCAAAGGGACTAAACCTAAACGATGTATCAAAAATAGACAGAATATCAGTGATGGATGTATGGAAACCAATCACAGGTATTTACTGTATTCGTATGCATGGTTTAATGATGTTTTAGTATTCTTCAGATTATTTACTGCATGGCTGCATTTGTCAGTAACGACACTCTTCTTTCATCAATAACCCTTAAAGTAAGGTCGCTATTTATTCTTATTTATATTAAACCTGTTGATCTGAAGTTCAATATACTTAGCTTTTGATGTTCCCCATTTTTTGTAGTACGAAGCTGGGATCGATTATGCATAGACGGAGTTCAGACAACAGAACGAATTATGAAGAAACCTACAAAGGGTAGATATACAGGTCAATACATTAAATTTCAATTTTTAGAGTTTCAATTATTATATATATATATATATATATATATATATATATATATATATATATATATATATATATATATATATATATATATATATATATATATATATATATATATACTAGACTTCAAAGCCCGCCCAATGGGCGGGCATGACTTATAATTATAGTTTTCATGGCCCGCCCCATGGGCGGGCATGACATGTAAGCCCTCCCGGGCATATAAGCCCGCCCACAGGGCGGGCATGACTTGTGATTATAATTTGGATGTTTTTTGTTAACTTAAAATTCTGTTTTAAGTTACTTATTTAGAATTTATTTTATTTTATGTAAGTGTATCTTTAAGTGAATAATTTTTGGTTGTTTAATTTTGTTATGTTTAAGGAAGGCGAGCATGATGTATAATTATCGTTGGAAGGTATTAGTTATTGTTAACTAATATATTTGGAAATTATCGTTTTTTTTTTTTATCAATAATTGAATTGTAAACAGGGTTAATTTTTTTATTTATAAGATAAATTTTTATTGAAATTTTAACATGAAATAAAAACAAAATTCTATGAGATGCAACATTACAAAGTCTGAAAACCACAAATATAGCCAAAATAAAATGTTGACAACCAAATGAGTACAACAAAAAAACTAAAAGTCGAACATCCATATCCAAGACTTACAAACTGAATTGGACGAAAAAATTATCAAATATTTCATGTTCTAACCCACTTAAATTTTTGCAAAATACAATAAGTTATCGCTATTGCGAACCATCTTTAAGTCTTTTGTGGCAAGTCTTCCAAGAACACATCCGCAAATCTCCATGGTTAGTAGCTAATCCAAACACTCCCTTAACATCAGTTCCTAAAAGACATTAAAATGAAAGTAATATAAATGGCATGTACTTCATAGTTTGATTTGAACCAAGACATGACCCGTTTCGGTCTGAACCCGTTCAGTCATTATTAAACCCACCTGACCCTCCCAGCTCACATTATCTCACTTCGAATTTCACATTATGAAGTACATGTCGCTTAAGAATTTCAAGCGGAACTTCAAATTTCATCTTTTCTGCAAATCTCAGCAAATCAACATGCCTTAATCACAAACGTTAACATACATGATCAATAAATTCAAAAGGTACTAACCTCCAAGTCTTCCAGTGTTAAACTCTATTCTGTGACTGGGCTTCATGCCTCTTCAAAGCATATTCAGCCCAAACACGTTGTGAATCAATGAACTCGCTCTCCCATTGTATCAAGAAATCTCTTGTTTCAGCTGAATTCAGATTAAACCTTAGCTCTTTAGCCATCCTGATGAGCATAAAGAACGCGCCTGTCCAAAACAAACTCAAATGAGAAAACATGCATACATTACATATTGTAGATGTCATCACAATAATCAAAACACATTATTATTATTATTATTATTATTATTATTATTATTATTATTATTATTATTATTATTATTATTATTATTATTATTATTATTATTTATTATTATTATTATTATTTTATTTTCAGCCAGGTGACTCGTGCGTTAGGTTTTTGGTTGTTCTATCAATCCTTTATTCATACATCTCTTTCTCGAATGGAAATTTCGCAAACCGTGTTTGTGATATGTAAGCAATGTTTAGCTGGGGAAAAAATTGTGGTGCGACCCGAATATTAAGATTGCTTAGTTTGGATGATTTCATCCAATCAAAAGTGAAGGAGACTTTCTTAATCTTTTATCTGATCTTATGCTCAATTTTGACCTGTTGCTTCTGAGTGGGTTGGTTTGGCAACTTTTTTATATCTAACCGGTGTTTTTCATAAAAGAATTAGATTAATTATAAGAACCTATCTATCCAAAAGTGATATCACTAAAATTCCAATGTTAATATATTCTAAATATCAACCTGTTAACTATATAATTTAAACACTTGTACTATATTGATCCATGAATTTAAGAAATTTTCTAGTAACATTGAACAACTACTGTAGTACTATCATTATAAGTGTGGCTTCAGATAATAACTTTGATGAGTTTTAAGTACACCTAGAGAAGACTTATTTGTTGTAGTGAACATACCAGAGAGGGCCACGTGGTGAAGGCGTATCCATCAATATGAAACCATTAATACAGCGTGTAGCCGGGCGTTTCCAACATTAAGTATGTACTGCAAAACAACATATGAGAAATTACAGGGGGCATTTGAGACGTTCCATTATTAGGCGAAACTTCATATAAAGTTCGAGTATACTTGGTCAGGTGTAAGGTACAAAACATGTTTCCACCAATGGTAAATGAAATTATAGGCAAAGAAGGGGACAATCAAACATAGACACTTCCACCGAGCTCTGAGCCACACAATCTCAATCTGCATTCAAGAGTGCTGATGTAAGATAACGCATCACAAATATTCGCTTAACAAAAATTGTGAAGAAAGTAGATTAATGGAAGAATCAAGCGACTAAACGTTGAAGCAGTTTGGTATATCAGTAAGCCTACCCAAGTCCATGATGGGACCGCAAACATCATAGGAATGACATAGTGCATTCATTTTTTTCTATGGGTCCGTCGTCCGATCTAATACGATATGATGTGAAAAAGTGACAGGAACCTATAAAAACAATTTTCGACAAAGTGACCCGTCTTACCTCTGATACTCTTCGTTTTATGGCTGCTTCAAGACATTGGAGCACTCTTCGCCTCTCTGCATCTGATTCAAAACATCGTATTAGCATAACTGAAGTTAAAATAAAAAGTAAAAGAAAACAATGAAAGTTACTAACATGATGAGCTTCGGGTCCTTCAATATCCACATTCCCATGAGAAACCACATAGTCCATATCCGTTAAAGTACAAACCGTATCAAACAAAAGTTTTGGTCTATCTTCACAACGAATAGTGACCACTGAACAATCTTTATCATGGCAATCAACAATCGTCACATCAGAACAACAGTTTTAGCTTCTTGGCCTTCGTTGCTCCCATTGAGCACATTGCATAGCATTTGCTTTATGTTATCGAGTCTTTCTGGATCAGAAATTGCTGTTCCTGATCCCTCATTAGTTACTTGCATAACGGATGCAACTCGTGTGTTATGAGTCCATACTTCAGCATTTAACACATTACACTTCAAGTGTGTGAGAAATGCACATAGTTTAGAGAGTATTCCGGGTCTGTCACTTCTAATTAACTCGATTACAGTGTGGTCTTAAGTTGGTGTCACCCCAATCGATTTCACTGATGTCATGAAGCTAGATTCCGAAGCAAGAGCCTATATAAACTTTGATAAATTAGAAAAGTATTCCAAGTGGGTTAAAATGAGCTATAAACACACAAAGCTTATCTTACGAACATATTCCAACACTTCTTCGTCCGTAATTTTGTTTCCTTCTTGATCAGTGATATTAAAGACTATACAATAAACGATAAGACGAATTAAAAGGGTGTTCAGATTGCTTATTTGAACCACATATCTAGCTATCGCGACAGTTTTGAAGGTAATTTTTATTGGTTATCCAAGCTACGTATCTAGTTTATAAGTGCAATAAGCTGGTTTGAATAAAGATTTTGAATTTTTGGTAGAAACTGCTTATCCAAAACACCTTATTGCAGCAACACTTGAGTTTTCATAAACAACTTAACTGCTTATTTAAAGTTCGTTGTAATAACAATTGATCTTCTTCTTAAAGTTCAGTCAAGAAAAGGAAAACCTTTCTGATTATCGGAGTCGGAATAGGACCCATGGTCATCAACCCTTTATATCAAATCAATTGCATCAGTCTCCTTTGCACCTTTCTACTTCTTCACGGCCTTCCCTCTTGATTTCCCTAACCTACATTCCATTATACAAAAACTTAAATGTCTAAAAACAAACTTAAATTTTGTATAAAACTATCCACATTCGACACCCCCATATTACTCGATAATATCATGTTACTGAAAAAAAGAATCAATAATATCAAACTTAAATTTTGGCGACTTGTAACTTACGTTGCTAATATACCTGAATGCATTTTTATGTATTAAAGATCATATAATTCCAAACAATCCCATTTTAATCCTATGCGTAAAAAATTTACACTTCTTTCCTATCAGCGACTTCTTACCCTTTTGTAAAATAGTAGCTTTTGTATGTCCATATCTCTTCCAAGTGACGGACAAATGAAAACGCTTTTACATACATTCATCAAAATAAACTAACAAAAGTCAAAAACAGAGAGTTACCCTTCATGTATACTTGATTAGATTCGTCTTGACAGCTTCCATCGTAAACTGAAGTAACTTATTCTGCATATTGAGACCGGCCGTTATTTATTGATGTGTAAACTCGGAGATGATGTGGATGAAAAGCCCAGGTTGTCCATCGAGGTCGCTCTTAATCCTATTAAAATAATATTACTCGTAGCTAAATGTTTACAAATGTTATTAATCCTATTAAAATATATTCACCTGTGTGATATCGCAATATTCTTCGCCCAATGTCTGCTGCCCTGCTCCTTTTGTTAAAATATAATTCAACATTTGGCCCAAAAGCTTTGTCTGCAAAATAAAACACCATGAATGTTTAGAATAGTGAGAGAAGTAATTATACCTCATGATTTGCAGTGGAAAACCACTCTTGCTCATCTATATATAAGCACCCAAAAAATCTAACTTGACTGATCTCCTCTGTTGTATCATAAGAATGAATACTAATTCCAATTTGCTAAAATATGATGACGTTACATTGTATGCTTATTTCATTTATCTATCATTATCAAATCATATTAAAGATGTAAATTAGGTCACAAATATAAGAATAAATACAGCAGTGGCTGAGGTAGTTGCAAAAAAAAACATTTTTTTAAGCAACCATTCTATTTTTCACAGTGGTTCACCATAACCATAAAAATTTCATAGTATACAAACGCACTTTCACTTATGTGTCCTGTATGAATCAGAATCATTGACATGAGGCTTTGCCCAAATGAGTCACACAAACATTTTATCTGTAAGATCAAATACATATGGGACTGCAAAACATGTACAAAGTTTAAAAGATACATCATCAAACCTTTTTGTCACTTGTAGCTAAGAGACTTTATGACCAATTTATTTATGTATTATTTGAAGTAGTCGAGTGAAAGAAATAAAAAAAAAATGAAAAAAAAAGGTTGATAAAAAGTGTTACCTGTAGTCGGATGCACCATGGCACCAGCGGTACCAAACTCAAGGTTCTTTTGCTCTCTATTAGATGATGATCCATGTTCTGGAACATACGACCCTTCATGCCACATCCAAAAAACCAAATAAAAAATAGCTTATATAGTCCACACCTACAACAGCTTATATTTGAATCTGTTAAACGCCTATATATTTCGCACCAAGTGCCGTAAAAATCTATGTAGTCTTAAATTATGAACCAACTTACCTATATAGTTTTAAAAAATTATTAACCAACTAACCTCATATCTCAATATACTTCCAGGCAACTTTTGACCAGCTCGACCGTATCGTTTCGCATTCCATGTAATATAACAATCCGCAACTTAAATACCACAACAAAAGTACACTACTGGTTGCATTATAGCTCGTTCTGACCCATTCCAACCCGCCCATTTCACCACCTGTGGGTAGTATTGTCATTGTTGATGCTGAATTATATCAATGATATGCTTGATATTCAAGCAGTTCTTAAGAATCAAATGCGTTTGTGATTAGTTATGTATGTTTTTATTTACCGCCATTGTTCTTCATTTTGCGGTCCACTGTATCCGGTATACCAACTCACTACCTATCTTATGTAATATCATTTCTTATCTCCAGGTTGCATGTGATATACTATGAAGAAGGCCGATCCATTACCTTTGGATATATCATCAGATGATGATGATGATGAACCTTCTCCATCCAATGGTAGCAATAATCTTGCTGTTAGCAAGCGACCAAAAATTGAGACTGCACTTATCAGTCCTGCCAAAAAAGTAGTAGTAACTGAAGGTAATTTGTTCCCTTTTGGGTTGTGGTATTCTTTTGGACATGCAGTTAAGTGAGTGGTAAAAAGTGAACCTAATGTCATCAATTAACACATTTTGCAAATCAGCATATCTCATATTAGCAAATTGTGGCGATTGAGGTTTTCGTTTTCTGATTTTAGGGGCGTTTGGATATGTGTTATAAGTTTATTATCCGAGTGTTGCAAATTGAAGTCGTAACTATCAATTTTTAGTCAAGGAATAGATTTTAAGCTCAACCCGCAGAAGCATATCCAAGTATCAAACTGCCATCTCATGTCACATACTCACTTGTATTACAGCTGATTATATGAATGTGACTATTCAATATCACAGTCAGTTTCAAAACACACATCCAAATACACCCATAAATAGGCTTCTATTACATAATAGGAATCTCCCTTTGTTTCCATTGTCGTGTTTCTGGAGGAATGCCAAAACACAAAATAGTATGAATCCGAGATCTCTATGGGTATTCATTCTTAACTGTCATCTATACCATCAATATCAAATTAATTAACTCAAACTAATAAAAATGTATATGTTTCAGAAGCAATCCATAGCAGTAAATTTGTACCTCTGGACAAGCACAATGAAAAATTAATATTCAAATTACTTGACACAAAATTAGAATAGTAATATATATGAATAGTAATATAGTATGCATCAGTTCAGTTAAAAATGATGATTACCTTATGGATTGAGTAAAACTCATAGAAAGCTCCATACGCATCTGCCATTGTTTTAGTCCGATCAATCATCTGCGCCGTAAGCCCTGAAAATTAAGTCTCATTGGATAATTGAAGACTAATTATTATTATAGTGACAGAATATAATATTAACTTACCAAGTCTGAATACCAAGAAAAATATATTAGCTTCAAAACTGTTAATACGTAGCACCCAATTAATGTGTCAATGGAATAGATTTTCGAAGCTTTGTGGTTATTAGAGCTAATGCTTAAAAAAAATACAAACTAACACTTTGTACTGCTGGGATGTTTACATTAGTACTGCTACGATCTCGAATTAGTACTGCCATTGAAGGTTAGTACAGGTTCATTGATTATTCAATTAATAAACATGAGAATAAAACATACATTAAATTTCATGATTAGTTCAAAGTTTTTCAAAGTTGTTGGAAAAATAGACAATCTAATCATGCTATCAGTTTGTCAATTAATCAACATGAGAAGAAAACATACCTTGAATTTCATGCTTAGTTCAAAGTTTCTGGAAAAATAAAAAATCTAATCATGATTAATAATGAACATAATAAAGCATTATAGAAGCAAAATAAAATTATGGGGAGGAAAAATTAGGGTTTCTCTGATCATTAATAAAACCTGTATATTAAATGGGCTTACAAATCCGGTATATACTCTAAAATATATGCATAATCTATTCCTTAAATATAGCTTAACAATATCAAAATTTTAAGCATGACTTACTTTTTTTGTATTGTAAATCACAAAAAAATGACTTGGTCTAGTGGTTGAAGGATTTGTATGTTGATTAAATGGCCCAGGTTCAAATCTTGCAAATGACAATTTTTTTAAAAATTAAATCCGGATTTAATTTGGTCAATGCGAATTAATTTGGTCAAACTTTGCTTAGGTGGACTGCTTAGGTGGAATAAGAGCATGATTACTCATCAATCCAGCGCTTATTCATCAATCATGCATTTGATGACGTCGTACGCATCCTGTTATATATAATATGTAGATATATATATATATATATATATATATATATATTATATATATATATATATATATATATATATATATATATATATATATAACATGTAAAATACATAAATACATACACACTTTTTTTTTGGTGCATATCTTTGTTATTCATTATTCTACTAAAAGGTTTAGACTAACACATTATATATATACACATATATATCTATATATATATATATATACACACACATATATATACATATACTATATATATATATATATATATATATATATATATATATATATATATATATATATATATATATATATATATATATATATATATATATATATATATATATATATATATATATATATATATATGCAGTTAGTTTAAACTTTTTTCTAGAAGAATTAATAACAAAGATATGTACAAAAAAAAAAAAAAAAGCGTGCATCTATTTAATACATGTTATATATAACAAAAGCCGGTCGCTGACAATGGAATGCAATTTTGGGAGATCAGTGCGAAGCGAAATAGTATAGTCTTAGAAGTGATTTGGTGCAGATCACTTCTTTACACTATGCTATTTCGCTTCTCACTGATCTTCTAAAATTCAGCCATATTGTTGACCATCACTTTTGCTCGAGGGAACGCGCATCTGTGGTTGCTGTTATCTTTAAATGCATACGACATATTTACAAGTATATACATTTTGCCGAGTTCAGCGGCACGCTGAAAAAAACCAAATAATTTATTGCTTTGATATTATACTAGATTTAAAAGTAACAATTATTTTCTATGTTTGTGTTTTCCAATATGAAATGCTGCTACGATGGTCGATTTCATGAATTGCCAACACATGCTGCTCTTTACACTCGGGTAAGTTCATGGTTGGTGCATAATACATTTATTTATCTCAGGGTAACCATTCGCTGTCCGTCAATCGTTTACTGATATTCTTTATTTCATCTTTCCATGTTTCAAACATATTGTTCGCTACCACTTTTTGTCGAAGGAGCTGTCTGATGTTACGTTTCTTTTCAAGGCCATTCTGAACAAAGCAGTGCAGCGGCAGTTACAACTAACAAAAAGCAGTGGAAGTATCCAGTCGGTAGGTATATTTATCAGAAAACTGAACCAGGCTAAAAGAAAAAAAACAGTTAATACGCATCATGATTGATCATCGTTTTTCGCTCCAGGAATAGCAGCAGCTACTAATATGTGATCTTTTTCTATTTGCAGATATTAACATTTGATCCCACGCGCCAATCACAGATCATTTTTTTTCGCATATTCATAACTGTAGTGGCACAAATGGTTCTGGTCAAGAATAGGGTTCAATTCGGAAAGAGGTATGAGAAGCCGAAGAGAATGCTGTGACAAGTAATTTGAAGCAAATTTCTTCTTCGCAGGATCCTCTTCCGTTTCCCATCTTTCCTTCGTAGTTGAAGCATATTGTTGACCAGATCCAATTGTGTCACTACAGTTGCGTCTATGCGAAATTTTTTTTACCTTTTACCGGCGCATAACATCAACTTTTTGTATCCGCCCTTTACCAGGTAAAGAAAGACCTCAATTGAACGTTACAAAACTCAAGTTTATACTCATTTTAACCAGATTTTTTCATGTTATCAATATCTGTAACAGGTATCGTGCATTCAGCAACGGCACTACGTGCGTCACATGAGTACAGCCAGGATGGTTAACCAGACCTTCCCCTCGAATTCCTTTGGGTATTTTAATGGTCTATCAATATGTCTGGTGCAGAGTATTGTTTAAAGACCATTTAAATAACAAAAGGGGTTCGAGAGGGAGATCAGATTTTCCACCTATATGCGCGCAGGAGATAACAAGAAAGCTAAGGCAGTCGATAAAAAAAAAATTCTAAACATATGAAACAAAGACTATTTGGTAGTTTTTTTGGTTGCCGATACTAACAATTCATGTCATGTGTCTGTAATAGTTACCTTTTTCTCGCATATGCATAAGTGCAGGTCCAAAAAAGGACCTGATCACCACTAAGGTACAATTCTTAAAGAAAGATGAGAAACCGGAGAGGATGGTGTGGCAGGTAGTTTGGTGCAAATTACTTCTTCGCACCATCCTCTTCCGTTTTCCATCTTTCTTCGATGATTGAGCCATACTGCTGATCAGCATCTTTTCTCCAACTGCGGTTGTGGATATACGAGAACAAGTTAACTCTCAGAGGCACATGACATCAAGTTTTAGTATCGGCAAACAAACAAAGTAACAGATAGCCTTCGTTTGTTATGGTAAATTTTTTTTTTATCGAACGCCTCACAATTAAGTCATCTGTTGATCAGCTGAAACATAAGTGGTCATGCATGTACAGGTATATCATTTGCCTTATCTCACGTCAGCATAGCTGTTAATCTTCACAGACCGTAACTTGCAATACCAAAGGTTTATCGTAAATTATACTTGCGGATTCTATCAAACTGTTCAAAAAAGAAATTTAAAGTAGCAACCTGTCTGTTGGATATCCACATTACTTAGTCGATGAATGCTTTAACTTAATAAATTAGTCTGGAACTTAAACATAGATACTCATTCTAAGTTCCCATACAGTTCCTTTTGTTCTTTCAACAACCTAGCAACTCGCTTGGTGCAAGCGGTTGCACAAAGGAAGTTGAAACAACAAATGAAATTGTAAGGGGACTTAGAAAGATTAACAAAATTTATTTTTTGGTTCCATTCTTTTTTACGACCTAAAACAGCCATCTACAAAGTAACGTCGCCATACACAGCTGGCTACATTGAACTTCGCTTTGAAAGTCTCAGTTATTAGGGCAGATCTATCTAACAATGTATCTTACTTCCGTTGTTTGAATTGAACGTTGTCAAAAGTTTTGTTAAATTAAACAATGGGAGTCATATACATCGTTTGATAGATCGGTTCTAATAACTGAGACGTGTTGATTATGATAATGATATAGTGTGTATT
The DNA here is from genome assembly GCA_021014915.2 of Artemisia tridentata subsp. tridentata. Lineage (NCBI taxonomy): Eukaryota > Viridiplantae > Streptophyta > Magnoliopsida > Asterales > Asteraceae > Artemisia > Artemisia tridentata. Next base: position 223,530,916 of record CP139509.1, read on the forward strand.
GTTTATGACAGGCCACACTCCTTCATTATCCCATTCAACACATGTACTGATACTTACATGTTCTTCAAGAATCGGAAAATTTTGTTCTACGATACACTTTTCCAATATATATATATATCAATTTCATTAGTTTTATTATAAAAAAATTCCTGTACTACATTACATGATATTTAAAAGTAACTATTCTCTTTTATATCCATGTTTCTTCATATGAAATACTGTCGGCCGATGGATTTGATGAGTTCTGAACCATTACTGTATTCCCATGGTGATTGCATTCAATTCCTGCTCCTCAGGTTTGCACGCTCACTCTCATTATTACATTTGTCTATTTACCTGTTCGTATTGTGTGATAATCGACATGTAGCCTTGCAATTGACATCAGAATGAAAAAAAACTGGCCAGGCAAGAAAGGACTAGCCCAATACCAGGCGTGGAAAATAGGTTTTCTGAGCCTCATTAGGATCAGAAGTACGACAAGATGGAAGAATGCCAGGTGCGTTTGCTCCTATCTCCTGCTTCAAACACTAACTTTTTCTGAATGCAAATTATTGTTTTTTGTGACTTTCTAAAATCCCTTTTTCTGAATGGTTTGCAGCCACGTTGTTTAGGCGATGATGATAACTTTGTACATTTTCATTTTTTCAGCTGCACGTTCGTTGGCGGGGCAACCACACTTTGGGTTGCAGCCACGACGTGCATTTAATGCTGATTACATACATACATATCTGAGCCTTACTGACGTCAGAACGTGTGGCCCCTCGCTCAACTGCAGCTGCTGATCCGAGGTATGCTGGATTTGTAGGATTTTGGCATACAATGTATGTTTAGTGATTATATGCTTCAACTTGCATTAATTTAAATCACTTACTTCAAATTCTCTTTTTAAAATAAAATTCCCATGCTCACTGATTATGAAAAATATATTGTCAAAATATGAAAGGCATGCATCCTGTATTTTCACCTTTCCAACATAGAAGAGGAGACAACAGAAAGGTTGAACCGCTGGAAAAAAAAATCACGATCTTGCTGAGCTGTTAAATGCTATTTTCTGAGACATAATTCTAATGAAGCATGCGATCTATGTGTCACAAAATAGCATTTAACAGCCCAGGAAGATCGTTATTTCTTTTTTATGCATATACTGTTGGAGGATCTAAAAGAGGAGCGCAGACTTATTTTCCGCGACACAGGACACCTATAAGGTAAATGTTGTATAATGCATTATCAAATACACTAACAGTATGCATAAAACCTAACAAATAACTGTTACAATATTTTATGCATAACTGATTATTTGCACAAACATTTGCAGCAGTTAAAATTCACCACAAAAGCAACAATAACCAGCATCAACATAAAAACCTTTTTCGACTTCATTCTACCGAGAGACGAAAAGGTAACTTACGAATCTTAGCTTAATATGCATCATCGCTTTTACCAACAAAAATATATTACAATCAGATCACAAACACTTCAAAAATTGAAAATACAAGCATCAGGAAAGATTAATGCTAAACAGGCGCCAAGAAATCTATAACACCTTTAAGCTTCTGAATAAAAATATTCTTATTGCGACCATTCAGCTCCAATTTTCTGCGCATAAATATTTCCAACACTTTCTAGCTCTAGGATAAAATTTGCCCTTTCACGAGTGACACCAACCAATCTCGCACATATTGCGTTCATCTGCTGTGCCATCTGAATATCTTCTATTGCAGATTTACGGCAGTATAACACTAACATCTCAGACCATTTTGTATGCAAATTATAAAACTCAAGTCTCTTTTAAATAGCCAGGCCAACCCAAAAAAGTAAAAAAATCCCGTGAACTGTTAAAACCATGCTACCCGACTTTGACCAGCACCTAAATAGCAATAAATAATTCAATCAATTTTATCTGTCTTATTTTTCACATGTTACAGGCTTCCACATCTTTGCCCAGAAAAATTCTTAAGAAGGAAGAAGCTGTTTTCACAAGATATATTTTCAAAATGATCAGATATTGCAGTATACCTGCATCTACAAATCAGGCAACAAGCTGATGCTTTGGTTGACTTCCAGAAAAAGAACATACCCAAAAATTTTGTATTGCAGCATAGCTAAGGCATTTTGCTTTGTAACATTGTATTACGAAAATAAGCCATTTTGATTAGTAACATTGTATTGGGGCTGTCAGCCGATCCTTTGCTTGACTTCCAGAAAATGAATTAGGCGGAAACTTTGCCGACTATTTTTGTATTAGTGTGAGTAAAAATTCTGCTATCTATTACTATGGGTTTCTACATATACTCAGAATTACAAAAGAAACACACACGAACAAACCGCATAAATTTCCTACAGAATAACTGCTCCGCCGCAACGCGCGGGTTCGTCGCACTACTCGTTTGTATAAATGAATCACGATAGTTGAGTTAAAACGACCAGTTAAGTTTATTTATAAAAACACATACCATCTATTATAGGACAAGAAGAGGATTAAATAGAAAATTTTTCTATCTAAATAGTTTAAAAAGCCATCAGAAAGTGACATGCGTCATTTCTTCTTCACTTTATTTTCTTTCTCTTTTTTCCTCTAACCCACGATCCAGTTATGATAAACATCATGATATATAATGAACAACACCTTTTGCAAAAAATAAATAAATAATGATGACCAGTCGGAGTATTGATGAACATATTGTATTGATAAACATTTTTTATTGATTAACATTTTGTATTTATAAACATTCTAGCAGAATATTGATAAATATATATATATATATATATATATAAAAAAAAAATAAAAAAAAAAAAAAAAAAAAAAAAAAAAAACTGATTATTATTTTATATTGATGAACAACACATATTTGTATTCATTGAATGCCAAACATTTTTTGGATATTGATGAACATTTTGTATTGATCAACATTTTCTACTGATTAAAATTTTTGATAGCGTACAGGACCTTCAGCCCAAATGGCTAAGACCCATGCACTCTATATCGACCCAAATATAAGCCCACCAAGGCTAGGGTTATGGCAACAGGCCTGAGAAACACTCTCCCAGGCAACTCCAAGACAGGACCTGCCTAACGAAGCGTGTCCAGGCAAACGACACGCTTAACGATCCAACTAGGGCCGTTAGAACAAGCATTGTGTGCCTACCTGGGACCATCAGATTGCTTTACGGGTTTTCACAACCCTAAATACTTGGCTATTTTCCCGAAATGACCCAAGCAAGTCTCGCCAAGCCAGTCTTGGCAAAACTACACCCAAAGTTATTATTTTCTCACGAATAATACATACACTCCAAACCGATTCGACTCGTGAGTATTACCCCAACTCGTGACTCCTGTCACACCTTGGGGTCCTTACCGAACGTGGGAAACCAAACGATCGGTCAGCCCTAAACCCTTAATACGTACTATACGTAAACATGGCGCCATCCGTGCTATACGATACTAATAGCCGCAACTTTCTCCTTTTTCCAATTAACCGTAAAAAGTTTTTTTCACCGGAAAAACAAAAAACACCCACCATTTTGGACCTTCCGACATATGAAAACAATGTTTTCGAATGATGCGTGGGTTTTGCAACCTTACAACAGGTTTTACCTCTCGAGGGATCTCAAGAGGCTTACAACCCCACCAGGCAGTGTACCTGACCGATGTAGTATAGTGTAGTGGTAAGTACGGGGGATTGATCGTTCTCCACAGGGAATAGTGTTCGTTAGGTGTGAAAGGCTACTCTAATTAGGTCTAAGGGTTGAGGAAGATTCTTTTTATGTTTTTATATTTTATGAAAGCAAGTAAAATCTCGGGTTTTGAAGGAGTGGGCGGAATTAGTTGCTAGTCAACTAACCCAAATTACTACAAATGCAAATAAAATAAAATAACAAAAATGAAAAGTGGTGAGAAACTTATGTGTAGAGAAATGTGTTTACTTAGATTTCCTTACTCCCTAACTATCTTTTACCGGTTAATTAGTGTGTATTAGTCGCGTGGATGACGGGTGTATTCCTTAATACCATTCGTGGGGTGGCGTACTTACTTCCCCAAACTCTACAAGCTCCTACTTCACTCCTATGTCGAGCCGGCTAGGAAGCTCCTAACATGGGATCACTAGAATTCGCTTGTGCATTAAATACAACCATAAAAACCTTTAGTACGCATTTGGTTCATGTTTCTTAAGACGTTCAAGCAAGTTACCGAATAGGAAGTTAGCCAGTTTTCTTAAGCCTAACATAGATAAACAATCATCCAATACAACTAATAACACACTAACAATCAATAATCAATAGCTAGGTTTCATTAGATCTAAGCAAACACAAGATAAAATTAGCCTAACATATTAAACAAAAGACAAGCATAAGATAGAATCAAACAACACATAGACATATTGAATGATTAATTGATAACTTATCTTTCAATGAAACATGGAAGATCTCAGGGCAAAAAGCCCTGAAAAAGTAGCTAAAATCGTCTTAGGGTTTTATCCCAAAATTCCACACACTAAGCTCTCCCCTAATGACAAAAAATTAGAAAACTATATATAGACTTTGACATCTGACGGCGTCACCTTATGCATTGTGACGCCGTCACCTCGCCGCTTTTAGGGTTCCCGGATGACCATCTTGACGCCGTCCCTCTTTAGCTCTTCAAAAATCCATTCTGGCTTATCAAGGCTTGACGCCGTCGGATCATGAACGTGACGCCGTCCCCTTATGATTTAAGCCGTGACGCCCTTGATTTAATTAAAGCGTGACGCCGTCAGAATTCTCATGCAAACTCACTGGCCCGTCATGAGTAAATTTCACATCCAACTTTTCTTGCCAAGGCATGACGCCGTCCCATGTTAATTGTGACGCCGTCAAGAGTAACTTTTAGCCGATTCTTGAGACTTTGCCGTTTTCTTCACTTTAATGCTCCAAAAACGTCCAAAATGCCTCCTTTTCCAGATTTCTCCTTAAAAGTACCTAAAATGACAAAAGGAACGATTTAGGGCAATATTTGATCAAATAAATACGATTTAAGGCTTAAATGACCCCTTAAAAGCGGTACACTTTTCGCCTCATCAAATACCCTTACACTTGAGATTTGCTTGTCCTCAAGCAAATGCGCTTTTATTCTAATCAAAATACAAGTTAGGGGTCATTTAATGCAAACATAAAAGTAATTACAACAAATAATCGTTCCACTTCAATCATAATAAGCACGGAGATTATATACTAGCACCTCACAAGTAGTGTTTAGATACTCACATCTCTCAAGTGTCATCAAAATAAATCTCATAAATGAAAACGGAAAATATCTCTCACTACCTGTCATAGCAAATAGATTACCATAGGCTTGGGAAAGGATCGAAAACCTCCTCCACTAGGCGTAAGCACCTAAGATAAACTATCAAAGAGGGCTTTTAAATGGGTTATAACGTTAGGTGTAGGGAAAAGGAAAACACGGTTTTGTTGGATACGGGATATTTTACTGGTGGCGAGTTAAAGATCTTGATCAATTACATGTACTATACAATGTTGCTAAGCCAAGACTAGACTCGATCTTAAGCTAGAAACAAAATAACATAAACATAAAATAAAACGGGATGGTAGTCCGTATGTTTTTTCTATTTTTCTTTTTCTCATTTTTTTGTATTTTTCTTGATTTTTTCGATTTTTTTTTTTTTTTTTTTTTTTTTTTTTTTTTTGCATACACTTTTACCCTACCATCCAAAATAATACATCATAGGGGCGTTGCATCCCCTTACACTTGAACTTTTACATAACTTTACAAATACTAATCTAATGACTCGAATTAAGATAATTGAAAAACTTGGAGTACTTTTAAAACATTTAGCACATATGGGGGTAATAAATGATGTTCTTCCCCATTACTCCATTACACTAGTACTTTACCCATGAGTCCCAATCGTCCCAAAACAATATGTACAAGGATATGACTCGATTTAGCAACCATGTAATCAACTAGATAATTAACTTGGGTTTAAACAAATGTTGTAACAATAATGCACTAAAAATGAGTGCATACAAGGTAGGCTAAGGCGATTTGGGTGTACATTTTAGTGGGGTGTAACAAATTCTTCCTTTAAGTAAAATGCTTAAAGGTCGAAACGAAAAGATAGGCTCTGAGGGGTGTACTAGGGGTATCGTGTACTAAAAATGAGTACAACGCAAAGGGTGTGGGAGAATTACTTGACCAATGTAGCCAATGTAATTATAACAAAAACACAGGTGTAAAACAATGGGTTTATCCTAATGCCTCTTATCATGTAGTAAATCTAACTACACGAATGTAGTCTCACTTGTGGCCTTGGAATGGTCCTAACGCAAGTTCTAGAATCTAAGTGCTACCGGTACACACATCATAGCATAAATGCTTTTCCTACCAATTCTAGGGGCGAACCTCACATATTTGGGGGTGGAAAATTTTTTAGTGGTACGGTTTTTGTGCTAGTCATATAACTCCTATCCATGAGACGCTCATTAAGATCAAAGTTTCACTCCTATATGTTGTAAAAAATTTTAAATTTGGCACTAAAATTACCTTAACAAGTATTTCTCTCAGTTTTATTACACATCTACCATCAAACAAACAAAAATCAAGCGCAATTGTATTCTCTAAAATCGTACTTTTACCCTCCCCTTACACTTAAGATGAACATTGTCCCCAATGTTCAAATAACAAGATGTAAAAGTATAAAGTAAAAGAATGAAATCAAATACTCCCCTGATTCGCTCGGTGGATAATGACGTAACACGGTTAGATCTTCCTCCAAAGAGAATGTTGAAGCTCCATGACTAATGCATCGCCATAAGCTTGATTCCATAAACATCTCCTTGTCTAAAATAACCTGTTGAACCTGAGAAAACAAACTCGAAAACCTGCATAACATCGGCGGGATAAATCTATATATAAGGATATAATGCTTGTGGAATGATAATTTTGCAGATTCCTGGAGATTATAAGTTGGAGATTTTAATAAAAACTTTTTATGAAAACAAAATTTTCAAAAATTTCTGGAAATTAAATCTGACGCCGTCAGGTTATAACTCCTGACGCCGTCAGAATTGACCTGACAAAAATTTTCATTTTAAGTTTCCGGAAAATTTCTGGAAAAAACTTTTACCTTACTTCCTGGAAATCCTGCAAAACATCATTATGACTCGATACAAGCATTTGACTCAAACAAACACGAATATGTATGTTAATTTATTATTATTACGATTCATGTTAATTTGTGTTCTAATAAACCGATTTAGATTTCCCTTACACTTATCTTTTGCAAAATACCTTTATATGTAGTTAAGACGAAGTTAAAAACAACATAAAGCATTTTCACAAATTACTTTTGAACATGAATCAATAATGATAAAAATTAAACACACATACGGAAACAAATAAAAACAAACAAACAAATAAATAAACACACAAAGCAAATAAAACAAATAAAGCTTGGGTTGCCTCCCAAGAAGCGCTTTTCTTTATTAACGAGTCTTGTAGCTAGACTCAAAGTCACGCTACCCTATGTAAGTAAGCTCGTCATCAAGGACGTCTTTAGGGTTAAGCTTGGATTGAAGTTTCCTATTGGTTCGCTTAGTACGATATGTCTTTTCAAACTTCTCTCCATCCGGGTCATACAATGTCATCTTGATATGCCATGACCCATCTCCATCATTGGGTGGTTTATCCCAATTCCACTTATGATCATCTTCCTCACAAATCCACTTATTCATTCCTAGGTTAATTGGCAAAACTCCTAGGAAATCAATCATCCTTCTAAAAACTAGAGGGTCTTCAAATGGATCTAATTCGGTGTCCCTAGCCAAGAGTTGCTCTACCGAATGCGTTCGGTTAACAAAGTCCTCTTCTAGGTAAAATGGGCGTTGGGGTCCTATGAAGTCTCTATCGATCCAAGGTCCATATCTAGATGGTCTCCTATTTGATTCTAGCCAATGTGGTGTTGGTTCCTCACTAGTATCATAGGCATGTTTCTTAACATCATAGACTGACCAAGTATCTCCTTCTCCTACCGCTATCTTAGATTCCTTACAATCAATCATAGCACTAGCGGTCGGTAAAAATCCTCTACCTATCAACAAGGGGCATGTAGGGTCGCTAACCATATCAAGGACGTGGAAATCGGCTAAAATGTTTAGCTTTCCAATGTGTACTAACACGTCCTTAACTACTCCAACCGGGTAAGCAACACTTCCATCCGCTAAGCCTATTATCACCTCGGTTTCTTCAAGTTTTCCAAGTTTTAGAGAGGTGTAGAGAGGTAACGGAAGTAGGTTAAGGCTTGAACCAAGATCGGCTAATGTATCATAAGCCTCCGAATTACCGATCTTGCAAGGTAGAACAAATAAGCCCGGATCATCTAACTTCTTAGGTAGCTTGTTTTGAACAAAGGCGGTCCCTTTTTCGCCTAACTTGAGCTTCTTCTCATCAACAACCGGACTTTCAAGGTGGAGCTCCTTGAATTCATCGTCAAGGTTTTGAGTGGGAGGTGTTTCAACTATGTTGTTGACCAATTTGGATGTCATAACTTCTTGGTCACTTGGAATGATTTGGGTTGGTTTGAAACACGTGCTCATGGAATTGACCGAATAATATTGTGGACAAGAACTAGGGGACGAAACCGATGAAATAGCGTTGACGTTTAGTTTCGGGTTCTTGACCGTGTTGCTAGGGAGTGCTCCCATTTCTCGGTCATTGAGGGCTTTCAACAAGGTGTCAATCTTGTCGGTCATCTCGCTTTGTTTTTGTTTGAAATCGGCTTCAAACTTGGCTAAACGAGCTTCTTGAGATGCCATAAATTGAGACATCAATCCTTCAAAGTTATTGGTACTACCATTGCCGGAAGGATTGTTGTTGAAAGTACGGTTCGAGTTGGAACCGCTTGATTGGAAACGATTAGGTGGGTTGGAAGAATTGGGTTGTTGTGTGTTTTGGTTTTGTTTCCACCTAAGGTTCGGGTGATTTTTCCATGAGGGGTTATATGAATCACCATAAGGGTTTGGCTCGGGCTTGAAAGTGTACCACTTATCTCCCGCTCCGTCGGTACGCGATGATGCGTAGTCCACAAAAGCTTGTTCGGGGAGTTCCATGCAATCACGAGTGTCGTGGGGACCACTACATAACTCACATGAAGAAGTGATTTTGTTCACTTGGCTTGAAGGTTTAGGAGCCTCGTAGGATTTCATGAGAAACTTGACTTGGTCTTCAAGTTCTATGATCCTACGGTCGGAAGTGCTTGAATTGTTCAAAGGCAAAGATATTGCCTTGACCGTTTGATTCAAATCACGGGGATCACTCCAACTTTCGTTGTCATAAAGAGCAAGATCCTCTAGGAGAGCCCATGATTGTTCCGCACTTAGATCACGTAGCTTGCCACCGGCCGATTGGTCAATGGTTTGCCTCGTGGAGAGATTGATATGGTCATAGAAGATTTGGACTTGGAGCCAAAGTTCTATGCCATGGTGAGGGACTTTTTGGAGTAAGTCCTTGAATCGAGTCCATGCCTCGTAGAGAGTTTCGCCTTGACGTTGTTGGAACATCAAGATATCATTCCTTAGCTTGGTAGTTCTTCCCGGTGGGAAAAACTGAGCAAGGAAACGAGTGGTGAGATCATCCCAAGAGGTGATGGATCCTGCGGGTTGACGTTCTAGCCACTGACTAGCTTGGTCCCGCAAAGAGAATTGGAAGAGACGCAATCGGGTCGTCTCTCGAGTGGCAACATCAAGGTCTATAGAATCAACGATTTTAAGAAAGTCCTTGAGATGTTGATTAGGATCTTCAGAACGAAGTCCATGGAATGCGCATCCGCTTTGCACCAACCGGATGGTGTCGGATCGCAAGGGTGTGATATTGGCTCCTTGTGTGAGCTCAATGGTGTTTCGATAGCCGTGGTGGCTAGGACGGGAATACTCTCCTAAAGTACGGGCTCTAGGAGGTGGTGGTGGTTGTTGTGGTGGTGGGTTGTGTGGGTTAAGGATATTACCATCTTCCATGATGTCGGACGGTAATGGTTACGAACAAAGACACGAAGAAAATAGATAGACTAAAGAAAACCTAGAAAAATAAAATAAAAATCTCACTAGAAAGGAATCTAGTGAGTAGACCTAATAGAAATAAAAATTCAACCTAAACAATAACTATTCCCCGGCAGCGGCGCCAAAAACTTGATGCGTGGGTTTTGCAACCTTACAACAGGTTTTACCTCTCGAGGGATCTCAAGAGGCTTACAACCCCACCAGGCAGTGTACCTGACCGATGTAGTATAGTGTAGTGGTAAGTACGGGGGATTGATCGTTCTCCACAGGGAATAGTGTTCGTTAGGTGTGAAAGGCTACTCTAATTAGGTCTAAGGGTTGAGGAAGATTCTTTTTATGTTTTTATATTTTATGAAAGCAAGTAAAATCTCGGGTTTTGAAGGAGTGGGCGGAATTAGTTGCTAGTCAACTAACCCAAATTACTACAAATGCAAATAAAATAAAATAACAAAAATGAAAAGTGGTGAGAAACTTATGTGTAGAGAAATGTGTTTACTTAGATTTCCTTACTCCCTAACTATCTTTTACCGGTTAATTAGTGTGTATTAGTCGCGGGATGACGGGTGTATTCCTTAATACCATTCGTGGGGTGGCGTACTTACTTCCCCAAACTCTACAAGCTCCTACTTCACTCCTATGTCGAGCCGGCTAGGAAGCTCCTAACATGGGATCACTAGAATTCGCTTGTGCATTAAATACAACCATAAAAACCTTTAGTACGCATTTGGTTCATGTTTCTTAAGACGTTCAAGCAAGTTACCGAATAGGAAGTTAGCCAGTTTTCTTAAGCCTAACATAGATAAACAATCATCCAATACAACTAATAACACACTAACAACCAATAATCAATAGCTAGGTTTCATTAGATCTAAGCAAACACAAGATAAAATTAGCCTAACATATTAAACAAAAGACAAGCATAAGATAGAATCAAACAACACATAGACATATTGAATGATTAATTGATAACTTATCTTTCAATGAAACATGGAAGATCTCAGGGCAAAAAGCCCTGAAAAAGTAGCTAAAATCGTCTTAGGGTTTTATCCCAAAATTCCACACACTAAGCTCTCCCCTAATGACAAAAAATTAGAAAACTATATATAGACTTTGACATCTGACGGCGTCACCTTATGCATTGTGACGCCGTCACCTCGCCGCTTTTAGGGTTCCCGGATGACCATCTTGACGCCGTCCCTCTTTAGCTCTTCAAAAATCCATTCTGGCTTATCAAGGCTTGACGCCGTCGGATCATGAACGTGACGCCGTCCCCTTATGATTTAAGCCGTGACGCCCTTGATTTAATTAAAGCGTGACGCCGTCAGAATTCTCATGCAAACTCACTGGCCCGTCATGAGTAAATTTCACATCCAACTTTTCTTGCCAAGGCATGACGTCGTCCCATGTTAATTGTGACGCCGTCAAGAGTAACTTTTAGCCGATTCTTGAGACTTTGCCGTTTTCTTCACTTTAATGCTCCAAAAACGTCCAAAATGCCTCCTTTTCCAGATTTCTCCTTAAAAGTACCTAAAATGACAAAAGGAACGATTTAGGGCAATATTTGATCAAATAAATACGATTTAAGGCTTAAATGACCCCTTAAAAGCGGTACACTTTTCGCCTTCCGACATCAAAAACAATGTTTTCGAATAATCCGTCACCGAAAAACCAAGCGAAACGCTAACCGTTTCTGTTTCCTGGCGTCGGAAAACCCAAAACACACTTTATCGTCACCGGAAAAGGAAACAAGGTTTTCGTGATGAAACCCTCGTTTCTAGGCGACACAACAAAACTCCATTTTTCGTTACAAAAAATTGAAAACCCTCACCTTACACTAAAATTCCAAAAATAACCACTTCCACTACCCTCCGACTCACCGGAAAACACAAATTCATCAAAATTTTTAACAAAACATATACGGAACCTGGCACGGGCGGAACCATATCCACTAACTCACCTTGACAAACAAATGGCGCTACCATAACCAACTTAGAGCAACCTGAAAAGTGGCTCGGCGAAACGCAAAACGCGGCCTGGAACAATTCCTCAAGGCCTAACCTTAACCCTAAACAACTTGATATCAACACGAAAACAGACTGAAACCACCTTCGAAAACCCTACAAAACCAATCTTGGGGCTAGGATCCCATAACACATCTTCAGCAACCAACCTCCGTAAGACAAACCTGCATCAGTAAACCTAGATTCAACGGCTTAAACCCATAAGCCTGAATCCAACAACACAACTTCAGCCTGTACCTTGCACATCTCAAAACAAAAAGAACTAATCAAGAGTTTCCCCCGCACGACAGTAAATCTCCACACAAAATAAAACCTCGGTGTCTCAAAGAAGTGATATAAGACACTGAATGATACTGAATAGGCAAAGGTTAAAGCTCATTGCCTGGCAAGATAAAAAGAACTGATTATTCCCCTTAAGAAAGCTCCTTACATCAAACTCACACACCGTTAGGCTCGAGGGCCATTCCATCAAGCTCACAAGCTATCAGCCAAACCGAAGGATCGTAGTTAGCAAAACGGCAGGCAAAGGGAAACCGAGATCAACCTGGGAAAAAGCTATACACAATCAGGCAAGCAATAAGAGATTATAACCTACGTATAGGCTTGACAAGGGGGTCACTGTCCTGTCATGCGACCAAAACATGGAAACATTGCCTCCATTAAGGCTGTAAACGAACTGAACGTTCAGTGAACATTTCATGAACCGTTCGGTAAAAAGTTCGTTTATGTTAGTTTATTTATTAAATGAACGAACATGAACAATATTTTACGTTCGTTTAGTTAAATGAACGAACATGAACAAAAGTCGCGTTCGTTCATTTATGTTCGTGAACGTCCGATTATGCGTTCATTTATGTTCATTTATTTATTTATGTTCTTATATCATATCTTTTAATTGTATAATTTTAAAATTGGTTTGTTTAAACCAAACAACACTTATAAAACAATATATTGTGCATAATTTAATAAAGTTTATATTTGTTTGTCTTTGTTCATTCATGTTCGATCGTTTATGTTCGTTTAGCGTTCGTTTAGTATCTTAATGAACGAACATAAACAACTCATTTTCTTAATAAACGAACATGAACAAGAAAATCCGTCCGTTTAAGCGTTCGTTTCCGTTTATTTGTCTGGTTAAAATTAATCGAACAAACATGAACAAGGCTCCGTTCGTGTTCGTCTGGTTCGTTTACAACCCTAGCCTCCATGTATACATTACAATATCGCTATTTCAATTCTTTCAATTATTCAACACAATTAAATTGTAACATGGAAAAAATCTAAAAGCATTCAAGTCAAAGCTGCTTAATGTAAAGTCTCCTTGTTACTCTTATACTATTGCTTGTATATTCAAAATAAGAATTCACCCTGAGAGGCTATTTACTTAGACAATTGCAAAAAAAACTCTTGTTACATCTTACTAAAAACACAAGTCATACATGACAAACCCGGCGACAAAAACAATTCTTTAATAAAGAGCAATTGGATAAAATCAGGTCATGATCGTCTTTCTTGAAATTAAGGAAACTACATCAGGCTCAAACGCCATTACAACAGGCTTGCACGCTATTACAATATTATAATTATATGTTTGAAACATATTTCGTCGGCAACTCACCAGGTCAATCATGTATTTCGTATCCTTATACTTAGTTCACGTTACGCTCAACTAAGCAGATAAAAGGTTGTCACAAGATAGTGGCGATACCAATGAATTTGTATATACGCCAGTTTCAGGCATCTTAGAGGTACCTGAAACAGTCAAACAGACTAAAATTTGCATATTAGTTCATGTAGGTCAAAGGAGAAAATGTCATTAACCTGAGTGGCAATTAGTTACGTTTATTTGATCACTAAACGTGCTAGTTACCCCAAAGACTTAATGAGCTCCAAATTCGTCATCAACTCTTGTGTGCTTGCAGAATGCTCTTCAAAGAAATAGACATTTTCAATCGACACTCTTGGGAGTTAAATTTAACCTCACAAAAGCTGAGGCACGAAAATTATCAGGCAAACACGCCCTGATACGCAAAATCTATAAGGTCTAAGAGATTTATTGATCCTGAACAAAAGCTCCTGAGGGAGTTATACTTAAACCTCGCAAACATTCGAGGCATGGGAACAATCAGACACAGATACCTGACAAAGCAAAAAAACATTAGCACTGGAAAGGCTTATTAAAACAAACTCTATAAAGCCTAAGAGGCTAATAAAGGTAAAAGGAAAAGACGAAAACTGCGTAATGCCTGAAAGGAGAACCTGAAAAAAGAACTCTCTACAGAGTCAAACTCATACCTTATAAACAAGGCACAACGATAATCAGGCAAAGACATCCGGAAACAATCTCGTGACACTTGAAAGGCTTGCAAGACAAAAAAAATCCATAACGCCTGAAAAAAGAACTCTCTGCAGAGTCAAACTCAGACCTTATAAACTATTAGTCATGTAGTTGAATTTGAACCAAGCAGTCTAGAGCTTGCCTGTGTTGAAAATCAACTAGTTTCTACTAGTTTTGAGAATACTCATGAATTAGTTGATCCTGATTGTGTTCGTACTATAATATAGAATCATGCCTTACTTCAAGAAATAGTTAATGATTGTGTGAAATTTATAAAAGCTAAAGAAAAGTTAGGAATGCATGCTTAGAAAACGAGTTAAGGATTTTGTGAAGTATGAAGAATCTGTCAAACCAATTTTAATTAGAAAAAGGTTATTCTGAAGCACTTTACCGGGAAACAAGATCAAAAGCGAATTTTGAAAACCAGTGTAAAGAATATTCAAACAATATTAAAACTCTTACACAAGAAGTTTCTGGTTAAAAAAAAAGAAGAGAGAATTCAAAGCTTAAGAAAACCATTTTAAATTTTGAGATCAGTAAAAAGGAAATGAAAAAGAGATTTCCAAACTTGATGCTGAAAATCTAGATTTTGTTAAAAAAAAAAACTTAAAAATACTCTTTGAAAAACAGGATAGACAATTCTGACTTTCCACATGATACTTCCTGCACCTAATAAGGATTATGATTTAAAACCTAGAATTGGTTATTATAACCCCTCCTACTTGTCAATGGCTAAGCGATCCGAGTTTGCAAAATGTTGACTATTTGAGAAAGGATATGTTTAAAGGTCACATGTTTATTGCTAAAGAGGTTTCTGAGATTGAAAAAAAAAAAAAAAAAGAAAAAACGTTTGAAAGTTAAACAAGGAAAAACAACATTCTCTTATCATGGTTTCAATTATGGTTCAATTGCAACTCAAAGAGAGAATGTTCTACAAGTTCTTTTAAAAAGGAAAGAAAAAAATTTGCAAAACCATGTGGAACAAACTCCACTTAATTCTTATGATAAGTTATTCAAGAGTAAAGCAAGGAAACGTTTTTGTTATTTGAAACATCAACTTGATTTTATGATGGCACATATCCATTCAAAACAAAATAACAACCGCGGATCTTTGAAATTCATCATCTATGGAAGCTGAAATTAGAAGAGAAGCTAGAAAGATTTTGAGAACTGAATTTGAAGCTTGTTCAGATAATATCAATAATAAATTTCTTCATTTTGAAAAAAAAAATCTCGTCTCAGAAATGAAAGAAGATTTAACTTATGTTACTTCTCTTGAAGACGAATTTGATCACCACTGCTTACTCATGGAAATTCAATTTTTTTTTTCATAAATCAATTTGCATCGATTGAACCAGAAGCTTTAACTTGTGAGACTGAGAATGTGCCTTTTGAGCAACAATTTTTTTTTTTTTTTGGAAATTGTAAACCTTTTCCTTAAAGAGTTTTAAAGAGATTTCAAAAGAAAATGTTGCGGTCAAAGAGGAATTGTGTCGACGAACTGCCAAGTTTGAAACTGTTTTTCAAAACTTAAAAAACAAAGTTGCTCTTTTGAAAACAAACTGGCAAGAAACATTGAGGAAAAATAATATGACAAGATTTCTTATGAAAAAACTTTGACATCCATGTTAAAAGATAATGAGGATCTCAAATCAAAAGTGCTTGGTTTGATAAAAAAACAAAAATGTCGAGTTTCTCAATTCAAGTGAGTTGACAAAACAAAATGTTTCAAATGTTTTAAAAAGACTAACTTCATCAATTTCTCAAAAGCAAAAACTTGAATTTCGAATGTGATCACTCCAGAAATGTTTAGATTTAATTTATCTCAAACTGATTGTGCTACGTGTTCTTTGACTTCTCCCTCTAATGATTCTAATGTGAATGTAAATATGAATGCTTTTAAGTCAGAGAAACATAAAATTAGCTGAAACAAGCCTAATAAAAAGAAACTAGTTCAACGTGATAAACCTATGCAATCTTCTAATCATAACTCGCTTTCTGATTCAGGTTTAGATACTACATGTAGTGAAGAGAGACCGAATGATAAGAACAATCCTTTGAAGAGTAGTGCCTCTCAGAATTACCCTAAAGTAGTTGAAAAATAAAAGAATTTTAATGTTTCAAATAAAAAAAAATACTCTAAGCGAATGGATGATTGAATAATTATAAGAGTTTTGAAAAATATGTTGCTTCTGTTAGCAAGAATGTTTGTGTTAATGATTTTGTGCTTAATGTTTCTGATTCTTCTGCTTATGTGCTTAATGATAATGTTTCTGATTATGTGCAAATAAATAAGAATACCAACAATTAATCGTTTCCTAAATGCAAAATTTTCAAGAAAAAGAAAACCAAAAGGTGCTACATGTCATATTTTTTTCTCTTAGTGAAATATTGCCAAGATCTCGCCAAAGGTGGAAACCCATGGTTAAAGTATTTAACTCAGTTGGATTTAGGTGGAATCCCATAAGGAATTTCCTTGACACTAGTGCAAAGTTAGCTGATAATTAACAATCGCAAGGTGTGCAATCTAGAAATTCTAACCACCAGGAACCAACTTTTACTCAGTTTCCATATTCTACTTATTTGCTTTGCAGATTGTCCAAATTTGTCTATGGTACCTCAAATCAGGGTGTTCCAAACATATGCTCGGCAACAAGGCACTGCTCAAGAATTTCATGCAAATATTATAGGGTACAGTGCATTTTAGTAATGATCACTTCGCGAAAATTTCTGTCTATGGTGGTCTTATTCATGGGAATGTTACAATCAAGAACGTTTATTTTGTTGAAGGACTAGGTAAAAATCTTTTCATCATTGGTCAGTTCTATGATAGTGGCATGAGGGTTGCATTTAGACAGCATCAGTGTATTATCCGTACTCTTAATGGTGTTCTCAAAGGCTCTTGCGGTTCGAACTTATACTCGATAGCAATGAAAGAAATCACTTCTAAATCCCCAATTTACTTGTTATCCAAAGCTACATCTTCACAATCATTGTTATGGCATCATCGTTTATCTCACTTGAACTTAAACACCATTAATGAACTTTCCAAAAAGAACCTAGTAATCGTCCTTCCATCAATAAAATTAAAGAAACGTCATCTTTGTTCAGCGTGTGAACTCTGGAAGATAAAACGTATGTCACTTAAATCCAAACCTGAGTTGAGTTCAGTTGCTTTATTGCGTCTTCTCCATATTGATTTATGTGGACCAATGTGAGTTCAAAGTATAAACGGGATGAAGTATATCTTGGTGATAGTGGACGACTATTCACGCAATACATAGGTTCATTTTCTTGCATCAAAGGCTGAGATTCCTTAGATAATCATCAAATTTCTCAAGAGAATCCAAGTGGACTTACAAGCTACAGTTAGAATTGTTCGTACAGGTAATGGAATGGAGTTTACTAATCAGATTCTTCAAAATTTATTTGATTTAGTTGGCATTGCTCATCAGAAGTTTGCAGTTTACACTCTCCAACAGAATGGTGTAGTTGAAAGATGAAACCACACTTTGGTGGAAGCTGCTAGATCTATGCTAACATCTGCTAAAATTTCGTTATTCCTATGGGCTGAAGCTGTTGCCACAACATGTTTCATTCTAAATTGTTCAATCATTCACAGAAGATTTAATAAAAACCCTTATCATCTCATTCATTAGCGTCGAACCGATGTCAAATACCTATGTGCCTTTGGTTGTTTATCTTATCTCCTCAACGATTGTGATGATCTTGGCAAGTTAAAGCAGAAGGGAGATATCGGTGTATTCATAGGATACTTAAATCAATCAAGCGCGTTTCGTATTTACAACCAAAGAACGAAGAAGATCATGGAAACAGTTCACGTGAATTTCGATGAAGTATCCTCGACGGCTTCTGAACAAGTCAATTCTGGACCCGCTCCTAACTGTTGACTTCTGAATACAACCTTTCAGGACTCATACCCAAGCCAAAATCATCAACATCAAAAGAAGATATTCCATCAAAGGATGGCTTGGATAATCTGTTTTAAAATTTATATGATGAATTCTTCGGAGGAAACAAAATAAAGAGATGTATTTTCGCTGCATCTCAGATTCAACCTGAAGAAATAACATCTCCGATATCAAGTTCATTAATGACAACTTTAAAGATGCACTGCACCAGATACACCTCTAATTCTAGCAATTTAACAAGAACTTCACTCAACACAAAATGATTCTCCAAGCTCCACAAACAATGTTGATGATCAAATAAACACAATTGCATCATCTGATGCTCAACCCATCATAAATCCATTCACTACTTCCACTACTGAGGTCGGTGAACCTTCTGAAACTTGATATGTTGATCCTTCAAACATGCATACTTTTTATCAACCACATCCGTACAAGAAGAAATGGAACAAAGACCACCCTATTGAACAAGTAATAGGAGATCCCTCAAAACTCGTTCAGACAAGAAGTGCAGATCCAGAATGGTGCTATGAAAGAGATGATGACCTTAGGAGCTTCAGACTTTGTTCGTAAGAAGAATACCCAAGTATATCGAGAAAAGTCGTCAACAATCACAAGAACATACTTCTTTCCATTGATACTCTGAATTCTCATTAGTCCACATAAGTCCATATGAAGTAATTCAACAACTGTTGTTGTGTTGTATAGAACCTTGGGTTTGTGCGAAGCACTTTTTATCTTTCCCATTTCGCATGCAACATATAGATGATCTTTGTCATACTTCAAACCTGGTAAACCATGAACCAAACCACTTCGCACAAGGTAGTTAATCGTTTGAAGTTCAAGTGAGATAGACATTGATGCCATAACCAAGATTATTACACTGATGCTTGAGAAATCAAACAAATATCTTCATTTGGATCTATTTGTGAAAAGTCAATCGTGTAAAGGTTTGATGTTCGTGATCCGGTTAAGAGTGGTATGCCATCTTCAGTTTTGATAATGCAACAAGTTTTCCTCAAGGTGAATTCCAGATTTCTATCAAAAAATTAACCGATGCTAAATAAGTTGTAGTTTAATCCTTCAACATAGTAAACCTTCCTAATTATTGCATTCACATTCACAATATCACCATAGCCTAATATTGCAGCATATTCATCATTCTCAAACTTTATAGTACCTAAGAAAATTTTCAACGGAATTCTTAGCAGTGCGTGGTTACCGGTCATGTGTCTTGAACAACCATAGTCCGAAGTACCATAAGCATACCTAAATTACCTCATAGGTAGTGGTTGTGGGCCTTTCTTCAATATTGTTCACATCACACTAGTTAGCCATTAAACATGTTGGACATATTAATGCCTTCTATGCCAAAGAGATCAAGTTGGGTCGAATAAAGGGCCTGCAGATTAGTTTATGGTTTGGGCCGCAGGCCAACAAACCCAATAGTTAGAATAAACAGTTATTTAGTCAGTTAAATTAGATTACAACGTTTAGTTTAGGGTTGCAACGGTTATTATGAATCGGTATGTCACTTGAAGACACCGTTTCATCTTGTATATATAGGGATAGATTTCTGTAACATAGAGTTAACCCATACGCTTTATAAATATCAGTTATAAGGGGTTCACCCATCTTTTTTGTTCCTGTTTTGTATTCTCAATTAAATGATGTCTACATGATGTTGTTTGGAACATCAATACGATCCTGGAATCAGACCTGTGCAACGATTCTACAGTGGTATCAGAGCCGAAGGTTAGTTTGAAGAGAAAGAAAGAAGAAGTTGGTTGCGTGGAAGACAAACAAAGAATGGACGCGGTCATACCCAAGTTATTATGAAGAATAAAGGTAGCCTATGTGATGGGGTTCCGGGAGGAATATGCGAGACAGTCAAAGAAGTGTATAGAGAATACATTGGCATGGTAAAAGTGTACTATGAAGAGGCAAAGAGGGTGCAAGGAAAACCAGAAGTTGTGGTAGGAAATGGCAGAGGTACTGCAGACATTTATGGACCACAGGTTGATGCACAGGTTGATGCTGAAGTACAAGAAATGCAAGATGGAACTCCGAGGAAGAGAAGTAGGACTGCAAGAGAAGATGTCAAAGTGGAAGGCATATTGGAACCAAGGCAAGGCTGGTTGATGATAAGGAAGGGATGATAGGAGAAAAAGCAACCAACAAGGAAATAGAGAATGCAAATGGCTGAGACGGTCACAAAGAAGATGAAGAAAGCAGATTTGAAGACTTTGGCATATCGACATTAGGGAGGAACTGTTGGACGTATTAATGCCTTCTATGCCAAAGAGATCAAGTTGGGTCGAATAAAGGGCCTGCAGATTAGTTTATGGTTTGGGCCGCAGGCCAACAAACCCAATAGTTAGAATAAACGGTTATTTAGTCAGTTAAATTAGATTACAACGTTTAGTTTAGGGTTGCAACGGTTATTATGAATCGGTATGTCACTTGAAGACACTGTTTCATCTTGTATATATAGGGATAGATTTCTGTAACATAGAGTTAACCATACGCTTTATAAATATCAGTTATAAGGGGTTCACCCATCTTTTTTGTTCCTGTTTTGTATTCTCAATTAAATGATGTCTACATGATGTTGTTTGGAACATCAATACGATCCTGGAATCAGACCTGTGCAACGATTCTCCAATTTCTTTTGATAAACTCAAAAACATCATCTTGACACAAATTGAGAGTTTCATAAATAGTGTGGATATCCATCTCTCTAATTTCTTTTCTTTCTTCTATTTGATGTTGTTTGCGGGGATTTTCCATTTAGGCAGGAGGTTGTACAGAAACTTGACATTGACTTCCAGCTTGGTTTCTGTCAAATTGTTCCTCTTCAATTCATTCAGTAGACCACATAAACGGGTGTAGGTGTCAACAAGAAGCTCTCTTTCCTTAGCAACAAAGTTCTCATAACTTGTTATTGCAATAGTCAGCTTAGTATGAGCACCCAACTTGGGTCCTTGCATCTGCTTCTCAATTTCATCCCATAAATCCTTGGCAGTCTCACAGTTGTCAATAGTCATCAGAATATCATTTAGGATGCTGAAAATCAATAGATCTTTAGCAAGATCATCAGCTTTAACTAAATTTCTTTCTTTAGCAGTATAGTTAATTGGATCTTTCGGAAAACATTGCCCATCTTCATTTTGACTCATGATTGTTGGATGGGCCATTTTTTTAGTTAATTCATGATCTGAGGTCCAAGAAGTTGTTTCTTAACGTATTGATTGAAACAAATTTTCCACTGTGTATAATTTTCCCGGTATAACATCGGCGGTTTGTTGATTGAGCCGATTTCCAATGCTTCTCAAGACATGATGAATGTATTTCTTAAGTGAACGTTGAGATTTTGTAATGGTTTGATACTTAATTAATTCTCACACTTGAAATAATCAATAAGGGTATTGAGAAATTAATTAATGTATGAAGGTATTTCAGGCTTTTACCAAAAATCACAAAAGGGCAAGGTTAACCGAGCACCCCCTAGAAATACAAAGGAGGCACCCCTAGTGGGTAGCCTTCACCTTTTGTTTTTTTTTTTTTTTTTTTTTTTTTTGTTTTTTTTTTTTTTTTTTTTTTTAGTTTATTTTTTTTGTTGTATGTTTTTGTTTTGTATTTTTTTTGTGTAATGTTTATTTTTTTGTGTATTTTGTGTGTAATGTTTATTTTTTTTACACGTTAACGCTAACACATTAAACAACTATTTACACATTAAACAATAACACGTTAACGTTAACACATTAAACAAAACAACCGTTATTATTCAATTAAACAAGAACGATAACACATTATTTAATAAAAACACCTACTACATGTGAAGATTATTAATGTCATCTAAAAGCTCATGGAGCATTGCACCCGACTGACATGCGTGATCCTCAGGATTCCTTGCCAATTCAAGTGATGCCTCGAGCGTCTTATTTCTTGTCATCAACAACTTGTTTTGAGAAACTAACATCTTGTTTCTTGTTTCAAGCTGGTCAATTTTATTATCTTTAGCAACGCAGTTTGAGCATTGCGTTGAAAAAGAGGCTTGATTAAAGTACTTCTTTTGAAACTCATCCTTCCACATAAAGTACCGACAACCATAGTCTGTTGTTCCTGGCTGTTACATGTTAAGAAAATAATAAGAAATGTATTATTAACAAACAAATAATTTACATAACTAAGCAAACGTATGATTACTTACCACTGAAAAAGGACATGCGTAATACGGCTGACCATAACTACCCTCTTTACGGGATATCCTCTCTATAATGAATCATCTCTGACAGCGACACAAGTGAGGATTATTTTGTTCCACCTGGCCAAAGAATTAATTCAAATAATACAAACATTTATTTACAACATAAATCAGTAATGTATTGTTAATTTAAATAATACAAACAGTTATTTACAACATAAATCAGTAATCATTCACAATGTTTTGTCGGTATAATTATTTACAACATAAATCAGTATTCATTTACAATGTTTTGTCTGTATAATTATTTACAGCATAAATCAGTAACCATGTACTATGTTTGTGTTCGTATAAGCTCATTATACATGTGTAGTTGATCTTGATACAAATTTTGCCATCCGGATGCAACGGCAACTCTGTGGTGCCTCCATTGTGGGTGAATATATGGAAATGGTGAGTTTTCGTCTAGCGTAAGATGAATATAGTGACCACAATCTCCACTCCCCACACGGCCAATCACAAGGGGGCCAATTCCTTGTGATACATCTGGAGCAGAAAAAAATGGAAAACACGTAGTGCATCCACCGTTTGATATAAATACAACGGGCCGGTTAAGCACTGTGGCAATAACCAACCCCGTGTTTGGCATAAGCATCCAGTGTTCTTGCGGACAACCACTATCATGTAACCAGTTTATTCTCCTCCAAAGATTGGCATAGTCCACTTGTTGCCACAAACGTACGTAAGACTCATGATTAATTTCCAACTCTTGCAATAAAAACCTTCGGACATTGAGCCAGTTGTGTTGGCCTTGACCAATACCGTGGGCAACGCACCGAAACCCACAATTTCCATCACCTTCCACATTATAGATACTTGTGATGTATCGACGGAAAAGCTGTGGAAGCTGCTTAATGAAATACTCGCTCTCCGTATTTCCAACGTATAACCTGTGTCTAGGACTTCTTTCAACTCCAGGACCCATGTAAGAACTATGTCTCGCAGGTTGCTTGTTCAAGTCCGGGACTTTTGTAGATCTTATATTTGTGCTTCTTCGACTTGGATCTACGGTTGGTACTTTAATCAAGTCCGGGACTTTTGGTGCCTGGGTCTTTTTGTACTTTGCGCTCGGTCGTCCATGAGTATTTTTTTGAACAGCAGGTTGATGTGTATCAACAGATTCTGGATTGTATATCCCCCTCATCTTATTTAACATATTTTTTTTCACAAACGACGACATTTTGTCAAAAACACTCCTGAATTGTCGTATGTCATCTTCACAATCAGGATCGTCGTCAGGATCACGAGAAGGAGCATCTTCAGTGTTGATACTAGGCCACGGAACAGATAGGGTTCTCCAAAAAATATCAACCCTATCCAGTGGAATGGCCATATCTGCATTCATTAAAAGTGACTTATATAAATTACTGATATTAATGGGGAAAATAACTTAATAGTCACAAATTTAATATACTTACTATGAAACCGATAGTAAAGCAGTTCGTGAAAGCATGGTAGGCCATAAACTGACCGCAACTGATGAGTACAATCTTGGGCGTCGATCGACAGTTGGAATTCAGCGAAAATGAGTTGCAAAGCATGTTTGGAAACTTTATACCACAATTCTTGAAATATTGGTACATTACATTTGTTCATCATCTCATTTTTGCTTCTGTTAAAAGATTCCTTTATCGTAGTTTCTTGAGTAACAAGAATCTTATCGATCGAACTCAACAGCGTGTCTAAGTTGGACTGTGTGCTGCCCAAGTATAATTTCAACAACGCGTGTTGAGCCTCAACTCTGCATGTTGTTGTCTGGCCGAAGGCACGATATTGATCGGTAATACACCCGATAAACATGTCAGAGTAATTTTGCAGCCAGGTTTTATGCAGATACGAAGAAATATCTGAAAAACAATGAATAACAAAAAGTCATTCGAGTTGTTATTAATTTAATAATAATAACAATGAATTAATAATTGAGTACCTGCATGTTCGAGCAACAAATCTTGTAGGCGTTGATAATAATGCATGAATATGTCGTGTGTCGGAGCTTGAACCATAGAATCCCATGTTATTTTAATGGAATCATACTCATTTAGCGACTTGCATCTATTTCTGCAATATTGAAGCACGTTTTGGTTAATGTGCCACTAACAGAGTAATTTGTTTGCGTTCGGGAATTCTACTCTGCATGCTCCAAGCAACGCTAAATCTCCGTCAGTGACGATAACACGCGGGTAATATCTTTCCTCTATCACATGCTTCACACATTGCAATACCCATTGAAAATTAGGCCCCTTTTCTTTGTCCAAAAAACAAAATGCCATTGAAAATGTTTTGTTTGTCGAAGTTAATCCGACGATTTCAAAAAATGGCAATTTGAACAATGTGGTATTGTTCCATCAGCATGATTTCAGGGAATGTACACCATAGAGCATACGGGGTGGGGTGAACAAAAAATAGTTCCTCAAGCTCATTAGTGACGTCATTTACCCTCTCGTAATATGTATACCCTGAACGCTGCAAATGTGAGTAAAGGACTTGGATTGGAGTTCTATCACCTATTAGGGCTCCACGGATCTTATTACGTGCGTTATATATAGTTCTAATGCCAGACACGTTATCCGGATTAAGATCCTTTAGTGACGAAAGTATATGACGCGGTGGTACGTGATAATCTGTCAGTTTTTCAACCAAACTGAACTCATCAACCTTTAGTCTCATTGCATATGGGAAACCATGCAACGACTCTGCAAAGTCATGATTATGCCTATCCTCCTTCACCCTCAACCTCCAAAAACCTTGTGTTTGTGAATATTTAGCCACTAATCTGAATGGACAATTGGTTTTAGAGGTATTGGTTTGTCGTTTAGCTTCTTCTTCTAAACATGAATGTTCATAATTCCCACCCTTTGAACACCCATACTGGATTGAGTACAAATACCCCTTATCAGTTTTGGTTCTTCTTTTAACAATAACAAAACCGATCCCTCGAGCTATATTTTGCACCCAATCAGTTAGTTGATCGGGATCACTGAACACCTGAAAATACAATACAACGATTACATCTTTTAATATTTTCACATCTTTTATTACATTACAACGATTACATCTTTTATTATTTTCACAACTTTTTTTTTACAACTTTTTTTTTACAATTTTTTTTTACAACTTTTTTTTACTAACTAGATTTTTTTTTTTTTTTTTTTTTTTACTAACCCTAACTTTTTTTTAGATACTATTTTTTACAACAAATTTATAAAACTTTTTTTTTAAAAAAAAAAAGGTACAAAAACGCGTAAACCGCGTTGCATACTACCACCCACCCCTAGTTTTCTCTCACCCACTCACTTCTTATCTCACTTTCTCTGACTAGTTTTCTCTCACTCACTCACCTTTCCAGTTTTCCCATCAATTGTCTCTCCAAAATCGTGTTCTTAGCAGTTTTGATCTAAAAACTGCTTGTGGTTTTGATGGTGAGACTGTTTCTGATGTGGTGGGAGTGGTTCTGACGTGGTGGGAGTGGTTCTGATGGTGGTGGGAGTGGTATTTAACGCGGTTTTGTACCTTTTTAGATCTAAAAGGTATTTAACGATTGTGGCTTATTATTTTTAGATCTTTTGTGTCTATTTTTTTAGATCTTTTGTGGCTATTTTTTAGATCTTTTGTGGCTATTTGTTTAGATCTTTTGTGGCTATTTTTCTGATGTTGTGGTTTTGTGGCTATTTTTCTGATGCTGTGCTTTTGTGGCTATTTTTTTTAGATCTTTGTGGCTATTTTTCTGATGTTGTGCTTTTGTGGCTATTTTTTTAGATCTTTGTGGCTGTTTAACGATTGCTTTTGTGGCTATTTTTCTGATGTTGTGCTTTTGTGGCTATTTTTTTAGATCTTTGTGGCTGTTTAACGATTGCTTTTGTGGCTATTTTACTGATGTTGTGCTTTTGTGGCTATTTTTCTGATGTTGTGCTTTTGTGGCTATTTGTTTAGATCTTTTGTGGCTATTTTTCTGATGTTGTGTGTTTGTGGCTATTTTTCTGATGTTGTGCTTTTGTGGCTATTTAACAATTGTCTTTGTGGCTATTTAACGATTGTCTTTGTGGCTATTTTTCTGATGTTGTGCTTTTGTGGCTATTTTTCAGATGTTGTGCTTTTGTGGCTATTTAACGATTGTCTTTGTGGCTATTTTTCTGATGTTGTGCTTTTGTGGCTATTTTTTTAGATCTTTTGTGGCTATTGGCTTATGCTTTTTTTTAGATCTAACCCCGCGTGATGCTTGGTTCTGATGGTGGT
Source organism: Artemisia tridentata subsp. tridentata (assembly GCA_021014915.2). Lineage (NCBI taxonomy): Eukaryota > Viridiplantae > Streptophyta > Magnoliopsida > Asterales > Asteraceae > Artemisia > Artemisia tridentata. Next base: position 223,557,754 of record CP139509.1, read on the forward strand.
AAGATCTAAAAAAAGGTTTAGTAAGCAGTTTCACAATAAGCAGTTCACATATTTGTGTTATCCTAGCACCCCCTATATATTGGTTCTGATGGTTTATGTTCATTCTTTGTATTTTTAGTGGGTGCTCGGTTAACCTTTCCCATGGTTTATGTTGGTTCTGATGGTGTATGTTGGTTCTGATGGCTCTTGTTGGTTCTGATGGTTCATGTTGGTTCTGATGGTGTATGTTGGTTCTGATGGCTCTTGTTGGTTCTGATGGCTCTTGTTGGTTCTGATGGTGTATGTTGGTTCTGATGGTGTATGTTGGTTCTGATGGCTCTTGTTGGTTCTGATGGTTTATGTTGGTTCTGATGGCTCTTGTTGGTTCTGATGGTGTATGTTGGTTCTGATGGTGCTTGTTGTGAAAGTGCTTGTTGTGAAACTGATGTTGTGAAACTGCTTGTTCTGAAACTGCTTGTTCTTGTGAAACTGCTTTTATGTGAAACTGCTTATGTTTAACTGCTTATTTTTAACTGCTTATGTGAACCTGCTGTTTATCAGACTTTAAGCAGTTTTTTAATTCATTAAAACTTTAAGCAGTTTATGATCTAAAAGCAGTTTTGATGGCAATGATGATTAAAAAAAAAAAAAAAACTTGTCGATTGGCGTGGCAAAACCGAATGGACGGCAAAACTTTTGCAACCTTCAAATTTGCAGCCACATGTGTAAAAAAAAAATCTGAGCCATCTTATGTTTAACTGCTTATGTGAAACTGCTTATTTAAATTACTAAAATTTGATAGTAATAGAGTTAAATGATACCTCGTTTGTGTAAAACGGTGATGAGTTCATCATGCGGAAATGCTTGTTCTGAAAATGCTTGTTCTTGTGAAACTGGTTGTTCTTGTGAAACTGCCTATTGTGAAACTGGTTGTTCTTGTGAAACTGGATAATGTGAAACTGCTTGTCTTGTGAAAATGCTTGTTCTGAAACTGCTTGTTCTTGTGGAACTTCTTATTGTAATAATGCCGTCTTTATAATTAAAAAAAAAATAAAAGTGATGCTATCTGTTTTAGGTTGTGTTTTGTAGTGAAACTGCTTATTGTGAAAGTGATTTTGTTGTGAAACTGCTTGTTGTGAAACTGCGTAGGTAATGCTTCTCTTTATAATCGTAAAAAAGAATCTCAATGTACTCAAAATACGCACTGTTTGGAAGAAAAACCCGTGAAGGGTAGATGACTGATAGAGTGATAGACTTGTGGACTGCCTAGACAAAAAGCTATACTGGACACACACAAAAAAAGTTTACTGGACAAAAAAAAAAAAAAAAAAAAAAAAAAACTTTTTGTACACTTTGTAAAAAAAAACTTTGGTAACAATTTGTAAAAAAAAACTTTACTTTTGTTAAAATAAAAAGAAAAAAAAAAAAAAAAAAGGTACAAAAACATAATAAGACAAAAAAGGTACAAAAATGGTAGGGGGTGTGGTAGGGGCCAGAGGTAGCAAGTGGACTGCCAGTGGGTAGGGGGAGTTGCAATAACACAACCCATCACAAAAACAACAAAGTTACTATGCAACTTTCGACTAGGAATCAAAGCTAGTCGAAAGTTGACCACTTGCAGTCAAAAGCTGACTCCCTATTTGCAAAAGCTAGTCGAAAGTTGTCCAAAAAACCTCTTAGTCTATTTCTAATTAGTACCCAATTCAACAAATTACCTAAAAGTTAAATAGTACCCACTTAAATCAAAAGCTAGTCGATTTTTGCATAGTAAATCCACTACAGCTGGAAGTTGACCACACCTAGTGGACAGTTGACCTTCCAAAATCAAAAGCTAGTTGATTTCTTAATAGTGTAAAAGTACATGGATAAAAATTGTTTCATACCTAGTCGATCTCTGTATAGTGAAAAAGTACTTGCATCACAATTGTTTATTCCTAGTTTAATCTAGTATGAATGAACAAATTAGGATGGTGGCAGTGGGAGCGGCATGGCTCGGCGGCATGGCCATACCGCCAGTGAACACCGCCGCCACCTAGGCGGTATGGCCAGCGGCATGGCTTCAGCGGTGATATATGCTTCGGCGGTTTGAGGAAGGCATGAAGCAAATAGATCCGTTGGTGTATGAAAAAGATAAAATTAGTTGGGAGGTATGAAAAAGGCATGGTTGCCACTAAAAAGGGGTTGTGAGGTATGAAAAAAGTATGAATGAGGTGGAATGATATTATTGGTGGGTTTGGGAGGTATGGGTTTTTTGGGAGGCATGACTGCCACCATCCTTAATACCTAGTCGACTTTTGAATAGTGATTGTGATGTTTTAGGTTAGTCGAAAGTTCAAACCAATAAATCTCTTTGCTCTGATAACAATTGTAATTCTCATATTAAGAATACATAATTGGTCTAGAAACAAAGTTCATTAATAGGTCGAGAGTTGATCGAAAGACAAGTGACGTAATCACACCCACACTGTGGGTACACTGACACATTCTCTCTCTCACACTCTATGTGTACAATACTAACAAAGAATGCTGATACACATAACTTGTGAAAACCTTACATATGTCACATCACTTAATGATTGGTATTTATACACAACCAATCATTAGTGACTTGTGACTTATTACAAGATAGATTCCTAGACTTCTATTATTGTTAAAAGCAACAACCTACTTTGTGGACTAATATTACATTCTCTTTAGAATTCCTAACAACTCTGTCGTTGAGCTTTGTGGTCCCTTTGAGCTTTGACGTTTACCTTTGGAATTTTTGGTTTTGTTTTTCTATATATTATTGAGTAGCGTTTAAGAATGCATTTGAAAAACATGATGAGGTAATGTGGGAAAATTTGAAGTGATATAAACCGGTATGTAAATGAAGATGAGTCTTTGATTTTTGAGGAAATACAGACGTATTTGTAGGAACAAAAATCATGAGTAAATTATCTAAAAATCATTAGATGTTTTATGGAAAAGGAAAGTCCAACCTTGTCATATCACGAGGTCCATTGTGTTCTGTTGAATCAATCGTAATCGATTTACTGGATGTCGCATTATAGAAACTATAGGATGTAAACGGGGTCCCGTTTCTTTATCACATGACCATCAATTTGCAAGTGGATCGCAACATCTTCAACATGGTTCCTGTCGAAATCCGGTGTGAAGAAAAACGGAAGAGACGAGTGTCATCATGATCAGAATGAGATGGCGGTGATCATGGTTCAATTGTCGAAAAGAATGAGGTGCCTGCGAGGAGATATGACCGATTATGTGGATTTGGAGGTGTAGTATGCCATTAAATAAAATGATAAATATGTGAAAAATGGGTGTGCAGTGGGTGCTGAAGAGTAAACTCAACAAAACATGATTTGTTGTCATAGTTTTAACAATACGCCGCAAAGTTGAGCCAAACTGGAAATAATCTTGTATCAAAGTTTTGCAAATTTTCCTATTTTATTAGATTTAAGTACATTTACAAACCAATAAGTTACTCGCATACTAAGGGATTAATACTAGCTATTCATTTTTTTATCAAATAAAAAATTCACTTTCACTCATCTTTTTACAAATTAATATGTCTTAAACCGTTAAAGTTAAGCAAGAAAAATTATACCATCGCGAAGATCATTTAATTAGCTATTTATAGACGAACACTTTGATATACTTTCGACATTTTTTTTTTCGTTGTTGAAAGTTGCTTAATAAATCACATATGATTCAAGGGTTGTGTTATCCTAACACCCCCTATTAGTCAAATGTACAACGCGTGAAGCATACAGTACAACCGGCCGCTGCATACAATGATTGTATATACCCCTATAGGGGGTGTTAGGATAAACTGCCCCATGATTCAACACTACTTTTTATGTTCGAGCATTAAAACATGTAGTAAAATGGACATAACTTTTTTTACAAAATTCTAAAAGTTTCATTATTTTGTTTTACTGAAAACTAGACATTCATAAGTTTCTAACAATATATAACACATTATATTTTGAATTATTGATTATAGCAGTTAATTCATCAAAATTGAACTAAACACATAAAATCACATGTGATTTAAACACATGTGATCTTTATCACATGTGATTCTTACCACATGTGATCTTTATCACATGTGATTATAGACGGGGAAAGAGCCACATTGGCACTTGGATGGGCCTAAGGCCAAGCCACTTTTTCATTAATACTAATAGTATAGATATGTTGCAATGTATTTTTTATACAAAATTTGAACTAGCCCTCCCAAAATAAAGCATTCTGATAGGCCTATGACTCCAAATTCAAATAAAGTAGACGTTAATGTGGAAACCCGGTTGCAAGGATCCGATCTAGGGGAAAGTTCGACCCAAGCTTCATGGGTTACGTTGGTCCAAGTCAACACCTAACTACCATGCAACAATTTCAGCCACTACGTTTCCCATTACTGCACTCCTTTTACTTTCTTATTTATTTTCTTTTATTTTATTTAGAAATGTTTCCTTAATTTTAGAGGTAGTGGCTAGTCAGTTATTTGATTTCCTTTTTGTATGGCAAGACCCGATGCAAGTTTGATTCAGTTATTAATTACAAAACTTTCTCTTTCAGAAAAAACAAACTAATTTCCATTGCTATTCCTATTTGGCAAATAGGGAGGTGTTCTTTGGAGTCTAAACAGGTTGTAGGTGGTGTTATCTGTATCCTATATTCTGTTTGGAAGGCCCGACGATAGAGCGAGTGGTGAATTATCTGTATCTTGTTTCGATCGTTGCTAACCGTTGTAGTTGAATTTCGAATTATTAAGCCTCTGTATATCACATTCAGCCCACTCAAATAGATTAGAAAATTGTGTCGTCCTATTGAATTTTTGAAAACCGATTCGGAGAAGTTAGATCGTCTATTTCTTCATTGATAAAACCACTTATGAGTTACCATTTTATGATTTCTTAGACCAAGAGTAGTGGCGTTGTAATTTTTGGGAGTGGGTTGGGGCAAATTGCGACAAGTGTCTATTGTAAATAATGAAAGTTTTTTACAAATTGGGAGTAGTGGGTTGGGGCGTTGAAGCTTTACTTTTTTTATTTATTTATTTAACATCTTTTTTTTTTTTCTTTTTTTTTTTTGACACTTTAAAAATACAAATTACATCGTTAACGATTAAAAATAAATTACTTAAACATATAAAAAAAAATTAAAAATACCTGGCGTTAAAGATAAGGATTGACTGTCAACGTTAAATTTTTATCACTGTTAACGCGTCAGAATTCAATGTTAACATTCAATTTTTTACACTTTCTACATTAACATTTACCTTCTTTTTGGCATTAAAGTTTACCTTTGACCTAACGTTTAACGTTAACGCCTACTTATAAATACCACACTTTTTTACCTTTTAACCTCACAATCTTTAACCCTAAAAATTCCATCTTACCGTCAACGATCACAATCAAAAAAATATAAAATTAAAAAAAAATAAAAAATAAATAAAAAAAAGGCTAGCGATTCACGTGTTGCATGGGAAGAACACGAAGAAATGGCCTTGGTCAATTCATACTTGAACGTCTCCGACATTCGGGCGGAGACTAATGATACCAAAAAAGACTTTTGGGTTATGGTGAAACGCGATTTTCACCTCTCGCTTGGTAGGGAGAACGAGTACCGGAACATGGACATGATCACGTTCAAGTGGCATGCACTTCGGGCGGACATGTTCGAGTTTGAACGGTGTTATCGTGAGTGTGCCAACGAGCTGGATGACGAGGATGACCAGCTGGAGGACGCGATCAAACTGTGGAAGGAGAGACACAGCGGGGTCGCGTTCAAGCACCTCTCCAGCTGGACAATCGCGAAGAACCATGATGGAACAAATATATTTAATTTTTAGGTTGTTTGTTTTTGTTTCTAGTTTTTTTAATTTTAATAAATTGTATGTTTTTTTTAAGGGAATGTTTTTATTATTTTTTTTTTTGTTAACGTAATGTTTTTATTTTTTCCTTCTCATTGTTAACGGAATAAAAGTAAATAAAAAAGTACACAAACAAACTTCAACGAGCGTTGTTCAATCAACGCTCGTTGGTTTTTTTTATTTTCAACGCCATTCAACGCAGCAAGGGGGCGGTCTAACGCCCGTTAAATGAGCAACTGAATGGCTTCAACGCCCCACTACTCTTGGTCTTATTCAATAATAAATATTGAACCACAATTCTACATCGAATATTGAACCACATTTCTACATCCACCATTCAAGACTTTACTTCTATATTATTTAGTACGTAGTATATGGTTTCAAATAATCAGTAAGAGTGCGGGGTATCCTCATGTCATGGCTTCAAGCCATGGCAAAAAAAGTGACGTCACGTCAGCAAAAATCTCTATGGCATCAGAAATTCCATGGCACCACATTCTGGCCGTTACCGTTGGCACCAAAAAATGCGGTGTCATAAGATTATTATTATTTTTTTACATAAAATAAAACATACACAATATTAATAAGCTAAAATAAACTTCATTTAATTAAAAAAAAACACATTACATTAATAAAAAAAAGTTACATAAAAATAGAAAACATAATACGTAAACAAGAAATAAAAATTACAAACTAGTAATTAAGGTTCCATACATGCTCCACAAGGTCTTGGCGAAGATCGTCGTGCACTTTTCTATCTCGAAGTTCTTTGTTTTTTCTAACATGTAAATCACATCTTTCGGTCCAAGTCTCTGGAATGTTTGGCCTTGGATCAACGAACAAATCTCTTAAATTCACTTCGAATCATTCGTCTTCCAATATCATGTTGTGTAACATTATACAACAATACGTGGTATGTATGCCCTCGTCCTCTTAAGACCCGATCCTGATCCCCCGGCTTCTTGATCACACAGAGCTACAAATTGTTCATACGCCGCATAATCCCGAAGATATCGCTCCCGGTCGTCTTGAAAATAAACATCATAAGGGTCGTAATAGGTGTCGTTGGGATTGTTTGGATCCATAATTGAAAGAAAGTTGAGTATCATTGAAGTATAAATTAAATTGGAAGAGTATGTGAAAAATGATAGAATAAGGAGGAATTTATAAAAAATTTAAGGGGTAAAATTTTTTAAAAAATGGTATTTTTGGCAAAATAGCCGTTACCCAACGTTCAAATTCAAATTCATAAAAAAAATATAGAAAAAAAAGGAACAAAAACCCACAGCGTTGGCTGGCCACCACGGCGCGAGCAGCCATGGCGCCACCCACGTAACCGTGCGCCGTCGAAAGAATTGGGCTGGTGGCCATGGCGCCACCCACCAGCCATGCGTACCTCCCACTCTAAATGTAACTCTATTTGACCTTCCTTCATTAATTATAGTGTTTTACATGTCCTAAATATGTATATTTGGTTAGGTTTTAACATTTTACTGCAGTGGTTAACTGTTTAGTAGAGTAGGATACTAAATTGTACGACTCTTTAAATTTTATCGTTTTCTTTGTCGGTATCTTTTTCAAGTTTTTTTTTTTGGCCTACCCGACTGAACAATCCTGGCTCCGTCACTGATTATAGAGGTTTCATAAATACAATGCTCTAATCTAAAAGTTGATATACAATGTGTGTTATATGCTTAGAAAGCCATACAATTGTTTAGTGTTCGAAATTTTAAATTAGCGTTAAAATCATATGTGACATATTATGTGAATTTCAATACTAAAAAAAGTGAAAAAAGCGAAATTTTTTATTTCCTCGAAAGCATATGAAATGGACCGTCTATGGAAAGATAATTAAATGCTCATCGCAATGGTATAATTTGTTTTGGTTAACGATTAATGGTTCATGATATTAATGAGATTTGTTTTTCATTTTAATTAAAATGTTAATTTATTATAACACCAAATGTGTAGAATAAGCAAAGGGAGGTGATTTGTACACTCTTTATCTTGATTGAGATACTCAACTGTACAAGTAGTCAGAACACATTGTAAACGGTGTACATCTATGAGTGTGTAAATCAATTCCCATAAGAGCATCTCCAATGCATTGTATATTACAAAGTTTAATAGGTTGCCACATCAATATTGTATTTCTTCTAAAAACACATTCACAATCAATAAAAAATAGGTTGACGTATCACGTACCCGAAATGTTCGAAAACGGGAAACGTCGGAAAATGCTGGGAAACGTCCCTGGGAAAAGTGGAAACATTTCTTCAATTAGGGTACACCGATCCTTATCTAGGAAACGTTTGGGGAAACGTTTCTGGCTCAGAAAGGCATGTTTCCTATGGAAAATGTTGGATATTTTAGTGTAATTGGATTAACTTGTTTGACCAATTTAGTCATAATAAGACATCATTTAGGCTTGAAGGTGCGGAGTGCACGCCTATTTGAATTTATTATGATCTTAGGGGCGAAGCCCCTAAGGGACAGGGGTCCGGGGGTAGCGCCCCTAGGAGCAAGGTCCAAGGGGCGGCAGCCCCTGGCAGGGTCCAAGGGGCAGAGCCCCTGGCTGGGCAGCAGCCACTAAGTTGTTATAGTAAAAGTTCCTCAAAAAATTAAATTTTTGAAAATTAAGGTACTAATTTTGACAACTTTGAAACCCATTAAAACTGCCTAAAAGGTGGTTAGTGCCCTGATTTAGATATATACGTATTTTCTTGATCATTATTATTCTCTCTGGTTCATCAATCTCAAACACAAACATTCAAAATGTTCTCAATCTTTGAATTGTATCCGATTGAATAATTCGGGAGAACCACTGAATTGATTCGATCTGAAAGTGTTCACACGCCTTTCAGAGATTCAAATAATATCCGGTTTGTTCGTTTATTCTGTTTGTACCCTACAATTAGGGTACGCCGATCCTTATCTAGGAAACGTTTGGGGAAACATTTTTGGCTCAAAAAGGCACGTTTCCTATGGAAACTCGTCGTTTGGGGAATCGGTTTATGTTATAAAGAGGCTTTGTGATGATGATGTCTGATAGAAACTCGTTCTTACTTTCAAAAAACGTTTTTTCATTTGAATATTATTTTCCGACCGGTTATAGTGGTGGTTGGATTGACTTTGGGGAGGAAGAAGAAGACATTAAAGAAAGAAAGAGAGTCTTTTGGGAGTAGCATATTAAGAGTAAATTACACGGATCGTCCCTGTGGTTTGTCCAAAATTTCACGTATAGTCCCTCAAAGTTTAAAGTTACATGTATCGTCCCTCTAACTGCAAAAGAATAACATCTATGGTCCCTGTGATGGATGTCTGTCTATTTCTCCGTTAAACAGCCCTCACGTGATAAACACGTGAGGGTAATTAAGTCTTTTTCACTTTGACTGATACTTAAATAATGGTTTCTAACACTTATTCTGATTCTCTCTTACCTCTCTCTACCAATCGGATCATCAAACCAAAATGAAACTCTCATAGATCATTCACACACCATTCACACAAATCAAACCAAAACAAAACAAAAAAATCATCACACACCAAAACAAAACAAAAACAAAACCCAGATCAAACCAACACTATCCACCACATAAATCCATTCACACACAAAAACCATCTCTCGAACAACCTAATCACAATAATGAAACTCTCATAGATCCTTAACAATATCAAAACCCAGATCCATAACAAACAAAAACGACACACATATAAACCAACACCTCTCGATCTAAAATCCACCTTCAACTTCCACACACAAAAAACAAACCGATCAAAAGAACAATCATTCCAAATCTAAATAATATGAGACATAACCATCTCCAGCGGCTTCAACGACAACCACAGTCACTTCCAAAAATGGAAGTGATAATGCGTTTCAGGTAAGAAAAGGTAGGCAGTTGTGAAAATGAAAGGGGTTGGTCTAATTGTTGTGTTTTGGATTATGGGTGTTAAGTGGATGAGAAGGCGTGGGGCTATTATTTTTTGTTTGTTGAGTTTGTTTGTGAACGAATCAAGGAAAGGAAATAACATGATTGCTATTATCCTTATCTTTAACTTTCGGATATTTAATTGAATTGTTGCTTAAAAAAAAGATCGATGAGGAGTTGGTTTTCTCGAGTGAAAACCAAACTGAGATCTTGTTAATTATGTCATGTTAGTGTCGAGTCATGATTGATGATTGATTGTTGAAGCGTTGGGATTAAGATAGATGGGTTTAGGTTAGTTTGGATTTGTGTTGATGTCGTTGTTGCTTTTGTTTCTAGACACGAGATTAGGATAGATAGGTTTAGGTTAGTTTGGTTTTGTCGATGAGGTTTGGATTTTCGTTTGTTTGTAATTAGAAACTGAGAACAGATGGGAACAACTTTGTTCTTGTTTTTTCTTTTAAATAGTTTTGAAAATTAATAGAAGTTTAGCTTCAAAGATTCAATCTTTAAAAAATCTTTAAAGGTTTATGTAAAAGATGAACAAGATCTGAGATCTTTTGATTCGTTATAGGTTTATGTAAAAGATGAATTATTTGTGAATTATCAGTCATGTAATGGAAGAGTGTAGCAAAACCAGAAGTACATAATGGTAATGTGGAAGAAGGGAAAAGAAAACCATTATTTAATTATTAGTCAAACCATAATGAAAAAGACGTTATTACCCTCACGTGTTTATCACGTGAGAGCTGTTTAACGGAGAAATAGACGGACATCCATCACAGGGACCATATATAGATGTTATTCTTTTGCAGTCAGAGGGACGATACATGCAACTTTAAACTTTGAGGGACTATACGTGAAATTTTGGACAAACCACAGGGACGATCCGTGTAATTTACTCAGCATATTAATTTGATATTTCCAGTATACCCCGTAAACCATTGCTTTTGTACTTTTGTTTTCATTTCCTTTAATTTATTTATTTAGAAACCAATGAAATTGTAAAGTTAGATACAAGTACTTGATATAGTTGTTTCAGAAGTCCAAATGGTTTCTTAGTCATGATTGTAAAAAGTTCAAACATACGATTTATACAAACAAACATGGTTTCTTAGTCATGTTGATCTTGTTTAGAGTTTGACTGTTTGAGCATTTAGTTATGTAGCACATAACTAGTATGTAGTTTGGTTTTCGAAGCTGTTTTTTCACTTGAATATTTAAAGCTTAGTACATAATTGAAACATCATCTGGTTTTACATATTTATGTCATGTAAAGATTAGTTTTTGTTTTTATTTTTATTTTTTATTTTAATTATATACTTGTCCAAGTTTTTTTAGGTTGATACGTGAATTTTCTTTGGAGGTCAAAGTGTAAATGTAGTGTGTTTTTTGTTTACAACATTTGAGTAATATTTGTTTGGAAGTTTGAATGTTTTTTAGTATTTTTTGGAAAGACAATTTGCCATATACTAAAAACATTATAAAACATATAGACGTTTCCCCGCCGTACCAATTTCTTGAATTTTAGGATGTTGCCATTTCCCGATACCCGTACCCGTCCCTGTTTCCGTCCCCGTGCAACTTAGATTCAAAGTGCTAGTATTCGAAGTCAAAGTTCCCAAGATCAATCTGTATCGAACCTCTATATATAGAACTCTAACGTACACGTATCAAATACATTCTCAACGCCATTATACTTGCACAATTCAAATCTAATATGTTCAAAATCTAACGTACACGTATTAATAAATTTTCTTATCTATTAACGTACACGTATTAATTATCGTGAGACCATAAGTTATGTTAACAAACGATTTCCTGAAAAGAGAGCTCAAACAATAGCCATAACCAATAATGGCCTAGCATTTCTTATCTATTAAGGCTGTTTTTGTTTTTTTCTTTCAGATCTGAATGGCGTCTGAAGTTTGATTCAGTCAAACGTAATCAGATTCAGACTGTTTGTTTTTTTTCAGAAGTCTGAATACATCTGAATAGGGTCTGATTCGTTCAGACATTGAATAACGTCTGATTACATCTGAAAAGCCTAAACTTTAGTGATACTTCTTTTCAATCCTTATCTCCTTATCTTGGTCTTGATTTTTTATTAATAATCACGAATGGAGGGTCGTTTGGTTTGTTTTATAGCGAAACGATTGTTTTTTGTTTATTCAGACATTCAGATTCAGACATAAAAACAGACAATCTAAAATAATTCAGATTCAGACTTTTGGACCACTCATTCAGATTCAGAAGTGGTATTCAGATTCAGACATAAAACCTCTAAAAATAAACAGCACCTAATATTTCACAAGTGGTATCTGAAATAACTTTAGGAAATTCACAAAACGGGGTCTTAATCAAGACACAGTCAATGATAGATACATAAAAAGACAATAGACATGCAAAGTATATTATAACAAGTTAACAACCTATATATCCGGTTGTCTCAA
>CP139509.1:223572492-223721352 GCA_021014915.2 Artemisia tridentata subsp. tridentata
TTTTATTATTATTTTTTTTTTGGGGTCAAAGAAGCCGTTTGGCAACAGCTAGTTTTATAGGGAAAGGAAGGGAGAAGGCGCTGTCGACAAAACGCCTCAAACGAAATTTCAAGAATAACGCCCCGTCGTTTTGGTTGGATGGGCGTGGTTGGGCGTGGAAGGCAAAAAAACGCCCCAAAGGCGCTCGCCTACACATGGTCTTAGAGTGTTGGCAACCCATCACTCACCCAAAATCTCATCATTCACTCCCAACCAATCCCCTTATGCCACTTCATTCCCTTACTTTTTCATACCACACTTCCAAATTTTGTTGGCATCGCCATACCACAATACATCCCATCACTCATTACAATTTTCTTTTTTAAAAAAAAAAAAAACTAAAATTCCATTAAAATTAAAAAACATTACATAATATTAAAAAACATAAAAAAACATTACATAATACTTATAAAAAACATAAAAAAAATTACATAAGACTACACGTCTTCATCGTCTTCTAAGGCCGCCTCGGTGTATGGTAAGTGTTGAGCGTGAATATGCTCCATAAGATCAAATCGGAGGCGAAAATGTGTTTCCTCATGTCATATCTCTTCTAAGGCTTCTTCGTCAAACACCGGTTGGATCGGAGGATCCCGAATATGAACTGGCGAGATTGCGTTACCGGCGTCACGTATAATCATGTTGTGCTATATCACACACGCATACACTAGGTTTCTAATTCTGTCTAGTGTGTGTGGCCGTAAGGGTCGACTCAGTATACCCCATTTACCCATGAGAACACCAAATGCCCGTTCAACATCCTTTCGAGCCGACTCTTGTACTTTCTTGAACTTTTTCTCTTTCGAGTCGGTCGGATATTTGAACGTTTTAACAAAAGTAGACCATGTAGGATATATGCCATCAGTTAGATAGTAGCCACGCTTGTATGTACGCCCGTTCACAACAAATGGGCACTTAGGTGCCGTACCATTACGCTCGGTGAGGAATAGCTGATATTGCATCACAACATTAACATCATTGTTTGAACCCGGTGGTCCAAAGAACAAGTGCCATATCCACAAATCTTGAGACGCCACTGCCTCCATATTAATCGTGGGGTATTAATGATCACCCATTTTATATTGACCCCTCAATTCGTTTGGACAATTCCTCCAAACGAAATGTATGCAATCTAGGCTACCGATCATACCGGGAATGCGATGTCTCTCTTCGTGTGCTTCGTACAAACGTGCAACATCATGGCTTGTTGGCCTACGTAGGAAATCTCGACCGTATAACTCAACAATAGCGGCACAAAAATATTGAAGGCATTCACGTTACGTTCTTTGTGCCATTTATAAATATTCGTCAAACTCATCCGGTGGATTACCGGTTGCGAGTTGTCTAATGGCAGACGTACTTTTTTGTATGGCTGTGAAACTTTTTTTCAATCTAGCATCATAACTCTCTTGAAAATACTCGTATCTAGACTCAACATCATGTGTGATTTTTAAAAATAAATGTTTAGGCATACGATACCTATCTTCAAAAAAATTATTCGTCGAATTTCGGTTCGTCACAAAAATAATCACGATGCAATCTTTCTGAATCTTTGACCCGATTGCGGTTTACTACTTTTCGTTTCGACCTTGCCGTATCATCTTCCTCAATCGCGTTCACAAAAACGTCGAGACTACTATCGTTAGACCACTCAAACGGCTCATCTAACAATATAGTCGAACCAATTCTTTTATTCATATATGATTGAGTTTTTTTTTTTTTTTTTTTTTTTTTTTTTTTTTTTTTTTTTTTTTTAGTAAAAGATTGAGCTGGGTATTTTGTGTAGTTGTATGTTTGATTTGGGAAGGAGTATTTAAAAAATATATATATAACCGTTGCATTCCCAACGTTCCAATCATGGGCGGCTCTTGGGTGAGCCGGGGAGGCCAACCGGCTAGGGCCCGTTTTACGCGAGGGCACATTTAAAAAAAAAAAAAAAAAAAAAATTCCTATGCATATATCTTTATATATAATAAAAGAAAAGTTTTTTGAATTCCACAACCACCTTTTATGACGTCATATATTGACGTCATATTACCCAATTTCACTTCTTCCGGTTTTTTTTCTACCATTAATTGTCAACTGCAAATAAGGTAGTACCTCTTCTCATATTCATATCCTTTAATAAGATGGAATCTTTATACAAGCTTCTCATCTCTAATTTGTTATCACACTTTCTATATCATCAAGATCCATATTTACAACAATTTATTCCAAATTCAAGATCCATATCATCTAGAATAAAATGAAAGATTCTATATTTACAACAATTTATTCCAGATTCAAGATCTTGGTATGTATAGTTTGTATTTTTTTAATTTCAATTTTGTAAACCCTAATCAAATTGGGGTTTTTGCCTAAGACGCATTATATGGCTGACACATTCCTATAAGCCCTTATTTTAATTTCAATTTTTATAAGCCCCTATTTTATTCGGTTGTCATTTTATCTTACTCTATAATACGAATTGACACATTCCTAACTATGATCCAGGTTTTGGTCAAATTAAATATGATTGTTCATTGGTATTTTCCCAAAACTGCAAATATTAGTTATTTAAATATGATCCAGGTTTTGGTCAAATTAAATGATTTACCGGGGGCAGAAAAATGTTTCAGAGAATGGGTATCGGTGTGTTCAACTTACGATATTCGGGTTGCAAATGTTCTTATAGGAGGTTATATTAAGTCTGATTTATTTGAAAAAACTGAAGAACTGAAAGAGTTATCAAGACGTAGAGGTGCAAAACCTAAAGCTAAAACATGGGAAATTTTCATGAATTATTATTTGGAGAAAGGTGAGATTGACTCCGCGGTTAATTGTATTGATTATGCTATTTCGATGGGTAGAGGAAATGGTGAAATGTGGGTCCCGGAGACTGCGGTTGTTAAGAAATTTATGGCACATTTTGAGTGTAGTAAGTTGATGGTGCAGAAGGGTTTGTGGGGATTTTGAGTAAGATTGATGATAATGTTGGCAGTGAAGTATTGGAATCTTTGATAAGGATATATGCAGCAGCTGGAAAAACGACTCCAGTCTTGGGACGTAGGGTCAAAATGGAGAATATTGAGTTGAGCAATGAAGGTAAAACTTTGCTTGAAACTATATCAGTTTGATGTAAGTTCTAATTTTAAAGAGATTGTATGCAATTTTTGTTTGAAATGAAAGATGTGAAGCTTATTGTTAAAAGTTTCATGTCTTGGCTGTTTGCATTTTAAATCTTGAAGTAGTAGTAATAACATTTTAAATCTTGAAGTAGTAATAACGTGTTGTAAAACGATTGTTTTAGACTTTTAGCTTAAACTTATTCATTTTGTTGTTTATTTTTTGGTTATTTTAGTACTCTACTCGGGTTTGCCTACGTTTTGTACATGTTGAAATGTAAATGTTTATACATTAACAACATGCTGCAGCCTGCAGGGATAGTTTAGTTCAGGTACTGTGTAATTTTCTTTCGAGTTACTAAATCTATTTAAATGTCAAGACCCAGATTTTGCTTTATATTTTAACGGCATACATATCACAGTTGCACTACACTTGAAAGTGATTGAATTAGTCATCAATATATGTACTAAAAAAGGGCTTGGGATCATTGTTGTGTGAGAAACTCTCAGTCAAAATGGTTGTTGGTTCAAGTCCTGCTTAAAACATGTGATATAGTTTGTGGTTTGTATATTGTGAGTTAGGCTTTGTTTCTTTTTTTTCTTTGGAATAAGTGGATCTAAAATCAAGTGTGTCCCTTCTCTCTTGTGTCTGATTGGGGAGTGGTGTTTTTTTTGCCTTGGGGATATAGACCATTTAACACAAATAAGTGGGACCTCAAAAATAAATAAAATAATATATATATATATATATATATATATATATATATATATATATATATATATATATATATATATATATATATATATATATATATATATATATATTACTGTTAGTACCGTAAAAAAATGTTTAGTAAACTAGAATAGTAATTGTTCATTTGCAGTGTTTTTCATATGATTTTTCAGGGGAATTGTATAAACTTGTTTAATGAGACATGGATATTCAAATATTGCAAATCAAATGATAATGGGATAACATCAAACAATCATAATGAACACATTATAGTGTGCACATTTCAATAAAAGATTTAAAATATGAAAAACATTGGTACAAACATTTTACGATACCTCTTTTATCCTTGCATATTATATGTTACTTAAAGTACAATTTCTTTTGCCACCCGCGAAATTCGCGGGTCTATAGTCTAGTATATTATATGTATTTTTTTAAATATGTATTAAACATTTAAACTTGGGCCCAATTAAATTTCAATTTTATAACTAAACCTATAACCCATTATAAATTTATAAGCCCAATAAGGGGTCTAAGGGGCATATTTTTTAACGGTTCGGATAGGGCACGTAAATCCTCAGAAACGCCTCTGGTTCCAATGTATCCCCAACGTTCAAATTTTTTTCGTCACTTCGTGCATGATTCCATACCGCAGAAACCATACCGCATGACCGGCGGCGATGTTCATGCACGGTATGTCTATACCGTGTATAATGACAACCCCCTTATTAAATACGACCACACATGCCATATAATATAACACTCTAATATTCAGAAACGTTGAATTAATGTCCTCATGGTTGACTTAAGATCACAAAAAAGACAAAATAGGCCCCATGACATTGTATGTAGATAGATTAAGACACCATAACTCGATAAGCATAAAGATTTTTTGCCACATTCTCCGCGAGAAAAGAGAGTATCTATTTTCGAAGTCAATAACGTCCCATATTAAACACTTTAGTTTTTTATTTATGATATTTTTATTGATATTTTTATTATAAAAACTAGAAGTTGTTAATGAAATTAACACAAAAAGTAATTAAATTAATAAAATGAGGGGTTTACTGGAACTAGTCTTTGTTAGCCAACATAAACAGTAACAACATTAACTTATCTTGAATACTTATTTCTGTCTGAGCAAAATATTAACCAACATAAAGAAGTTGATCAATCAAGATTTTGGCGATAGGATAACTAAGTAAAGTCATAAAAAGGATGCACATGCATAATATGCGTAGGTTGTCAAATACTTGTCCCAAGAACTAAAAAAACAGAACCGATCGACTTCTCGAAGAATATTGACACACAACGATAGCAACAATAATGTGACAGAAAGATAGAAGCTTTGCACAAGTAAGTATCCCTAATCGAACCTTGATTAGTATTGAAAGAATGATGTACAAACCCCTTCCCCCCTCACCTCCTTTTATAGAGATGAGGGAGAAGGAAAAACCGACTCCAATATGGACTCATAGTCGGCTGTTACAAAGACACGGGTTGGGCTTGGGACACAAGCCAATCAACCGACTCATACATAGCTAATAGAGTTTAACACTAAGACCCCTAGACTTATTCATAAGCTAATATAGAGACTAATATTGTAACAATTTCCACCTTAGGCTTTATATTAGCCTACACCGACGCTCAACAACTCCAAGCAATGCTGAAACTTAAGTCCAGGTACCACCTTCGTCAAGGCATCCGCAGCATTGTGTTCAGTACCCACCTTCAGAACTTCAACCATCTTTGCTTCCAAGACCTCTCTGATAAAGTGATAACGCACATTGATGTGCTTAGTCCTTTCATGAAAAGCATGATTCCGCGATAAGTGAATCGCGCCTTGATTATCACAATTAACTGCCACAGTGTTAAGCTCCACGCCCAACTCTTCCAAGAGTCCCCTTAGCCAAATAGCTTCCTTCACAGCCTCCGTAAGGGCCATATACTCCGCCTCTGTAGTTGAAAGAGCCACCACGTGTTGTAGCGTTGCCTTCCAGCTTACAACACATCCCTGTACTAAAAACGCGTAACCTGTGATCGACCTACCTTTATCCGGATCCTTTGCGTAGTCTGAATCAACAAAACCTGTTACGTCCACATGGTTGCCATGATTTGTCCCAAACACCAAACCCACGTTTGCAGTACCCCGCAAATATTTCAAAATCCACTTCACTGCATACGCTATGTCTGGCCTCGTGCACACCATCAAGTACATTAAGCTCCCAACCGCATTTGAATACGGCACCTTACTCATCCTTTCAACATCACAATCCCTAACCGGACAATCCTTCAACGACAGCTTGAAGTGCCCACCCAATGGCATCTGAACCGATTTCCCATTGTCTATTCTAAAATTATTTAAAATCTTAGAAACATACCCGGATTGTGACACCCTCAGAATCTTGCGACTCCGATCCCTGATGATCTCCATACCAAGAATCTTCTTTGCTTCCCCGAGTTCTTTCATGTCAAACTCCTTATTAAGCAAAGACTTGATAGACCCAATCTCAGCCTTGCTTTTACAAGCAATCAGCATATCGTCTACATATAACAGTAAATAGATATACTCACCTGGTGCATAACTCCTGTAATATACGTAGCTGTCGTAACTGCTACGCTTAAACCCGTTGCTCAGCATGTACTCATCAAACCTCCTATACCATTGCCTAGGTGACTGCTTCAAACCATAAAGAGATTTCTTTAACAAACATACCTTGTTACCTTGTTCATATCCTGGTGGCTGCCTCATGTAGATCACTTCTTCAAGATTTCCATGTAAAAATGCCGTCTTTACATCAAGCTGCTCCAGCTCATAATCTCTACACGCAGTCAATGCAAGTATAACCCGGATAGATGTGTGTCGAACTACCGGAGAAAATACTTCATTGTAGTCAATACCTGCCCTCTGTGTGAATCCACGAGCCACCAACCTAGCCTTGTACCTAGGCTTTTGAACACGTTCAATCCCTTCCTTTATCTTGAACAGCCATTTGCAGCTCACCAGCTTTTGCCCAGCTGGATGATCTACTAACTCATAGGTCTTATTCTTTCTCAGAGAATCCATCTCTTCATCCATAGCAGCTTTCCACTTAGAACTGTCTTCACAAGCAACTGCCTCCTGATATGTCAATGGTTCATGAGTATCTTCTTCCTCTGCTGCAGCAAACGCGTAAGCAGCCATATTACTCTCATCTCGAAACCTCAAAGGTTTCGTTCTTGTCCTTGGCTCTCTATCCCGAACCAACTGATAATCTGTGAGATCCGGTGTTTGATCATGATCCTGATCCCCTGCATCTTCATCATCGCCATCTTCCTGATCATCTGTCTGATCTTCCTCAAGCGAATGATTATTTAACCTTTGCAGTTCCACCTCAACCTGTAGTTCCTCAACAGACTTATCAGTACCTGCACCAGAATCCTTCAATGTGTCTTTGTACATGACACTTTCATTGAAGACCACGTTCCTGCTAGTGACTATTTTAGGTGATTCATTATCAAGCCTATATAGCCTGTACCCCTTCACACCTTCAGGATACCCCAAAAGAACGCATTTTACCGCTCTCGGCTCGAGCTTACCTTGTTTAACGTGTGAATATGCGACACAGCCGAAAATCCTCAACATCCCATAATCACTTGGATGTCCCGACCACATCTCCATAGGTGTCTTTTTCTCAATCGCTGTCGATGGTGACCTATTGATAAGATATGCGGCCGTACATGTCGCTTCCGCCCAGAAGGTCTTGGGCAATCCAGACTGAATTAATAAACAGCGTACCTTATCCATGAGAGTTCTATTCATCCGTTCTGCTAATCCATTCTGTTGCGGCGTCCCGGCAACTGTCAAATGTCTAGCAATCCCACTCTCTGTGCACAACTGTTCAAACTCCCGGTTACAGAACTCAAGACCATTATCTGTCCTAAGCTTCTTAACCGTCCTCCCAGTCTGATTTTCTACTAACTGCTTCCACTCTTTGAACTTTCCAAATGCTTCGTGTTTGAACCTGAGAATATAAACCCATACCCTCCTGGAATAATCATCAACAATAGATAAGAAATACCTCTTACCTCCCAATGATTCCACCTGAGACGGACCCCATAAGTCTGAATGAACATAGTCTATCACTCCCTGAGTAGTGTGCCTTCCTACACCGAAACTGACTCGATGTGACTTTCCCAGAACACAATTCTCACAAAAATCGAGCTTACCTAGACTCTTCTTTCCAAACAGCTCCTGCTTTTCTAGCACCTGAAGTCCCGCCTCACTGATATGTCCCAGTCTTTTGTGCCAAACCTGCGCAAGACTGTCTTTTTCTTCAACACTAGCATTAAGCTCACCCGCCACTGCATGGCCATCCAAAGAGTATACGCAATTATCCCTTCGGGTTCCAGATAAAATAACCCTGGAACCATTAATCACCTTGATTTTGCCCGACTGCATTTTTACGGTATATCCCTCTTTTTCAAGAGTTCCCAGCGATATCAAGTTTCTTTTCAATTCAGGAATATACCTGACATTGTGTAACACAAAACTTGACCCATCTTTCAGTTGTACCCTTACCTTGCCAATACCTCTGATCTTGCACTCCCTGTTGTCACCCAACAGTACCCCGCCCCCATCGCATTCCAGAAAATTAAAAAATAAATCTAACCTGGGTGTCATGTGGTATGAACCTCCTGAATCCATGATCCAATCTAGCAGAGCCTCTGCACTCATAACCATCATCACCTCAGAACCGTCATAAATCGAACCACTGGAGCTTGGCTGATCATCTTTCTTGACGAAACCATTTGACTTCTTGCGATTATTCTTTGGACAGTTTCTCTTCAAGTGCTCCTCAGACTGGCAAATATAGCACTTGAGTCTTCCACCTCGAGACTTTGATCTTGACTTTCCCCTAGACTGATGCGAATTCCTGCGATCAGTTCTTCCCCTCACATATAACCCTTCACCATCATCCCCCTTCGCCTTAGACCTTTCTTTGATTTCCTTTGAATTCAGTGTGGCCATCACATCCTCCAAAGTCAAAGCTTCCCGTCCATAGAGCAAGGTATCCACAAAGTGTTCGTATGATGCTGGTAAAGAAGTGAGTAATAATAAAGCAAGATCTTCATCCTCGAATTTTACCTCAATATTTGCTAAATCAAGAACGATTTTGTTGAACTCATCTATATGCTCGGAAATCGTACGTCCAGCCGGCATGTAGAATGTATACAACTTCTTCTTCAGGAACAACTTGTTGGCCAAGGACTTTGTCATGTACAAAGTCTCAAGCTTGGACCAAACCCCCGCTGCAGTCGTCTCCCCGGTAACCTCTCTCAGAACCTTGTTACCTAAACACAAAATCATGGCACTGTGAGCTTTCTTGTTTAGCTCAGCTTTCGCTGTAGCATCCATATTTGCGGGTAAAACCTCCAGAGCTGCTTCACATCCATGTTGGATTAATAAAGCACGCATCTTGACTCTCCATAACCCGAAATCACCAGTTCCATCGAATTTCTCGATCTCAAACTTGGCTCCCGTCATTCTTTAATCCCTTTGTTAATTTGCTAAACCTTGTGAAAAACCTCACAATCACAAACCAACAAAGTCCCTTGTGCAATACCCTTCAAATATAATAACCTTTTTGCTTTAAGAATAAAACAAAAATAATAATAATTGAATCTATAAAGTCTTGGACTTATCCTACCAAAACTTTAAAACAATATATTACGGAGTAATACTTTGAAGTATGTGGCAAAAAACAACAACCAGATCTACTGTTCACCTTCTTCTTTATCTGTCACCTTAAAAACGAATCGACCAGAAAAATTAGTCGATCTTCAATACACCGAAAACCAACCAAACCTCAAATCTTCTATACCTTGTCGCAAACCCGGACAATCGAAGACCCAAGCACCCTTCTCTGTCGATATCAACCTGCTGCTCGTTCTTGTTGTTCTGAACCGAACTCAAGAACCCTTCAAGATGATCGAACCTAGCTCTTGTTCAGTCTCCAACCGAGCTTTGATACCACTTGTAGTATTTGACAACCTACAACCCAAGAACTAAAAAAACAGAACCGATCGACTTCTCGAAGAATATTGACACACAACGATAGCAACAATAATGTGACAGAAAGATAGAAGCTTTGCACAAGTAAGTATCCCTAATCGAACCTTGATTAGTATTGAAAGAATGATGTACAAACCCCTTCCCCCCTCACCTCCTTTTATAGAGATGAGGGAGAAGGAAAAACCGACTCCAATATGGACTCATAGTCGGCTGTTACAAAGACACGGGTTGGGCTTGGGACACAAGCCAATCAACCGACTCATACATAGCTAATAGAGTTTAACACTAAGACCCCTAGACTTATTCATAAGCTAATATAGAGACTAATATTGTAACATGCATAATATGCTTAATTGATCACTAAATCTTATTTTAAGTTATGCAGATGTTCTCAATGAAGTTTAACGTCTACTTTTTTCTTTGAACAAGTTTATTAGTTTAACGTTTAGAATAAGTTGCTAATCACAAAGACCTTAAAGGACACCTAAATATCATTTCATGTCAATCAAATAGATGAGCTCAAGTTTTATCGATATAGTGATATTGTCTCCTTAGCACGCAAGTCGTGTAGCAGTCTCACAACCGATCATGGTTAATTACCACGTACAACATACACACATCATCTCTTCTATCCATTGACCAAACAAGATTCCTTAAAAACGTTAAAACTTTTTTTTTTTAATCATAAATGTTGCTCAAAATTATTCATTTTAACAAAAAAGTCCACCTTAAAAAAGGTGATAACTTATTGTTAATCAAAACTAAACATGATTTGTTGCTTGTCAATTTAATACCCATTTTCCCACATGGACAACTGGATGATATTATTTATTTTTTCATTTCCCCAAATGATGTCATAATCATTAAAGATGGAATCTTCTGTCAGAATATATATTTTTTTTGAAAATTTTCTGTCAGAATATATAAGAAGAACCAAATATACCACCTCATAATCCTCCCAAACCCATCTTCATCTTTGTTTCTTTTCATTTCATTTTCTAAAACTTGTCCATACAACAATAAGCAGCGTGTAATAATATAGTAATATAGTTTTTGCTAGAAACGATCATAGCTAGGTAAGTTCTCAATATACTCGTATATTGGAATATCTTGTTATTAACTTACTATAAATGAAAGTGACCACTGTGGCATATATGCAGTTATGCATTTACATGATATGGTACTTGTATTGCAGAAAATATTGGGATCCATGATTGGTTTATATTTAGGATATTATGTCATTCTTTTTGTACTTTTGTCGGTTTGATGATTGTTAGGTACTATAGATTCCGTGGGAGATTCAGTTTGGCTTCTTTATGGGCCAATAAGTCCAACATGCAACTTTGTTCTTGTTTCTTTAGGACTTAGGAGATTCACATTTTGTTGTTTACTATTTGTTAAGCATACTAGCTTATTGTGTTTTCAAAATGGAAATCAGCATTAAAGCGTTTTTGTTAAAAAGATAATTAATCCTTGTTTGCCTGTTTTGAATAGAAATAAGCACTTTTCCATGAGCGCCTTTGAGCTTATAAGCTTATTAATTAGCATAGACTGAAAAAAGTTGTCCTAACACCCTACTTATCAAATCATTCTATTTGACTTTTTTGTTAACAAAATAACCTTATGTTTTTTTGCCCAAAGTGTCAATCATATATCTATAAGAATAAACCTAATTGTATTGATTATATGTTGTTTAGTTTATTAGACTTTCTGGGGTGTTGGCGATTCTTAGGTATCTATATGTTCTAAGTAGATTCATCATGTTTACAGATTTTTGGTCATTTTTGTAGCTTCTAAAACATGTTCCTATGTAACTATGTGGTTTGACCTTTTTGGTCAACACCTGAGTTTTTTCTTGAATTTCTGAGTTTATTTTCGTTCATGTGATTATATTTCATATGATTTAGTTACTCAAATTTATTGGGTACTTATTGTTTTTACTTTTAGAAAGATAAGTTCTTACTTTTGAATCTCACTTTTATTGTATTTACATGAAAAAGTCAACTCTGCTATATCCTAACCTCATAGATTCATTCAAGATTCTAAAAAATGGGATCTTTTTTATATTGTGATCTCCAAATTTTATGGGTAGTTGGTGTTTTTAAGAAACGTTATCATCTTTCACAGTTTGACTTGTTGATAAGGTCAAAGATGCATTTTCTCTCACCAATCCTTATAAGTATAATCTCTTAGATTCATTTCCAGATTTTTATAAACTGTAACACCCTTTAATTTTTGGTTTCAGGGTTTTCAGAAATTTTCTTACTTGATCCCTTTTACAGCTAAGGGATTAAGTTCGGATTATTTAAAGATGTACGTAGTGGATAGTAAGGGAGGAGCGATAGCATGCATGTTGCTAGCGCTCTTCTTCTTAGGAACGTGGCCCGCCATTCTAACGTTGTTAGAAAGACGTGGCCGCCTTCCTCAACATACATATCTTGATTACACGATTACCAATCTTTTGGCTGCTGTCATTATTGCTTTCACATTTGGTGAATTTGGTCATACCAATGACGGAAAGCCTAATTTCCTAGTCCAGCTTTCTCAGGTATATTCATGTACTTAAACCATTGGATAGAATACATGAATAAAGTTTTATATTTATTGTTGAGCTGTAAATTACTATACGTTTTGTCGCAGAATAATTGGCCAAGTGTTCTTTTTGCAATGGCGGGTGGGGTGGTTTTAAGTCTTGGGAATCTGTCAACACAATACGCTTGGGCATTTGTCGGTTTATCAGTAACTGAGGTGATGACATCGAGTATTACTGTTGTTATAGGTATCATCATTCTCATTGTCATTACCGTAATCATTTCCATATACACTGAACTCTAAGTACCTCTAGGATCATTATCTTGAGCTTGTAGCTGTTTTTTCTGTTGTTGTGGGTCTATAGGTACGACTTTGAACTACTTTTTAGATGACAAGATCAATAGAGCTGAGATACTTTTCCCCGGTGTCGCGTGTTTCTTGATTGCTGTTTGTCTTGGTTCTTTGGTGCATGCATCTAATGCCAAAGATAATCAAGTAAAGCTTAACAAATTGGGAGATTCACACACGGGCAAAAAAGGGTATATTTTCATTCCTTAAATACAATAGCTTACAAAACTATCAAATTCTTAGTTTTAACACTTAACATAATTACAACGGTATGTGACAGGTCATTAAGTAACGGATCAAACGTGAAAGAAGGTGAGTACACTTCTTTTTTTCTTACTTCATCTAGTTATATCCTAATTTTAAGGTTTTAATTTCGGCTATTAAATTAGTCTTTTTGTAATTCTCAGGAAAGGATTTGGAAAATGGAACTGGTAAAGTAGAAAAAGCGAAAGCGGGGACTGCAAGTTTTCTTATTGAGCTTGAGGGTCGAAGAGCAATCAAGGTTATGTGATACATGATACATTTGGGGACTGACCACCCAACTATAACTTCACTATTCAAACTAATTTATAGGCGTATGTGGTTATATTTATACCTGACTAGATCGGATAAGTACTTTAGGTCTTTAGGATTACATACATGCATACTAATGACTTATATTTTGGCCAAATGACTTTGCAGTTCCTATACTAGCATTGTGCTAAACTTTTGCATATTAATCGCGATTTCAGGTGTTTGGGAAAAGCACTTTCATTGGTTTAGCCATATGTTTATTTGCCGGCTTCTGTTTCTCACTCTTCTCACCGGCTTTTAATCTTGCAACGAATGACCAATGGCATACATTGGACGATGGTGTCCCTCACTTAAGTGTCTACACAGCTTTTTTCTACTTTTCTTGCTCGTGTTTTGTGATTGCCGTAATCTTGAACATAACATTCCTTTACCGTCCTGCATTCAACTTGCCTCGATCTTCAATCAAGGCATATTTGAATGACTGGGATGGTAGAGGCTGGGCACTTCTGGCTGGTTTTTTGTGTGGTTTTGGAAATGGTCTTCAGTTTATGGGCGGCCAAGCTGCTGGTTATGCTGCAGCGGATGCAGTTCAGGTTAGTTCAAAAATCTGTATACGGTTTTGGTAGAATGCATTGCTTAACCTTTTCTGATGGGCACACTAACCAGTTATAAAAGATAGAAAAACAAAGCAAAAGTGTTTTGGGTCAACCCAACCCGTTGAATTAATAAGTATTAAGTAGTGTTCGGATGCAATACTAAGGAATACTTTAGGGTAATATAATTAGAATCATGTCTATCTTTACGGTTTAACTAATTATGAGCTTGTTGTGGAATTATTTCAGGCACTTCCACTAGTGAGTACATTTTGGGGTGTGATATTTTTTGGTGAATACCGTAAATCGTCCAGGAGAACATATATACTCCTTGTAGGCATGCTATCCATGTTTATTGTGGCTGTTGGAGTTCTAATGGCGTCAGCTGGCCACAGGAAACATTAAAGACATTGCCGTAAAACAACATCACAGGAAAAATTGTTAGTCTAGGTAACCACTGCCAATTCAATCAACATTGTAAAGGAAACAAGCAAACCTAAAGTTATGAAGCATTAGAGCTTTTGAGTCACATATTAAATTTGGAACTTGTAATGGGTTGTTAATATCATGCAATTTCTTCTGTTTCTCCCAATAATGGTATACATATATTTCAAGTTTCTTGCATCTTGGTTTGGTTTGGTTATACATTTTCACGAGATTTAGATGCCAAATTACTCTCAAGGAAGATGCAAGTACTAAAGAAGTATAAATTTTGATTTCAGTTAACAAACTCTTCCTTTGTTAGTAGAAAAACTTAGTGATTATATGTCTAACAATCCAAGTGCTTTTCCAGACTTACCAAGTTTTATGATAGTATCGCATCTAGACGCAAATTCTAAATTGTAACCTTGAACAAATAGCAGGACTATATTTTTGCAACTTAATTACTGTTATTACAAAAAATAAGTTATACCGCTATTGCATGTGTCAATATCTATTACTAGTAATAATATATTTCCTTATTTCATGTGGGGAGGTATTCTATAATTCTATAAACCTTTTTTAAGACTCTTTAATAATGAAAAGAAATGAACCAAGTAGCCAACTTGGAGAAGAATAACAATTATATAAGTGAGATATACTTATCTGGCGTATATTTGAAGCAAGGCATTGGAATGAAATATGATATCATTTAATCAAGATCTTGAAGACATAAATGGTGGTATTCTTTTACTAACATGATGAAGTGGAACTTAGTTTTGGACAAAAACATGAATGTCATCACTTTTGGATAATTTACTAACTAGTTAGTCATAATAAGACAGTAAAAAACACTCAAAGCTAGTGATCATTTACCATTTGAAAACGTTATAATCAGGTAATAAGATGGCAAACGCATCCAAAATGCCGTTTTTTCTTCAAGAGGCAATAGAATATAGGATGGAATCTCCGAGTCACTATAAGAAGAGACGCGATATATGCTTCATCTTTGCCGGCTCATAGCATCTCTAGTAATTAACTATCCGCAAACATCTTTCGTATTTATATCCTAAACCTATCATTTCCAGCGTGGCAAGACCAGGAACCGGTTATTGGTACTTCATGAATGTAGTCTAACATCACTTCTTGCTCAACTTCAAGAAATCTTGGAACCACTTCTGACTTACTACATATAGGTATCATCCATGATTGCACACTTTATTGAGGTCCCATATTTTTTGAAATCTTGTTATTGTTGATGCAAGTGATCACCAAGGTGTATAATAATGTTAAGTGCCTTGGACACACAAGAATCATATGTTTATACAACTTTCGATATTCAATACTTCACTACTTATTGCAACACACTTATGCAACAACTTGTATGATTGTTCTCAAAATTTAATACTAGGTTTCATTGAGTTTTAATGTAACAAACATAAAATGATAAGATAAATGTGTGGTTTACAGGGCTTTGATTGTGATACTATTTTTTTCTTTCTGTAAAATTGGCCCATCTGCTAAGCATCGCAAATATGGGCTTTCTACAATTTGCAAAAGGGTACATATAATATAAGTTGTTCAATGACGCAATCTAGGGGTGTGGAGAAGTTCGAAAAACAGAACGTACTTTACCCGCAAAAAATGGAGAAACCAAAGCCGATTTAAAAACCGATGTTGGGGGTTTTGTATTTTGAAAAAACCCAAGTTTAAAGTTCAGTTTGGTTTAGTGCAAAAATCAAGCCAAAAAAAACCGAACCGACAGAATACATATAATCTTAAACATTATTTTTAGATTGTTTCTTGAATGTGTCATTTTGGACAAATAAACAATTTCTTTTATGATTTTTGGTGATCATTAGATTTTTATTGCTATTATTGTGTCAATTTATGATACATAAACACTTATTTCCTAGTTTTGTTTTTTTGTTGTTTTTTTTTTTTTTTTTTTTTTTTTTTTTTTTTTAATAAGTGTCATTATTGTGTGTTTCTCTATACTTGAAACTTGAAAGTGTTAATTTATTATGCGTTACAAATTTGACTTTGGAAAGACCAAACCTCGATAAATCAAACAGAAACCGAAAAAACAAACCAAAAAAGAAAACAAAAATCGAACCTACATGAAATCGAAACCGAATGGTTTCTGGAAAGCGAAAACCAAATATTTTCGGCTCGATTTTGATTTTAGCAAAAACTGAGTCACATTGAACCATGCTCACCTCTGTTTGAATCATTCTCCATGTGCTGAAAAGTGTCACATGAGGCGATATGGCGACATAGTCACACGTATTTTGGACAAAGTTGCAAAAGCCTTGTGACTATACCATTAAAAGGTGTGGAGGTCTCAGGTTTAATTCCTGCAAGGTGCAAAAAACCTTAAAGTGGTCACTCCAAGCTCCTGAAAAGAGGGCTTTATCAAGTGTGGAAACTTATTTTAGACCGACTTACATCTACTAAAATAAGTTACGTGATCGTTTATGGACTCTAGGTTGTTATACCTTTGATCTAGGATTAACTATGACAAGTATGATGATAATATTGACAGAATATTCTATGAAAGAACAATACTATCACAACAAGGTTTTTCCAATTTCACCGTTTGTTATTCCAACTAGCCTCAATGCTATCTGATCAAGTATAGCACGATTACAATCTAATCAGGGATCAAAGATCCTTGAGGCTAAACAAACCTAACAACATTAGACCCCATGTCTAATGTTCCCACACACACTCTTTTAGGTGCTTTACATTTTAACACAACTTTGTGTTATTGTAATTTGTAAGTACGAAGCACCTTGGTGATTAACATCTAACCACTAATCACACTTTTTATCTAAGGGTATGATCTCCCTTTTATAGTACAAAGGAGATCATTACAAAGTTGATAAGTCTTGTCTACTACTTGCTTGTGTATGTCAGTCAATAAGATACAACATGTATCTTTTACAATTTGTTGACTGAAAACATATCTAGATATTATCTACTTGATATACTTGACTCAAATACAAAATATCTTCTTCATTCTTATCCATCCAGCAGTAGTATGACTTATAGTAGCATCTGATACACTAGAAGACTTAACTGTGTAATCATCAGACTTTACACTAGAAGACTTAACTGTGTAACACTACCAGACTTAACTGATTAACACTACCAGACTTAACTTTGACAAGACTTAACGACCAGACTTAACTGAGGAGACTTAACCACCAGACTTAACTGGGTAGTCACCAGAATTAACCACTCCAGCAACCAGATTTAATGTTTCATTCTTCTTGTTTTTGTATCATCAAATCTATGAAAATATAATTCCCAACAATCTTCCCCTATTTGATGATTACAAAACAAACACGTTCTTGTATGAATTTCCCTAGACGAAGTAGAGAAATTGAGATAACTAAATCTCACCATGAATGAAACCATACTGTCTTCCCCTTAATTCATGCTACCACAATATCTCTTCCCCTTTTTTTTATCAACAAATAGAGAATATAAACAGTAAAAACTTGGTGTAGCATATAAATGGTTAACCATCTGAACATTTAAGCTTCCCCTGAAACCCATATGTTAACCATTTCTTGATTCTTCAAACCTGTAAGCTTTTATGATTGATGAAGAAAAATCAATCATTACTAACTTGATGCTGAAGTAGAATAAACCATCCTTGTGTCTTATGTCTTGAACTAAAACTGACTTAGAACTCATATTAACACCATATAAGTAGACCGCAGTCTCTTGATAAAATCCTCATCTTCAATGAGACACTGAGCACTACAAAGTAACTCCTTTAAGTGATAGTTAACTAGGTCTTCGTCCATCCACCCCTTGACCTATGAAAACTAGATTTAACAAGTCTTTTTCATATGAAATATCTGAACAAAACTAACAAGTTATCTTTAAAGTGTAGTCAACCACTTTAAGATATGATAAGAACACAATTTTGAAAGATTCAACTTCATCTGCAAATAAGTAACAAATAATCTTTTTCACCAATAATAACTTGATAAACAAGCCTTTAATCTTTTAAGAACCAACTCTCTTTTGTGTGTGATTCTTCCCCTTTGTGTGTGAACCTTGAAAGAAAACCAAAAATTCGACCATACCTCAACTGTTTCTGCAGCAGTTTTCAACGATGCATATCTTGCAACCTAAGGCTCAGATTGAAGATCCCTCCAGTAAGAATCTCCCTTGATATACCAAGAACCTTCAACAAAAATTTCAGCCCGATCCAACGGTTAACGAAGGAGTTATCGCCTTTTGAAAACAGCTCTGCAGAAAGTTGCGAAAAATTAAGCAAAAACGAATTTTTCTTCTTTCTTTAGCTAAAACCTTTTCTTTTCCTAGATCCAGAGCCCCCCGCTCTGATACCAACTGTGGAAACTTATTTTAGACCGACTTACATCTACTAAAATAAGTTACGTGATCGTTTATGGACTCTAGGTTGTTATACCTTTGATCTAGGATTAACTATGACAAGTATGATGATAATATTGACGGAATATTTTATGAAAGAACAATACTATCACAACAAGGTTTTTCCAATTTCACCGTTTTTTATTCCAACTAGCCCCAATGCTATGTGATCAAGTATAACACGATTACAATCTAATCAGGGATCAAAGATCCTTGAGGCTAAACAAACCTAACAACATTAGACCCCATGTCTAATGTTCCCACACACACTCTTTTAGGTGCTTTACATTTTAACACAACTTTGTGTTATTGTAATTTGTAAGTACGAAGCACCTTGATGATTAACATCTAACCACTAATCACACTTTTTATCTAAGGGTATGATCTCCCTTTTATAGTACAAAGGAGATCATTACAAAGTTGATAAGTCTTGTCTACTACTTGCTTGTGTATGTCAGTCAATAAGATACAACATGTATCTTTTACAATTTGTTGACTGAAAACATATCTAGATATTATCTACTTGATATACTTGACTCAAATACAAAATATCTTCTTCATCATTATCCATCCAGCAGTATTATGACTCATAGTAGCATCTGATACACTAGAAGACTTAACTGTGTAATCATCAGACTTTACACTAGAAGACTTAACTGTGTAACACTACCAGACTTAACTGATTAACACTACCAGACTTAACTTTGACAAGACTTAACTGAGGAGACTTAACCACCAGACTTAACTGGGTAGTCACCAGAATTAACCACTCTAGCAACCAGATTTATTGTTTCATTCTTCTTGTTTTTATATCATTAAATCTATGAAAATATAATTCCCAACATCAAGTCTGAATTTGTGTGACGGTGAGTTCAAAACCCGTAAACTAGTCGGTCAGAAAATTGGAAATGATTAAACAAAAAAAATCATTTCTTTTTGTATGTCTTTGTGCGTTTGGTGGACCGGGCCAAAAAAATTAAAGATGGTTCCCCATTATATTTTTACTCTCCTTAAATAGTGTTTAATTTTAGTTTATCGTTTGTAAGAGCTGATAAATTTATTTTGAAAAACAAACAAATATTCAATTTATAATGATTTTTTAAAAAAGTTTAAATAGTCAAAGAAACATCTGTTGGAACATTACTTATTATTGTTTTGTTGTTTTTAGTGATTGCCACGAATTAGAGATTAGTGACAGTTTTTCTGTCGGTAAACCGTCTCTAATTAACCATCACGAAGGTAAAGACGTACCTAATCGCAATGGTGGCGGTTAGATCTATTAAAAAGGCATCATTGAGCGAACCATCGCGACTGTTTGAACCAGTGGCAGTTAGCGACGGTTATTTTGTCGCTAGGTCGTCGCTAAAGCGTCACTAATTCTGAACCATTGTGACTATTACGAAAAGAAGCGTCTCTAAGGCCATTTGAAGGGGTATTGTGACTGTTTTGAAGGGTCACCATGTGCCTATATATAGAGGACGAATTTTTCACTTTGGAATCATCAAAAACACAAAAACATCATTCATTTTCATCATTGTAACATAACCGATTCGCTAGATTCAAGTTTCATACTTGATTTGATTGTTGTATCCTCTAAACAGTTCGTACTAGATAGGGCGAATTTCTGTTTAAGGACACTGCAAATTGCAGGCCTCAATCTGTTGTTGTAATCTTACGATTTTATACAAAGAAATTTGTATTACGTTTATTTTATTCCTAACAATCTTAAACAGAAATTTCAAAGATGGATCAAGCGATGCAGAAACCGCATGTTGAAAAACCTGAAAAGTTCAAAGGAACTGATTTTCGTCGTTGGCAACAAAAGATGTTGTTTTATTTGACAACGTTGCATGTGTCAAATGTTCTCACGGATCCTGAACCAACAGATCCATATGTGGAAGGACAGAATGTTCCTACTGAGGCACAAGTGGCAGAATATGAAAGGGCCGCCTCACAATGGAATCATAATGAATATAATTGCAGAAATTATCTTCTGAATACTTTGGATGATTCCTTGTATGATATTTATTCTACCTTTGCAAATGCAAGGGATATATGGATATCGTTGGAAAAGAAATACAGGACTGAAGTTGCATGTTCCAAGAAGTTTGTTATTGGCAAATTCTTGAACTTCAAGATGAATGATGCAAAGCCAGTTGTGAAGCAAGTGGAAGAACTCCAAATCATAGTCCATGAATTGGAAGTAGAAGGCATGGGTATAAACTCTAACTTTCTTGTTGGTTCTATTATTGAAAAATTGCCTCAATCCTGGAAAAATTTTAAGTTATATCTTAAACATTTGACTGACGATATGAGTTTTGAGCAACTTGTTCTTAAAATTCGTGTTGAGGAAGATAACAGGATGCAAGAAAAGGCTGATCTAAATTCGATAGAACCAAATGCAAACATGGTTGGAGAAAGCTTTTCAAAACCGAAGAACTACCACAAAAACAACAAAAAGGGTGGTGGTTCTGGACATAATTCGTCCAAGGATAAAAAGAAGGATTACACCCAACAAAAGAAGAACAACTTCAAGAAAGTTTATCACTGTTGGGTCTGTGGGAAACCTGGTCATAAAGCCAAGGATTGTTGTAACACCCCCAAATTTTAATTATAGCAACGGAAAATTTATTTGGGTGTTACCGTGAGGATCGAAAACAAAATCATAGAAAAACAGCCTGAGAAGGTATTTTTAATTTACATAGGTCCATAATACAAATTCAGTTACAAAGCGTTACATCAGAGTGCTAAGGTTTCTCCAAAGAAACATCATTTTAACTGAATTACAACTTTATTTTACACCATTATTTAGGATAGGGTACGCCTGCTCCATGCCTTGCCTTGCTCCTCTAGTTTCTTGAGATACATGCTTAAAAGTCAACATAATGTTGAGTGAAATCATGGAGTTTGAAATTTAAATATCAGTTCGATTCACAAGTAGGATTGTATTGGAGATACAATCAGTTTAAAAGTTGATATAGCAGTTCATATATTGCCCTAAGTCTCATGACACGCAAACGTTAACAAAGTACCGCATAAACGGAGGTGTTCAACAAATTAATGATGAAGGTTTTGCCCTCGTGTAATAGGTGATTTGCCAATTCCTATTTCTCTCAAATATAATGCATCGCGACTAATACGACTAACAAAAAGCATTCCGTCCAAGTATTAGTGGGATAGGTCGTCAGCCTCTAATAGATCTATTCATTATATTCGCGTTCACCGCAGTGATTAATGGCTCATGATAAAAGGGTCTTGTGGCAATAAGGTAACTTAGGCATATATCAAGTCAGGTAGCATACAGAAAATACTTGTGATCTGTTTATAGCATGTATCCCCCTCACGGAGTTTAAGAAGTATAAAGAGTTTAAAAAGTGAGGCCATGACTCACCTTAAACGTTACTGGTGATGGTAAAAATAAACTCAGAGGTGATTATAACAACTTCGATATGGAACCTGGTAAATATATAAATAACTGAGAATCTGACTAATTTCTAGTGGTGTTTGTGTATGAATGGTGGATGATGATTAACTAATGATATACAACGATCTGATCGTTGAAGGTGAAGGTGTTATTTTCAGAATGTTGCTACATATATGATTATGGTACCCGTGCTCTCGTAAGATCATATCTTCAAAGAGTAATTGAATTGTTATGAAATATTAACATGAAATATCTCTAACGTTACTAAATATCGAAAATTAACTAATATGCAAACAGAATGCGTAAAAATGCATATGAGATATAAGGGTGGTGCAAAAATGAAAAATAAAATAAGAATGACAAGTTATAACAGTTGGTCCTTGTTCTTTCCAGATTTTACATCTTCTACCCTAACCGTGGTTTGCGTTACGTCGTTAGTCCTTGTCCAGTCCATAGTCCAAAATAGTCCAATAATTGTCCATATGTCCATACACGGCTTGGAGTTCAATGATATGTCAATTTAAGTCCTATACAAACTGTTTTCACAGCTTCAGTCCATATGTTTCAATGTTTGGCAGTTTTAGTCCTTTTGGTTAAGTCGCGTTACATTTTTAGTCCAAAAATGACAAAAAGGTAAAGAAAATTATGGCGATTCTTTCTAAGGCTTATTTAAGTAATTTTTAACTTATTTTAACTGCTTATTCGATTTATTGCTTATTTTTAATGTAATTGGGCCTTTAACGATTCATTTAAGCGGCCCGTTAAAAATCTAGAGGCGGGGGCATGTAAACTGTTTTGGGCTTAAACTTGGGCTATTTTTAGGATTCTGAAAATATATTACATGGGCCTGTTAGACCTTCCTATCGTAAAGTCTTGTTGGGCTTTGATTTGGCCCAACCGAATAGTTAAAGATTTAGTTTTCTGGAAATTAAAAGTTTGACACTAGCGAGTATTATATAGATGGCTTAAATTCGAACGTGTAAAGGAGTTTGTAAGGTCGAAGTTGAAACACGAAAAATATAGTTTGCTAGGTGTGCTATCGAGCTGTACAAAAATATCTATATGTTACTTTCAGGAATTCGAAATAAATGGTTCATGAGTTGGGCTATGTCGGTGTGCTTTTTCCGGTTTTAAAACACTTAGTTTTATTTTTGCTTACTTTCCAAAATGTTCGGTCGAGTAGTACTCAAAATGGTTCATTTTAAATGTCGAGATGAGTTTATGAGTGGAATCTTGAAATACGAAAAATGTTCTAGGCCATGTAGACTATCGAAAGGTGTAAAAATTTACATACGTTATATGTATAATTACGAAGTAGTAATAGAGTGAAATAGGCGGTTTGAAGGAGTTTTCAACGGGTAAATCATTTAGTCTCTTTTTAACATTTTCTAACGTGTTAGCCATAACTGTATACGTCTCATAGTTAAGATACTTGATGAGGTTTTTGTGTCCATATTTATTAAGTATGTAATCTTCTTGTACTTGTGGTTCGTTCTATTCGTCCGGTGTTATGCTAAGTCGAGTTAGAGGTGGGTAAAGGTTATTAGGGTCGTGTAAGATCTTTCACTTATATATACATTTCGATATTTAGTATGCATGAAATTATATTATTACATATGAGAGTGGTTCGTGCGAGGTGATTGTTAAGGCTTCCAAATGGAACTCGTTACTTTACATGGTTTCTTTAAATGTCTTATGCATGCAAAAACCTAAGCGTGACAAGCTATACGTTCTAATGAAAATGATGCATGAACTGTGATCGTGCACGTTGGTGATCTCATGTGATTTTTATGGTGAGTTGATTTATCATATCATTCTTTACTTTAATCTAACGACTACATGCTACTAGATAAATAGAGTGTGTTCGAGTTTAATGAGTGCATGCATTGATAAGTGAGTGATATCCATGTGTAAAGAATGAAGAGAAAGTTCATACCACACCTTTAGAAAGGTGGTGAAGAGTACTGGGGTTGTTCGAATGATGCACAAGAAGAGGCAGTGAACTCGAAAAGGTTTTATGCGCTTTGACTCCAACTAGTTTTGCTTCCTATCCCCACGACAGAAAGGTTCTTATTCTAGTAAGGGAATGTTTTGAGGGTGATAGAATAGGATAGGTAGGTAGAGAGAAAGGGAGATTGGATGAGTGATTTTTATAGGCAAATATTACACACGTTCTCTATTGTTCTAATCATTGAAAGTTACTGTTTGAGGTGGACACCTAAGTGTCTTTGCTGTCCAAGGTTGAGTGTAGATTTGAGAGTGGTAGTTGAGGTTTGTATTCTAGTTCTTGGAGTTTTGCCTTATTCGGTTTCTATTGATTTGTGGCACAATATTTATACTAGCGAGTTGCATGTTATGTATTGTGTTTTAGTTCTCATTTGAAGTATTAAAATAAGTTAGGAATATAGTTGAAAAGTCATAGGAAGAAGTGGGGTGAGATTTGGTTGTGTTTCGTGGCTTATTTTTATAAGCTTGAGTCGAACATGGGACAACTAAAATGGGTTTTGTTACTGTGCGAGTACTTGATATTCCTAGCTGGGTTTTTGCATTATGGTAGTTAGTTGGGTGGTGCATTCGAAAGTATAACAATATGTAAAGGTTACTGGTATGTGCTTAAACACATACTTTTATTTGACCAAAACCGGACCCAAATAGACCAAAAACTAACCATAAATGTCAAAGATATTGTGTTTTTGTGTTTATTTCTATGCAGGTACGGATATCATGAAAAAGGGACAAAATCAAGCAAAATCCGAGAAAATGAGCACGAGACGTGGAAAAGAGAATTATAGAGCCGAAGCCGGGGAAAAATTCGTCAAAGATGATATTTTTGAAGAATGGCCCTTGGATTATTTAATATTGGCAAAATTGGTCCGTTCATGAATTTTGAAGAAATGGCAGCTATGGTCCCTACAATTTCCAAAATTACAACTTTTGTCCCTAAATTATTTATCCTAAACTCTACAAAAACTAACCGGATCCAATTTTAAACAAACCTAATTTTAAACTATACCCAATTTTAAACCAACCTTAATCCAAATACCCCCAGCCCACTTAACATTAAAACCGGCCCACACCCTTAACCTTTACAACCCGACCCAATCCCAACTATAACTAAACACGGGGTAAATGAGATGGTCAAAATCCCCAATCTTCGGTCAAAATACCTAATCCCTAAACCAACTCAATACTCCTTCATCTTCTTCACCCCTAAATTACCGCCCACTTAAACCTAATCCTTCCGCTAACCTCCCCATCACTTTCACCACCACTACAAGCCAAACCACCCACATGACCTTGTCTTCGGTCCCCTCCCCTCCACCTCATCAATCCGAGGGCTACCAAAGAAGATCAACGGTTCAAGATTAAAGAAGTGGTGAGCACGTATGATCCAAGGGCCATTAAAGAAGCACAACAACCGCAAGAGGGAACACTCTCACACAACAAGCACACTCGATTCTAGGGTTTTTATAAATTTTTAGTATAAATAGGAGTAGCAGCCGAGTCTTTTTTTTTTTTTTTTTTTCTAGGTTTAATTTAGCTATTAGTTTAAGGTAATTTGTAATTTTTATTTCAGATGTAACTTTACTCTTTATTTTAATATAAGTCGATTTTAATTGTTTAGCTTACTGCTTTATTTCTGCTTATTTCATTCTTGTTACTGCGTATTTTGGTAAGTTAGTTTAATGGTTCTTAGTTTAAGCTTGAAAAAAGAAAAAAAAAAAAATATTTTAGCTTATCTCGTTTTTTTTTTCTGCTTGTTTGAACTTTGATGTGGTTAGTTAGGATAGGATAGTTAAGTTAAGCTTATTACTGCTCTTGTTTTTTTTTTTTTTTTTTTTTTTTTTTCTGATCTTAGTTGCTTATTGAATTTTGTGGTGATTAAGTAGAAGTAATTTTGATGTTTTCTTTATTGTTTCTGCTCTGCTTAGTTTAAGTAGGATTTGGATTTTAAATTCTGTTTTGAGTTCTAATCTTGTTTTTAGCTTATCTGTTTTCATTTTGAAAGAAAAAAAAAAAAAAAAAAAAAGGAAACAATACTCAAAGTTGCTAATTGGATTTTTAAAAAGAAAGTTAAAGAAAAAAAGTTTAAATAGCAAAAAGTGTCCTTCCTGGGGTTCGAACCCAGGTCAGTGAACACACAAACCAACAGCTTTACCAAATGCACCAAGTCCCTTTTGATTTTATATTTGAACCATATTTTACTTAACACTCTTTTCTAATTTAGCTCATTAAAAACTGTTTGCTTATTTTCGGCTTATTTAAAAAAGCATTTTCACTTTTTATATTTTTCATAGCTCAAGTATAGTATTAAGTATTTTAGAAAAAAATTTCAGAATTTTCTTTTTCCATTTAGTATTTTTAATCAATTATTTTCTTTTAAATAGTTTTTAATTTATAAAAAATTATTAAAAAGTCAAAAAAATATTTTTCTTTTTTCCAAAATTTTCTTTTTATATTTAGAGTTTAGAAAAATTATTTTTATATTTTTAGCTTTTAAAATTTAGAAAATCACTTTTATTTACGTTTTTTTTTAAAATTCGCAACGTACGTTTTTAATTTAAATGTTCGTTTTAGATTTCGTATGCTTAGATTATTTGTACTCATAGCTTTATTAGTCGTTTTTTATTCCATTATTTGTAGTGTAGAAAAAAATCAAAATCTCTCACTTTTCATATCTATTCACGACACGTTTCACGTTCCGAAAACACGAAATTCCATTCACACCTTCACGGGAAAACGAACTCTCGGGTCTTGCATATTTCCGTTGCAATTCTCCTTCTTGGGATATAAATTGTTTGCTTGAAATCAATTTTTGGCGCCGCTGCCGGGGAGGGTTGAAGTGAATTCGTGAATTTGTTTCTCGATTCGTGTTTTGAAGATCCTTCCCTCGGAAGTTATTTGCTTTTATAAAAAGAAAAAAATACAAAAAGAAAATAAATATAAAACACTTTTCCTAAAGTGTTTTTAAAAATACAAAAATAATATAACCTCACTTTTTCTGAAAAGTGTTGTAAACCATTCCTAATTAAACAACAAAAGAGATCGTGAAGTTAAACGTTACTCGGATTATTTCTTTGCTACAACCTAATTACGGGGTTCTAGTTAGGCTTTGACATTAAATTGCAAGCCGAAAAGAGATTCATTCTTCTCTTACGCCACGCTGCGCGTAGTTTAGAAAGAAACGAGTACGGTTGATCAACGATCACCAAAAAGAAGTTAATTTTAATTTTTCCTTATAAAAACCCAAAAATATTTTCATTTTCAAATTTGGTTTTCTTTTTAAACCTTTGTTTGTTTTCGGTGTATGCACACCCGTTCTTCTTCTCAACCTCTTCTTTCACCATTATCGAATCCCGAGAGGATTATTCGTCATAATCACCGTGTTCATTTCTCAACTGTTGAGGAAATGGCCGACGAACCAAACAATCAACCCCCGCCGATGGGTGGTGAAAATCACATGCCAGCTCCCGATCTCCGAACGATGGAGGAGCTGTGCCAACCCACAATACACGGACGTGGTGGCCCGATTGCCCCCGTTAATATTCAAGCCGCAGATTTTGGACTTAAGCATCATATGATCCAACAAGTCCAAAATTCTTGCCAATTTCACGGTTTGCCGGGTGACGATGCAAACAAGCATCTTGACAAATTTATTACCGTCACCCAAAGTATGAAACACAATGGGGTCACCGATGACGCCCTTCGTCTTTATCTCTTCCCATATTCCTTGACGCATCATGCCACCGCTTGGTTTGATCGTCTTCCCAAGAACTCCATTCACACTTTTGATGAGATGGTTTCAAAGTTCTTGGCGAAATATTTCCCACCGTCAATGGGACGAAATTAAGGAATGAAATTAGTAACTTCCGTCAGCTTCCCGATGAATCCTTATTTGAGGCATGGGAACGCTACAAGCTTTCGATTGATCGGTGTCCAAATCATAACATGTTATTAGTCACCATAATAGATACGTTCTATAATGGTCTAACATTGAAACACCGTGATACGATTAATGCTGCAGCCGGTGGAACCTTTATGAAAAGGCGACCCGAAGAGTGCTATGATCTCATTGAAAACATGACTACCCATCACAATTATTGGGATTCCTCAGCCGAGAGGAATGAGTCTACTAGATCTAGTACTACTACTTCTTCTTCTAACCCCGAGATAGCAGCTCTCTCTAAGCAAATGAATGATATGTCCACTGCTATCTTAAGAATACATCAAAGTTTGAATCAAAACAACAACAAAAATCAAGTCAATGTTGTTAATAATAGCTGTGAAACATGTGGTGGTCCTCATCCGTATTTCGAGTGCCCAGCCTCCGGTGGCTACACTCAAGAGAACGTTTACGCTGCTACGGGATCCGTTAATCAGGGAGGTAACGGTTACCAACCCCAAGGAGACCGTAATTTGCTCAGCTACCGTTCTAACAACTCTCTCGGACCACCCGGTTTCACCCAAAATCAAGATCAGAATGTGCAAAACCGCAATATTCCATACAATCAAAATCGGGCTAATCAAGGGAATTTCAATCAAGGGCAAAATTTTCAAAATCAGGAAATTTTCAAATCAAAACCAGGAAATTTTAATCAGGGAAATTTTCAAAACAACAACCAAGGTTTTAATCAAAACACCCGAGGGGCAAATCTCAATAATAATCAAAATCAAGGATTTGTGCAAAACCCATCGCCCTCGGAAGAGTTGTTGAAACAACTAGTTCTTCAAAGTCAAAATCAACTAAAATTTAACAAATCCCAAGAAGAAACAACTAGGTTTTTGATTAAGGAAATGACCGAGATGAAAAAATCTTTAAATGATCGACCCTCGGGCTCTGGAACTCTTCCAAGCAATACGATCGCTAACCCGAGGGGCGATGTTAAGGCGATCACTACAAGGAGTGGTGTATCATATGATGGACCCACGGCTCCAACTACCGATTCTTCTCTTCCTCCCAAGGTAGTTGCCCATGAGACCGAGGCGACAAAGGACACGGAACTTCCTACTAAT
The DNA here is from genome assembly GCA_021014915.2 of Artemisia tridentata subsp. tridentata. NCBI lineage: Eukaryota > Viridiplantae > Streptophyta > Magnoliopsida > Asterales > Asteraceae > Artemisia > Artemisia tridentata. The sequence continues at coordinate 223,601,681 of CP139509.1, forward strand.
AACGGAAGGACCGAAGACGTCCAACCTCCGGTTGTCCAACCATCTAAGCAAAAGGTTGTGCTTGAGCCCGACGAAGCTCCCATAAAAGCAAAACTTCCTTATCCATCGAGAATGAATGATCAAAAGCTCCGCGATAAAGCTTCAAATCAAATGGAAAAATTCTACCAAATCCTCCAAGATTTGCATTTTGATATAAGCTTTGCGGATGCTTTACTTCTGATGCCTAAGTTTGCTTCCACGCTCAAGGGTTTATTGACCAACAAAGAAAAATTATTTGAATTGGCAAAAACTCCTCTTAATGAAAACTGCTCAGCGGCAATTCTCAAAAAGCTTCCGGAAAAGCTTGGAGATCCCGGAAAATTCCTTATTCCTTGTGAATTTCCGGGAATGGTTGAATGCTGCGCCTTGGCCGATCTTGGTGCTAGTATTAACCTAATGCCGTTGTCCGTTTGGGAAAAACTTTCTCTGCCAAAACTTACCCCCACTTGCATGACCCGCGAGCTTGCAGACCGTTCCATAACCCTTCCTAAGGGTGTAGCCGAGGATGTCTTTGTCAAGGTGGGGAAGTTCCATTTTCCCACCGATTTTGTGGTGGTTGATTTTGATGCTGACCCCCGGGTTCCTCTTATTCTCGGAAGATCATTTTTGAGGACCGGGCGGGCTTTGATTGATGTGTATGGAGAAGAAATAACCTTAAGAGTTGATAATGAGAAAGTAACGTTTAACATAAATCAAAACTCTAAACCGCTAACCGACAAATGCAACGTTGCTACGGTTAATCAAAAATCTGATCCCGTAATTACTTCCAAAAGAAGTGATTCGATTCTTTCCAGATTTGCGGTTAAGAGTCTTTCTGAAAAACGTGCTGAGCTTAAGGCTATGAAAATTACACCCGGTTCAAGCAAATGGTTTGCGAGTTGTTCCGCGGATGTAAAGAGTATTCTTGGTGATGATGAATCAGATTCGGAGACCACAACGGAAGTGGTGGAAATTGCTAGCTCTAAGAGCACACCACTTGTCCCATCTCCGAAACGGTTTATCGAATTGAGACTATTAATTCTATACCTCTCACTCCGAATTCTGAACCAAACATTTCCGACTCTTCCCATCCTTCTCCTCCGATTGAGGGAAGTGCTATCTCGAGGGAAGAGATCGAGGTGTTCTTTGATGATGCTCCAATTTCTCCGGAAATTGTTGAGACCGATAGTGATCCGGGGGAAGATGTTTCGTTATTAAAAATGAAAGTTGATGAACCATTTTCCTTTCCCCCGGAAGATGTTAAGGAAAAGCCGTTAGATCCTTTGGAGCTCGAGCTCAAGGATGCTTTTCCCGAATATGAGAGTTTCATATTTGATGCGAGAGTAGTGGCAATCCCACTTCTCATTCTGATTTCTCTATCCCGGCTTTTGAAGCCTTCTACTTTGATATTGATCATTCGGAGGAGACGAGTAGTGGCAGTACCACTTCTCATGCTCATATCTCTCCTCCCGAATATGATTCATTTCTCTTTGAATTAAATGATCTCTATCACGAGGAGTTCTCCGATGAACTCTCTCTTTTGTTATCTCCTCCGGAATACGATCATTTCTATTTTGATCTGGAGGAAGATACTAGTCTGGGGGGAGGTGTACCTTCTCATGAAGATTTCATCCCGACCCTCCCGCCCGAGATTCTTAACAAAACTTCTGCTGATGATGAAGAGTATTTCATGATAATTATCCAAATCTTTATGCTCTTCATCACGTATGCTGTGGCTTCTCCCATCCTTCACTCCTTCGGGAGTGAGGATACCATCTTTGACCCCGGTATTACCAATTCTGGTTCTTCTTTCTAAAAATACCGTGGGTATCTCATCGGAGTGGAACTTTCTTATGCTTCAATGTTTATCAAAACATCTTGAACGAAAGTCCGATGGAGATTTCTTTTTCCACATGCTCCCCCATGGACAATTAAATTCGGGGCGAGTCTAAGCTTTCCGACTCGATACCAAAACAAAGCGCTTCATGGGAGGCACCCCATGCTTATCCATCTATTTTCTAATAAAGTGACGTGAGGAGGGGTTTCCTCTTCCATTTGTTGTGTTTCGTGGTTTTCTGTGCTGTGTTCAGGATTGCCCGATGATTGAAGACTCTCGTGCTCATGGTTTGCTTCTCTCCACTCGAGTTTCATCATTCGTTGCTCATCAGATATCCTTAATCTTATCATTTTACGTTTATCTTTGGCATAATTAATAAACGGCCTTAGATTTATGTAGGAGAACCCTTACCTTTAAGACATTGAGGACAATGTATTGTTTTAGTCTAAGGGGGTAATCTTTCGATTTGATTTTTGCCTTGCATTTTTGCCGTTTTCTCTCGCAACCCCGTTTTTCCTCAAAATTTGAAAAAATCCAAAAAAATGAGAAAAATTTAAAAATTTTTGCAAAAATATAATAAATTTTGACATTTTGTTGACTTTCCGCTGGTGAGAGTAGGAATAAAATTCTGACTTGATCGGGCGTGTTGAGCCCTAGCTTGTCCCCTTAACCATTTATAATCTATAAGCTTGTGCTAGTCTTTTACACAAGGAGCTATAAAATGCGAATTCTTTTCAAGAGTTTGCAAGTTCCCGTATCGACTTTATATATGCATGGCTTGATTATAAGGCTAAGCATTCGCGGATCTTATTATTTAAGATTTTAAATTTGCGAAGAACGAGAAATGATAGAGTTTATTTAGAAGTTAGATTGCTAAACGTGGAGTAGTTGGTTCTCTCTAAAGCTCATCGAAGTTACTTGTGGCCTTTTGCTCCCACAAAATTGTTTCACAATATATAACTGTAAGAATAATTAAAGATGTTAGGTTTTGCCGATGATTAGTTCTTAGTCTTCTTAAAAGAATTCTTGTTTTGAAAATTGGGTACACATCAAGGTTCCTTAATAAATAAGTTTAATAATAATAAGTTAAGTGCTCTAAGCTACGGATTCGAGATCGGGCCTTGGATCCTTATTTCCGGAAGGCGTTTAGGTCTTGGCTACCCTCTTGCACCGGCCCTTGGACCTCTAGTTCAGGAATGTGTGAGGTCTTGGTCTAACCACCTTGGATCCTCATTTCAGGAATGTCTAGAGTCTTGGAACTCTCCGTTGTAACGGCCCTTGGATCCTTTATGCCGAAAAGTGTAAGGTCTTGGAATTAAACAGTGAAGGTCCGTCGTTTAGGGTACGCAAGTGGAAAAAAAAGGGTTAGTAAAAAAAAAAAAAAAAAAAAAAAAAAAAAAAAAAAAAAAAAGTGATGAAAGAAAAATAGAAAAAGTCAAAAATATAAATAAAAGCCTTGATGTGGACCTCATTTTCAAAGCAACGGTTCTCGAGAGAAGATTGAAAACTACTTAGCGTCCTAATTTAGCATCTTTATCGGCACTAAAACTTATCAAAACGAGAATATGAAGAAATTCATTTCTCACAAAAATAAAATAAATAGAGGAAATTAGGAAAAATGGGAGCAAGAGGTAATTACACAAGTAACTTTCAAGGGTAGTGTTGGCATCTAACTTATAAATAGACAATGATTTCGTTTTTACGCTTAGTTTGGGGACTCGTGAAAAATCAGGAACGACGAATTTTATCCGTATGGTCACTTCTTTACGAGTCGTGTTTCCTACTCGAAGACCCTAAAAGTTATCGTTAGATAATGATTATCGACAAAGCCGTCACATGAAAATGAGAAAAATACAAAAATAGAATAAAAAGGAAAATCGGGGAGTTTTTAGAACTTAAGATTTCTCAATCTCTTTTGAAAATTTTGCTACTTCTCAAAGTTAGTAAAAAGAGATTGGAAATTTTTGGTTTCAAAAACGTGTTTTTATAACATTGCGTGAGGACACGTCAATATCTTAGTCTGGGAGAATTTTGGTATGTGCTTAAACACATACTTTTATTTGACCAAAACCGGACCCAAATAGACAAAAAACTAACCATAAATGCCAAAGATATTGTGTTTTTGTGTTTATTTCTATGCAGGTACGGATATCATGAAAAAGGGACAAAATCAAGCAAAATCCGAGAAAATGAGCACGAGACGTGGAAAAGAGAATTATAGAGCCGAAGCCGGGGAAAAATTCGTCAAAGATGATATTTTTGAAGAATGGCCCTTGGATTATTTAATATTGGCAAAATTGGTCCGTTGATGAATTTTGAAGAAATGGCAGCTATGGTCCCTACAATTTCCAAAATTACAACTTTTGTCCCTAAATTATTTATCCTAAACTCTACAAAAACCAACCGGATCCAATTTTAAACAAACCTAATTTTAAACTATACCCAATTTTAAACCAACCTTAATCCAAATACCCCCAGCCCACTTAACATTAAAACCGGCCCACACCCTTAACCTTTACAACCCGACCCAATCCCAACTATAACTAAACACGGGGTAAATGAGATGGTCAAAATCCCCAATCTTCGGTCAAAATACCTAATCCCTAAACCAACTCAATACTCCTTCATCTTCTTCACCCCTAAATTACCGCCCACTTAAACCTAATCCTTCCGCTAACCTCCCCATCACTTTCACCACCACTACAAGCCAAACCACCCACATGACCTTGTCTTCGGTCCCCTCCCCTCCACCTCATCAATCCGAGGGCTACCAAAGAAGATCAACGGTTCAAGATTAAAGAAGTGGTGAGCACGTATGATCCAAGGGCCATTAAAGAAGCACAACAACCGCAAGGGGGAACACTCTCACACAACAAGCACACTCGATTCTAGGGTTTTTATAAATTTTTAGTATAAATAGGAGTAGCAGCCGAGTTTTTTTTTTTTTTTTTTTTTTTTTTTTTTTTTTTTTTTTTTTTTTTCTAGGTTTAATTTAGCTATTAGTTTAAGGTAATTTGTAATTTTTATTTCAGTTGTAACTTTACTCTTTATTTTAATATAAGTCGATTTTAATTGTTTAGCTTACTGCTTTATTTCTGCTTATTTCATTCTTGTTACTGCGTATTTTGGTAAGTTAGTTTAATGGTTCTTAGTTTAAGCTTGAAAAAAGAAAAAAAAAAAAATATATTTTAGCTTATCTCGTTTTTTTTTTCTGCTTGTTTGAACTTTGATGTGGTTAGTTAGGATAGGATAGTTAAGTTAAGCTTATTACTGCTTTTTTTTTTTTTTTTTTTTTTTTTTTTTTTTTTTTTTTTTTTTTTTTTTCTGATCTTAGTTGCTTATTGAATTTTGTGGTGATTAAGTAGAAGTAATTTTGATGTTTTCTTTATTGTTTCTGCTCTGCTTAGTTTAAGTAGGATTTGGATTTTAAATTCTGTTTTGAGTTCTAATCTTGTTTTTAGCTTATCTGTTTTCATTTTGAAAAAAAAAAAAAAAAAGGAAACAATACTCAAAGTTGCTAATTGGATTTTTAAAAAGAAAGTTAAAGAAAAAAAGTTTAAATAGCAAAAAGTGTCCTTCCTGGGGTTCGAACCCAGGTCAGTGAACACACAAACCAACAGCTTTACCAAATGCACCGAGTCCCTTTTGATTTTATATTTGAACCATATTTTACTTAACACTCTTTTCTAATTTAGCTCATTAAAAACTGTTTGCTTATTTTCGGCTTATTTAAAAAAGCATTTTCACTTTTTATATTTTTCATAGCTCAAGTATAGTATTAAGTATTTTAGAAAAAAATTTCAGAATTTTCTTTTCCATTTAGTATTTTTAATCAATTATTTTCTTTTAAATAGTTTTTAATTTATAAAAAATTATTAAAAAGTCAAAAAAATATTTTTCTTTTTTCCAAAATTTTCTTTTTATATTTAGAGTTTAGAAAAATTATTTTTATATTTTTAGCTTTTAAAATTTAGAAAATCACTTTTATTTACGTTTTTTTTTAAAATTCGCAACGTACATTTTTAATTTAAATGTTCGTTTTAGATTTCGTATGCTTAGATTATTTGTACTCATAGCTTTATTAGTCGTTTTTTATTCCATTATTCGTAGTGTAGAAAAAAATCAAAATCTCTCACTTTTCATATCTATTCACGACACGTTTCACGTTCCGAACACACGAAATTCCATTCACACCTTCACGGGAAAACGAACTCTCGGGTCTTGCATATTTCCGTTGCAATTCTCCTTCTTGGGATATAAATTGTTTTCTTGAAATCAGTTACGTTCGATATTTGAAAATACAAACGGGTTTTTGGAGGGTATTACCGATCGGGTTAAAAAGAGGAGCAAAGGAAAGAAATAAAGTAAAGTGGTGTGGTGATTTGGGTTGTGTAGTTCGTTGGGTTTGGTGGAATTAGTGGGCCGAATATTTAGGGTCCAGTTGGTTTGGTAGTTTAGGATTAGTTTTAGTGTTTGTAGTTAAGTTTTTAGTTAAGTGTATTTGGTGATATTAATTATAGTTAAGTGTAGTGTAATAAATATGTTAACTTTTATTGTGAGTGTTGTCACTTGTAGTTGATCTTGAAAATGTGTTGTTGCGTGAGAATTATTATCTCGAGTTCGGTGTATACAAAATATATATATATATATATATATATATATATATATATATATATAGAATGCATCGATATTAATAAACGATAATAGAAAAGTTCAAATTTTCCCGTAAAAATGGGCTTTATTAAATGACAATACAAGGTTATCACGAATCATTAAGATTAACTACAAGGGTTTTTCGTAGAATCCTACAGTACTCCTCCCTCATTCGAATTCCGTCCCGGAATTCAAGTCTAAGATAGCTAATAAGAGTGGTTTACGAGATTAGGTGGGGATATTTTTCACGAATTTGGTCTTCGCGTTCCCATGTGTACGTTGGTCCTCTCTTGGAGTTCCATTTTACTTTCACAATGGGAATACGGTTCTGCTTAAGCTGCTTTACTTCCCTATCCATTATCTCTACGGGTTCCTCTGTGAACACAAGTTTGTCGTCCAGTTTAATCTCTTTCAGCGGAATGACGAGAGTCTCGTCCCATAGGCATTTCTTAAGTTGGGATACGTGGAATGTAGGGTGTACCCTACTGAGTTCTTCTGGAAGTTCTAACTTATAGGCAACTGGGCCAATCCTCTCGAGGATTTTAAATGGTCCAATGTACCTTGGGTTGAGTTTTCCACGCTTTCCGAAGCGTATCATTCCCTTCCAGGTCGAAACTTTTAGCATAACTCTATCTCCGACTTCAAACTCCATGGGTTTCCTCCTCACGTCTGCATAACTCTTTTGTCTGTCACGAGCGGCTTGAAGACGATGTTTGATTTTGAATATTTTCTCTGTTGTGTCATGGATTAGTTCTGGTCCGGTAAGCTGCATGTCACCAACCTCCGTCCAGCAGATAGGTGATCTGCACTTTCTTCCGTAAAGTGCTTCAAAAGGTGCAGCCTTTAGGCTAGCGTGGTAACTATTGTTGTACGAGAATTCAACCAATGGTAAGTGTTTGTCCCAACCTTTTCCGAAGTCAAGTACACATGCTCTAAGCATATCTTCTAAGGTTTGGATTGTCCTTTCACTTTGTCCATCAGTTTGAGGATGATAGGCGGTGCTCATGTCCAATTGAGTGCAGAGGGCTTTCTGTAGGGATTGCCAAAATCCTGAAGTGAATCGACTGTCTCTGTCTGAAATGATAGAGATTGGGACTCCATGTCGGATTATGATTTCTTTGAAGTACAACTGAGCGAGTGTGTCCAACTCGTCAGTTTCTTTGATAGGCAGAAAATGAGCTGATTTGGTTAAGCGGTCGACGATAACCCAAATGGTGTCATATCCGGTCGACGTTCTTGGTAACTTGGTAATAAAATCCATAGTGATTCTTTCCCATTTCCAAACTGGTATCTCAGGTTGTACAAGTAATCCTGATGGCTTTTGGCTTTCGGCCTTGACCCTTGAGCAAGTCAAACACTTCCCAACATATGTTGCAATGTCGGCTTTCATGTTTGGCCACCAGTAAAGTTGTTTGAGATCGTGGTACATCTTGTTGGATCCGGGGTGAATGGAATATTTAGACTTGTGAGATTACTGCATGATAAGATCTCGAATACCTCCGTAGAGAGGAATCCAGCATCTTTTCTTGAAGCATAACATTCCATCGGCTCTTCGTATGAATCCGTTCTCACTTTCTAGCATGCCCTTAATTTTCTCGTGAGTTCGATTTTTCTTCCTGAAGAGCTTCCGATTGGGCTATGAGAATTTGAGATGGGAGTGGTGAATAAATTGTCATTTCTAACGATCGAACTCTAAGAGGTTTGATTCTTTCTTTTCTGCTTAATGTGTCGGCCACGACATTCGCTTTACCAGGGTGGTAGCGAATTTCACAATCGTAGTCGTTGAGTAATTCCAACCATCGGCGCTGTCTCATGTTCAGCTCCTTCTGATCTAGTATGTGTTGAAGACTTTTGTGATCGGTGAATACCGTGCACTTCGTACCATATAGATAGTGTCTCCACATTTTAAGAGCGAATACTACTGCTCCTAGTTCTAGATCATGAGTGGTATAATTTTCCTCATTTTTCTTGAGTTGTCGAGAAGCGTAAGCGATGACTTTGTTTCTTTGCATTAGTATCGCACCTAAACCATGATGCGATGCATCACAATATACTACAAAGTCGTCGCTCCCGTCTGGTAGCGCTAGAATTGGTGCTTCACAGAGTTTTTGTTTTAAGAGTTGAAATGCTGATTCTTGTTTCTCTCCCCAGATATATTTCTTGTTTTTCTGAGTGAGTTCTGTCAAAGGTTTTGCGATTTTGGAAAAACCTTCTATAAACCTTCGATAGTAACCAGCGAGTCCTAAAAATTGTCGAATTTCAGTGGGAGTGGTGGGCGAAGCCCAACCTTTGACTGCTTCGATCTTGGCGGGGTCAACGTGAATACCTTGACTATTGATGATATGGCCCAAGAATTGAACAGTAGAGATCCAAAAATCACATTTAGAAAATTTCGCATACAGTTTTTCTTGCTTGAGCAATCCCAAAATGGTTCTCAAGTGTTCCGCATGCTCTTTTTCACTACGTGAGTAGATTAGAATATCGTCGATGAATACTGATGAACTCAAATAAGTACATTTTATTACTATCATTTATCCTATTAATTTGACTTGTTTTTTTATATTATGTATGAGGATTGATACTTAATCGTTTACTTTTGTAATTCTCAGTTGAAAACAAGCATTTGGTGAAACTTGGCGATTTTGGACTAATTATGGGGCAAAACATGCAAGAAGTTAAGAGTCTACTGAAATGTACAAGATCAAGACTAATCTGCTCCAGATGCGCCGCATCTCACTTATGACATGCGCCGCATCACTATCAATATTTCACCAGATACGATCCAAGATACAAGAGGACATGCGCCGCATCTCACTTATGACATGCGCCGCATCACTATCAATATTTCACCAGATACGATCCAAGATACAAGAGGACATGCGCCGCATCTATAAATGGAGTTACGCCGCATCTTCTGGCGGTGTACGAATATTCCTGAATATTATAATCTTGGACCCCACGCGAAGTTAAGTCAATGCGCCGCATCTACCTACTAGATGCGCCGCATCTTACCCTCAGACAGAAACTATAAATACCTCAAGACCAGATGAATTTCGAGACACATATTATATACGAAAACCGAAGTACAGAAACCAAGGACGAATTCAGTCGAATAGCGAGCACAAGACACACTCAAATCAAAGATACAAGAGCTGTAAGAAGGTGCTGCATGTGTTTAATTCATTAAGTAGTTTTGTTTTATTGTGTTAGTAAACTTTAATTCATCAAGATTGGTGGCTTGTGTAATGTGACAACGGAAAGATTGCACTCCCTTAAAACTGCTTTCTCATTAATTAAAGTTTATATGTTGATGTCATTGGTGACTTTTATTAGTGCATTGATAACCTCTGTGTCTAGCTGAGCGTTGATCGGGTCGCCATGCCTCTGCCCTCGCCTATTTATTAGATCGCCTATGCATTCTATGGTTTGTAGAAAAGTAGGAGAAAGATAAATAGGATAGTCATAAGTAATCATTAAGGGTTTACTCGCCGATAAGATTAGAACCAACGAGAAAGGACTTAATCTCGGTGCGTTGCATCGAACTATACACTTCATATAACACTAGCAATAAAACAAGTGACAAACTACTTATCATAAGGACAGCCCTCTTATTGTCTCGAGTATTTATCTGTGTACGTGTGTGCTATTCGCTGATTCGTGCCTATTGGTTTAGTTTATTATTTAATTGCAACCAAATCGTGCCAGTCTCTCAGGCTGAACCCCCTTGCGTTAGATTAGGTTGTATAGCTAACTTAATATATTAAAATACTGATTAGAATAACTAGATAATACGTTCCACTCTTAGTGATCGACACTCTACTTACCATTATATTCATACTGACCGGGTACACTGCTCGTTAAGTGTGTGTGTTATTGATAAGTCGGCTAAATATAAATTTAAAACTTGAGTAGCATTAATACTGCTAAACCGCAACGACACATCGCACCCATCAAGTTTTTGGCGCCGCTGCCGGGGAGTGAATTGTTATTATCTGTTAATTTGATTAGTATTTTAATTAGGTTTTTAATTTTTTTTATCTAACCGCTAATTCTGTTGTTTATTAGTTTAATTTGCATTCATTGTATTATTTTGCATATTTTCTGTTTTTGTGTGTTATTTGTTTGCATTTTATTTTGTTTTTATTTTCGTGTGTTTTATTTGTTTTAATTTTTTTTTTCGTATTTTTTGCTTTCTGCTATCGTTGTACTGAGCTAAATCGAACGATACGGCGCATCTGATTTCTCAGATACGGCGTATTGCGTTCAATTTTTTATAAAATACAACGCGTTTAATTAATTCGATACGACGCATCTTTCCCCAAGATACGACGTATCTGTTTTTAATAAGAAATTTTTTTTTCTAAGCGATAAAGCGATACGACGCATCTTTTCCCCAAGATACGGCGTATCTGTTTAAAATTTTTTTTTTCTAAACGTTAACGCCATACGACGCATCTGCTTTAGCAGATACGGCGTATCTATTATTTTAATTTAAAACAGTTTTCGATTAATTAAACAGATACGGCGCATCGATCTTTGTCGATACGGCGTATCTTCTGAATCAAAAATCTCGTATTTTGGAACATAACGAAAATACGGCGCATTAACTTTTGTTAATAGACGACGATTTAATTTTTACTCCCTCCGTCTCAATTTAATTGTCCATATTTCCTTTTATGGATGTCTCAAATTAATTGTCCACTTTCCTTATTTAGTAAAAACTAGAGAATCTAGTGGAGGAATATTCCATTTTAGTGGTTGAAAATTAATGTGGCCCCACTTTTATTAAACTTTGTGTTTTCTCTCTCCTGACAAATAAATTGAGACGGAGGGAGTAATAAATATCGATTTTTGATTATTAAAATTGATACGGCGCATTCAAATTTCTAAGCGGCGTATCTATTTTCTGAAAAAAGTCTTATTTAATTTTAAGATACGGCGTATCCAACTTTTTGGATACGGCGCATCGTCTTCTGATATCAGCTAATTTTATTCTTATATCCGTTTCTATATTCGTTGATTTCTCTTCTAGCGAACAAATCCTACTGATGATTTTACCTATGATGACAGATTTTGCTATGGAAGACATGTCAGTGAACGGATATCTTGCTGAGGAACTCTTGCTTTCGAATTCATTCAATGTGCTCATGATCGATACGGATTTATTCTCTTGGGAGAGCCCTCTTGAAGCTGCTTTTAAGGAATTCATGCGTTTATGCAACATTGACAAAGGGGTATTCTCTTATGATGTATTTGTGAGGTACACTGGAGATGAACTGTTGCTCTTATGGCCTATCATTGAACCCAAAGGATTGAACTGGACTACTATCGAAGAAGATGATGGGAAATTCTATCTTGCATACATGGACTCAAACAACGAAAGCTGTGGTGGAGGTAACACCAAAATCTCTTACATGCCTTATTCCGAACAGTACTGGGGATTAAATGAGAACTATCTGGACGATGAAAGAATTTATGCTGTGGCGGAGTTACTATTTCATGGCAGGTTGGTAAGATTGATGGACCTCTCCCTCGATGATTAGCTTGAACTTAAATATGGTAGTCCGAAATTTGCCCCTGCAAATGAAGTCAAGCAGATTATGACTTCATGGTTGACACGGAGTTTTAGGGAGCAATTTAACGAGTTCATGGAGATAAAGAGGAAAATGATTGAAAAGACTTGCTTTGACGTTAACCACGATCCTAACGATGTTGATTTTTCAGAATGGTTGGCTAGTAAGTTTAATAACCATAAGAGCATGGATCGAGCTACTAAGGATGCATTATGGGTATATTGGATAAGAGGTGAAGACGAAGAAGTAGAAAGCGATTATGGGTCGTCACTTCATGATTCAACAATCAATGAGGGGATTGAAGAATTATTCAGAATTGACATTGATGTGTTCGATTATGAGACACCCTTATGCAAGCAATTCAAGGAATTTAACTACCTTCTTCAAGTCGACGACGATGTGCTAACTGGAGATCTACCAGGATTCAAGACTTATGATGATTTCAAAAACACCTGGTACTACGAATGGAATGATCAAGTACCATGGGTTTGGGATAAACCCTGGGAATTTGAGCACATTAATCACACCTGTACACCCTTCGTTTTCAAGGATGGGAGTAGTGTTTGGCTGACCTGTGATTATAAGAGTGACGGAACCTGTAATGGGGGAAGTATTATTGGGATGAAACAGGTTGGAAAAGATGTAACCTTTGAAGATTATGAGTGGTACGATAATGTTGAAGACTGCCCACGAAAAACGGAAGCTTTGCAAGAAAAGGGTAGAATTGAATACTTGAAAGGACTTAAAGGAACATCAAATACTACTTTCTGGGAATGGGTGCATGAACAATTTGATGATTACACGAAGCTTAGTCGACGGCTGCAATGGGAATTGGAAAGAGAGTGGGAGGCAATTCAAGATGATGATAACAATAAGTCATTAATTGATGAACTTGATGACTATTTAATTAAGGATCCTTATTTTAAGTATGTTGATAAAGACGAGGAAGAATTCACCAAAAGAAAGTGTCAACTACTCGGGATCCCTTATAATAAGCCACCCATGATTATTTATGAAAAATTTAAAATCATCAAATATTCTTTGGGACCAGAGGAAGAGTATGTTGCGACGACGACCAAGAGTTATACTAGATTAAGTCGAACGGAAGAAAACGTCGCAGAGCTATACGGGAACATCTTTCGGATGAAGGAAGAAGGATGGACCGTGACAAGAACTAAATAATGAGCTGAACGTGAGTCTAACTTGAAGACTCTGGAATAAAGACAAGTGCTTACCGGGAGACAACCCGGATTTATCTTTTAATTTTCTGTTTTGTGTCGAGTCAGTCAGGCCGCAAAGGATACGGCGCATCTCAATCCTGAGATGCGACGCATCTCCTGCAATGGTCATATCTTTACTTTTCTGCATTTTTACTTTTCGACTTTAAAACTTTTTATCAGTTTATTTTAATGCGGCGCATCCCTGGTTAAGGATGCGGCGCATCTTTTATTCTGATCCGTATTTATTCCAGGCTCGATACGGCGTATCTTCTTCAATAAGATACGGCGCATCGACTGACCTGATGATTTTCATTTTTAATTTTTATGTTTTATTTTTTCCTAACTACTAATGTATTATGCAAGTTTGAACCTTTCTTACCTTAGGTGTGTTTTAAAGCCTTGGTGGTATTATAGATTCCTGCATTTCCTGTGGATACATCGAATATGAAGCTTAAACGTTCTAATCCACAAGAAAGATGATTTTTGCTCTTATACTAATGGAGGATCATACCGAGCAAATCTCAGGGGAGTTTTTCTGTTCTAATTCTTTTATTTTCCAGTTTTTAACCTTTGATACAAACAACGAGGACGTTGTTTAACTTAAGTGGGGGGATTGGAGAATTAGAACACTTAACACTTACTTGTCCTAAACTTTTCAAAATATGCTTAAAATGTGCTTAATATATCAAAACTTTAAATTTTTTTTTAGCATGTTTTTGTTTAAAGTCTAAGTTGCATAGCTGCACACATGACGTTATTTTCAAAAATTGTGATTTTTCAAAATTCACAAATCTATGAGTGTGCCGGTGACTTGTAAACTTTAGAACTTGGCTTGTATACTATTCGAGACCACCATAATAAGTATTATTTTATATAATTGGAATGACTTGTCTAAATTGATAAATTTCTAGGATTACACCCAAATAGCCTTTATATGTTATGTGTTATTAGCTAACTACACTGGTTAGTTAACCCCTGTATAAACCCTTTTGTTACTCTCATTTTTAGAGTAAGATACCCCTAGAAAAACACTCAGAGCCATTCCTTTCGTTTCTTACACCTTTGTTAAAATGTTTCGTTACACCTTAAACCTTAGCCTACCCTGTAGATTAAAATCCGTGGTTGGTTAATTGCTTTAGGCAAAGTGTGTTTCCTTACATTTCCTGTGTTCGCGTGCGTAATTCATTATCTATGGTTAGGTCGGGAAATTGCACAATGCAATTGGAGTGAAAGTAAATATTGTATATCTTTGAGTTTATTTTTCGTGTGTTTACTACTTTCACTATTACCGTTATTTCTGAAGTTATGAAAAGTATGGAATAATTATCCAGAATTATCATTATAGTGATGTGGTGAAATTTTACACATCTATGTTGATGTCAAAAAAAAAAAAAAAAAAAAAAAAAAAAAAAAAAAAAAAAAAAAAAAAAGTTGGAAGATTGATAAACCAACGATTGTAAAGTTATGTAAGTGGTCGATAATCACCACTAGTTGTTGTATATTTATATCTATGGATTGAATGGGAGTTGGCAGTTATGGGAACGTCAACTAAGGTTATTCTTTGATTAAGATCTTGTTGAGTATAATTCGTGTCTACCTAAAGCGTGTGTTTCAAGTGTTAAAGCGTGAGTTATTCAATGATATGATCTTATTCATGAGATGGTTGGGATAGTGATTAACCACACTTAGGATTTTAATTTATTTGTTTTGTTTATTTTTTTTTCGTTTTACACCAATTTATACCCCAAAAATTATCCATACCCTTTATTATTCTTTATCCAACCAAACCTTTGATTTATTGAGATTAGGGATTTGAGCAATCTTAAGTATCGTAGTCGTGGATTCGGCTATGTATTTATGATTTTGTCGCCCTTTTTGATATATTATTATTGGTGAAGTTTGGACCTATCTTTAGCCTATTCGAGTTAAGGATTTGAGCAATTGCAAGTATCGTGTTCGTGGATTCGATCATGTATTTGTGATTTTGTCGCCTTTTCTGGAATTTGAGATCGATAGTGATTAAGAAGAGTAATTAACCCTTAAACCTCAAAACCCTTTTTACCGCTTTAGACTTGTTATTCCTTGGCTTTAGTGGGGGAGATGTGTATACTTGCCAAGCTTATGATAGAATATTCGTCACGACTGGACAGTTAAACGATTAGATTTACTTTTATCGAAATATTTTATTCTACTTCTAATTCGTTAAGTGTTTGGTTGTGTGATTATGGCAAAAGACGAATACATGCTTAAATATAAAAATAAATCCTAATATCTTTTAGGATACATTTTCATAAGATTAATTCTAAGGTTTACTTGGGGACAAGTAAAGTTCAAGTGGGGGGATATTTGATAAACTCAAATAAGTACATTTTATTACTATCATTTATCCTATTAATTTGACTTGTTTTATTATATTATGTATGAGGATTGATACTTAATCGTTTACTTTTGTAATTCTCAGTTGAAAACAAGCATTTGGTGAAACTTGGCGATTTTGGACTAATTATGGGGCAAAACATGCAAGAAGTTAAGAGTCTACTGAAATGTACAAGATCAAGACTAATCTGCTCCAGATGCGCCGCATCTCACTTATGACATGCGCCGCATCACTATCAATATTTCACCAGATACGATCCAAGATACAAGAGGACATGCGCCGCATCTCACTTATGACATGCGCCGCATCACTATCAATATTTCACCAGATACGATCCAAGATACAAGAGGACATGCGCCGCATCTATAAATGGAGTTACGCCGCATCTTCTGGCGGTGTACGAATATTTCTGAATATTATAATCTTGGACCCCACGCGAAGTTAAGTCAATGCGCCGCATCTACCTACTAGATGCGCCGCATCTTACCCTCAGACAGAAACTATAAATACCCCAAGACCAGACGAATTTCGAGACACATATTATATACGAAAACCGAAGTACAGAAACCAAGGACGAATTCAGTCGAATAGCGAGCACAAGACACACTCAAATCAAAGATACAAGAGCTGTAAGAAGGTGCTGCATGTGTTTAATTCATTAAGTAGTTTTGTTTTATTGTGTTAGTAAACTTTAATTCATCAAGATTGGTGGCTTGTGTAATGTGACAACGGAAAGATTGCACTCCCTTAAAACTGCTTTCTCATTAATTAAAGTTTATATGTTGATGTCATTGGTGACTTTTATTAGTGCATTGATAACCTCTGTGTCTAGCTGAGCGTTGATCGGGTCGCCATGCCTCTGCCCTCGCCTATTTATTAGATCGCCTATGCATTCTATGGTTTGTAGAAAAGTAGGAGAAAGATAAATAGGATAGTCATAAGTAATCATTAAGGGTTTACTCGCCGATAAGATTAGAACCAACGAGAAAGGACTTAATCTCGGTGCGTTGCATCGAACTATACACTTCATATAACACTAGCAATAAAACAAGTGACAAACTACTTATCATAAGGACAGCCCTCTTATTGTCTCGAGTATTTATCTGTGTATGTGTGTGCTATTCGCTGATTCGTGCCTATTGGTTTAGTTTATTATTTAATTGCAACCAAATCGTGCCAGTCTCTCAGGCTGAACCCCCTTGCGTTAGATTAGGTTGTATAGCTAACTTAATATATTAAAATACTGATTAGAATAACTAGATAATACGTTCCACTCTTAGTGATCGACACTCTACTTACCATTATATTCATACTGACCGGGTACACTGCTCGTTAAGTATGTGTGTTATTGATAAGTCGGCTAAATATAAATTTAAAACTTGAGTAGGCATTAATACTGCTAAACCGCAACGACACATCGCACGCATCAAATACGATCACGAACTTGTCCAAGTACGGCTTGCATACTCGGTTCATTAGATCCATGAACACTGCTGGTGCATTGGTAAGACCAAATGGCATTACTCGAAACTCATAATGCCCGTACCGTGTTCGAAAAGCTGTTTTGGGTATGTCTTCATCTCTAACTCTTAACTGGTGGTATCCGGATCTCAGGTCGATTTTTGAGTAAACACTCGATTCTTGTAGTTGGTCAAATAGATCGTCAATCCGTGGTAATGGGTATCGATTTTTCACCGTGAGTTTGTTCAACTCTCTATAATCAATACACATTCGGAATGTTCCATCTTTCTTTTTGACAAACAGGACTGGTGCTCCCCAAGGTGATGAGCTGGGTTGGATGAATCCTTTATCTGACAGTTCTTTCAACTGCTCAGATAATTCCTTCATTTCGGAAGGGGCTAGTCGATATGGTGCTTTTGCAACGGGTGCTGCTCCAGGCACTAACTCGATTCGAAATTCTACTTGCCGGATTGGTGGAATACCTGGCAAGTCTTCAGGGAACACTTCTGCAAACTCATTTACAACTGGCACTTCTTCTAGTCATTTTTCTTTTTCTTTCGATTTATCTTCCGTTACTTGGACCAAAAACGCGTGACATCCTTTGTTTATGTATTTCACCGTTTTGATGTACGAGATGATATTGAGTTGGGTTTTATAGTGGTCACAACGAACAGTGAGCGTTTCATTGTCTATGGGGATTTGGATAAATTTTTCGTCGCAGATGATCCGGGCACAATGTTTGGATAGCCAATCCATGCCCACAATTGCGTCAAAGCTTCCAAGTTGGATGGGCATGAGATCGATTGGAAATGATTTGTTTTGGAGGGTTAAGGTGCAGTTTTCAAGTACGGTGTTGGTGTTTAACAATTTTCCGTCGGCTATTTCAATTTCGTATGAGGTATCTAATTCTACAGGCGCGATATTAAGCAATAAAGCAAATGAAGTAGATACAAAGCTTCTATCGGCTCCAGAATCAAATAATATTTTAGCACTATGTTGATTCAGTAAGAAAGTACCTGTAGTGACTTTGGGATTCTGTGGTGTGTTTCCATTTCCAAGTATGTAGGCCCTCCCGCGGGTAACATTGTTGGAGTTCTTTGGGCAGTGACTCTTGTAATGACCCGTTTCACCACAACCGTGGCACTTCACTGCTATTGGGTGTGCGTTTGCCCCTGTGGCCCTGCAGTCCTTGGTCACATGGCCTATTCTTCGGCAATTTCCGCAAACAGCGGTGCAGGGTCCGACATGATGCATCTTACACTTGTTACACTGGGGTTTTGTCCCAGCATACATTTTTCCTTCAGTAGGTGCAGCCACATAAGCCCTGGCGGCTTCTTGTCGGCGGTTTTGTTGCTGATGTCTATCGTTTCGGCTTTGCTGGTAGTCTCTGTTGCGGTTGCTTTGGTCATTGTTGCAGTAGCTCCTGTTGTGATTGTAATAACTGTTGCTGTTCCGGTTGCTGCTGCCATGGTTATCATAGTTTCTCTTTTGTCCAATGACTGTGGAGTTAGAACCTCGTTTAAGCACTCGACTCATCATTCGCTGAGCAAACACGAATGCGGCTTCGAGGGTTTTTGGGTTTGATGCGGTAACATCTCCCTCAATACTTGAAGGTAGTCCTTCCACATATTTTTCCAACATCTTTTCCAAGTCAGGTACCATGTGTGGACACAGAAGAGATAATTCTTGAAACCTTCGGTTGTATGCACTGACGTCATTGTTTTTCACCACTAACTGGTGAAATTCATCTTCAAGCTTTCTGACCTCTGTCCGAGGACAGTACTTTTTCAGCATTTTATTCTTCAGTTCGGTCCAGGAGATTTGAAATGCTGCTTCGGTACCCATTATTTTGACAGTAGCATTCCACCAAGATAGTGCATCTCCCCTTAAGGTTCCAGTGGCAAAAGTGACTTTGTTGTTTTCTGCGCAGTTGCTTCTCATGAATACTGTTTCCATGCATTCAAACCACTGGGCTAACTCTGTCACTCCTTCTACGCCTCTGTAGGTGGTTGGTTGGAAACTCACGAATTCCTTGTAAGTGCATTTACGTGGTGTAGATGCCTCACTTTCAGTTGTTGCTCCCATGGTATTGCTTGAGCGGTTTGCTGCATCGGCATCGCGTGCAGCGGCGATACCAGCATCAATCATCCTCCGAACCTCCTCAAGCGTTAGTGCTACGGTATGGTTGGTAGTTTCGTGTTCGCTATGTTCCATTTTCTATTAATGTTACAAGAATACAGATTTAGAATTTGGATAGAATAGCTGAGTATATGCACAATGTAATCATGGTGTGAAATGGTGATTAAATTGAATATTTTCCACCATTACGATGTCTCTTTAATTTATCCATTTACGGATATGAGATTGTTAAGGAACAATCGATTTAATCATACAAACTGAAGTTCATCAATTTCCTCTTCATATCACCATATTATATGTGTTCAAGTTTTTACAATATTTACACGATTAGAGAATCATAATAATAACAGGTAACATCATGACATGTCTGGATACAATTACAATACATACGAACAACCATAATACATAAGTTAACAGATATATAGTACATTACTACCAACATTACAACATTAATAACTTGATCAGTTGAGTTATACAACAAAACGATACAAGAGTCTTTATTAATCGTCACATGCGGCAGACTACAATGTCTCAAACTATACAACATGCTAACTATGTCTACTGATCAGGTCTATCCGTACGCCTCGTGAGCTCTGAGATCTGGTCTCTGAGTCTCTGTATCTCAGCCTGATGTTCCATCTGTATATCTCCCATGACTCTCTCCAATGTGTCAGCTCTACGCTGTGCCAGGTGAGCCTCCCAAGCTAAGTCCTGTCCCTCTCTACGTATGGATATCGCGTGGGAACGGGTATCTGCCAAGTCTGTCTGCATCTGTCTCAAGCACTGCTGTACCACTGCTCTGTTGGAAGCCAACCTATGCAGAGTGTCACTGATAGTCCCTGGGGAATCCAATGGTACATGGTCGATCATCCAAAGAAGCGAATCAATCTGCTCTCCGTGACTCTCGAGTCGTGTCACCACTGTAGATGGTATAAGGGTGTGGGTGACTACTGGTCTAAATCCTTCCCAAGCATCATGGGTCCGAGCTGGGGAAGTGAAACCAGCAGGATAAGGCAGTGATGGTGAGGATGGGTGTATTTGGTCCGAGATGCGGGGTCGACTCGATGAGGGAATATCCTCCGCAGGAATAGGGTCCTGCTGACAAGGTGGCAGTGGGTATGTCTGAGTACATGTATCAAATAAATGGTCAGGGAATAGGGATGGTGCAGTCTGATAGAACTCTACTGGTGTATCATCTGCAGGGAGCCATTGCTGACTCTCATAGTACAAGTCGTCAGGGGGTGGTATATAGAAAGGAGAGTAGGTGTCATAAACAAAATGTGGTGGTAACGTAGGTGCTGGCAAAGCTGGCACATGGGGGTCCTCCAATAAAGGTATGGCGGCGGCTCCACCCTCCACGAAGGGCTCGATCGCGTCAGGCACGACCTCTGGTGCTAAAGTACCAGGAAGTATGGGGGACGTGACTAATGCTAGTGATCCCTCGGAGTCCGGCTCCGATGATACACTAAAGTGGGTGATGAATGACATGGTACTGTAATAATCCATATATGGTAAAATAAGTAATTACTAACATTAAGTGGTGTAATGTAAGCATAAGATGATCTAGTTGTGCACAGTAACTATCAGGTATGTAGAGACTTATATAAGATAATCCTATTGTATAACATACCGATCGCGGCAGCAAGCAGACATGGAGGGCTTAAGGTAACATGGTGTATAATTAATTTGTTTGAAAAATGTAGTTATAGTCCAACATTTAAAAATATTTGGTTCTCTATAACCGAAGCTCTGATGCCAATCTGTAACACCCCCAAATTTTAATTATAGCAGCGGAAAATTTATTTGGGTGTTACCGTGAGGATCGAAAACAAAATCATAGAAAAACAGCTTGAGAAGGCATTTTTAATTTACATAGGTCCATAATACAAATTCAGTTACAAAGCGTTACATCAGAGTGCTAAGGTTTCTCCAAAGAAACATCATTTTAACTGAATTACAACTTTATTTTACACCATTATTTAGGATAGGGTACGCCTGCTCCATGCCTTGCCTTGCTCCTCTAGTTTCCTGAGATACATGCTTAAAAGTCAACATAATGTTGAGTGAAATCATGGAGTTTGAAATTTAAATATCAGTTCGATTCACAAGTAGGATTGTATTGGAGATACAATCAGTTTAAAAGTTGATATCGCAGTTCATATATTGCCCTAAGTCTCATGACACGCAAACGTTAACAAAGTACCGCATAAACGGAGGTGTTCATCAAATTAATGATGAAGGTTTTGCCCTCGTGTAATAGGTGATTTGCCAATTCCTATTTCTCTCAAATATAATGCATCGCGACTAATACGACTAGCAAAAAGCATTCCGTCCAAGTATTAGTGGGATAGGTCGTCAGCCTCTAATAGATCTATTCATTATATTCGCGTTCACCACAGTGATTAATGGCTCATGATAAAAGGGTCTTGTGGCAATAAGGTAACTTAGGCATATATCAAGTCAGGTAGCATACAGAAAATACTTGTGATCTGTTTATAGCATGTATCCCCCTCACGGAGTTTAAGAAGTATAAAGAGTTTAAAAAGTGAGGCCATGACTCACCTTAAGCGTTACTGGTGATGGTGAAAATAAACTCAGAGGTGATTATAACAACTTCGATATGGAACCTGGTAAATATATAAATAACTGAGAATCTGACTAATTTCTAGTGGTGTTTGTGTATGAATGGTGGATGATGATTAACTAATGATATACAACGATCTGATCGTTGAAGGTGAAGGTGTTATTTTCAGAATGTTGCTACATATATGATTATGGTGCTCGTGCTCTCGTAAGATCATATCTTCAAAGAGTAATTGAATTGTTATGAAATATTAACATGAAATATCTCTAACGTTACTAAATATCGAAAATTAACTAATATGCAAACAGAATGCGTAAAAATGCATATGAGATATAAGGGTGGTGCAAAAATGAAAAATAAAATAAGAATGACAAGTTATAACAGTTGGTCCTTTTTCTTTCCAGATTTTACATCTTCTACCCTAACCGTGGTTTGCGTTACGTCGTTAGTCCTTGTCCAGTCCATAGTCCAAAATAGTCCAATAATTGTCCATATGCCCATACACGGCTTGGAGTTCAATGATATGTCAATTTAAGTCCTATACAAACTGTTTTCACAGCTTCAGTCCATATGTTTCAATGTTTGGCAGTTTTAGTCCTTTTGGTTAAGTCGCGTTACATTTTTAGTCCAAAAATGACAAAAAGGTAAAGAAAATTATGGCGATTCTTTCTAAGGCTTATTTAAGTAATTTTTAACTTATTTTAACTGCTTATTCGATTTATTGCTTATTTTTAATGTAATTGGGCCTTTAACGATTCATTTAAGCGGCCCGTTAAAAATCTAGAGGCGGAGGCATGTAAACTGTTTTGGCCTTAAACTTGGGCTATTTTTAGGATTCTGAAAATATATTACATGGGCCTGTTGGACCTTCCTATCGTAAAGTCTTGTTGGGCTTTGATTTGGCCCAACCGAATAGTTAAAGATTTAGTTTTCTAGAAATTAAAAGTTTGACACTAGCGAGTATTATATAGATGGCTTAAATTCGAACGTGTAAAGGAGTTTGTAAGGTCGAAGTTGAAACACGAAAAATATAGTTTGCTAGGTGTGCTATCGAGCTGTACAAAAATATCTATATGTTACTTTCAGGAATTCGAAATAAATGGTTCATGAGTTGGGCTATGTCGGTGTGCTTTTTCCGGTTTTAAAACACTTAGTTTATTTTTGCTTACTTTCCAAAATGTTCGGTCGAGTAGTACTCAAAATGGTTCATTTTAAATGTCGAGATGAGTTTATGAGTGGAATCTTGAAATACGAAAAATGTTCTAGGCCATGTAGACTATCGAAAGGTGTAAAAATTTACATACGTTATATGTATAATTACGAAGTAGTAATAGAGTGAAATAGGCGGTTTGAAGGAGTTTTCAACGGGTAAATCATTTAGTCTCTTTTTAACATTTTCTAACGTGTTAGCCATAACTGTATACGTCTCATAGTTAAGATACTTGATGAGGTTTTTGTGTCCATATTTATTAAGTATGTAATCTTCTTGTACTTGTGGTTCGTTCTATTCGTCCGGTGTTATGCTAAGTCGAGTTAGAGGTGGGTAAAGGTTATTAGGGTCGTGTAAGATCTTTCACTTATATATACATTTCGATATTTAGTATGCATGAAATGATATTATTACATATGAGAGTGGTTCGTGCGAGGTGATTGTTAAGGCTTCCAAATGGAACTCGTTACTTTACATGGTTTCTTTAAATGTCTTATGCATGCAAAAACCTAAGCGTGACAAGCTATACGTTCTAATGAAAATGATGCATGAACTGTGATCGTGCACGTTGGTGATCTCATGTGATTTTTATGGTGAGTTGATTTATCATATCATTCTTTACTTTAATCTAACGACTACATGCTACTAGATAAATAGAGTGTGTTCGAGCTTAATGAGTGCATGCATGTGATAAGTGAGTGATATCCATGTGTAAAGAATGAAGAGAAAGTTCATACCACACCTTTAGAAAGGTGGTGAAGAGTACTGGGGTTGTTCGAATGATGCACAAGAAGAGGCAGTGAACTCGAAAAGGTTTTATGCGCTTTGACTCCAACTAGTTTTGCTTCCTATCCCCACGACAGAAAGGTTCTTATTCTAGTAAGGGAATGTTTTGAGGGTGATAGAATAGGATAGGTAGGTAGAGAGAAAGGGAGATTGGATGAGTGATTTTTATAGGCAAATATTACACACGTTCTCTATTGTTCTAATCATTGAAAGTTACTGTTTGAGGTGGACACCTAAGTGTCTTTGCTGTCCAAGGTTGAGTGTAGATTTGAGAGTGGTAGTTGAGGTTTGTATTCTAGTTCTTGGAGTTTTGCCTTATTCGGTTTCTATTGATTTGTGGCACAATATTTATACTAGCGAGTTGCATGTTATGTACTGTGTTTTAGTTCTCATTTGAAGTATTAAAATAAGTTAGGAATATAGTTGAAAAGTCATAGGAAGAAGTGGGGTGCGATTTGGTTGTGTTTCGTGGCTTATTTTTATAAGCTTGAGTCGAACATGGGACAACTAAAATGGGTTTTGTTACTGTGCGAGTACTTGATATTCCTAGCTGGGTTTTTGCATTATGGTAGTTAGTTGGGTGGTGCATTCGAAAGTATAACAATATGTAAAGGTTACGTTCGATATTTGAAAATACAAACGGGTTTTTGGAGGGTATTACCGATCGGGTTAAAAAGAGGAGCAAAGGAAAGAAATAAAGTAAAGTGGTGTGGTGATTTGGGTTGTGTAGTTCGTTGGGTTTGGTGGAATTAGTGGGCCGAATATTTAGGGTCCAGTTGGTTTGGTAGTTTAGGATTAGTTTTAGTGTTTGTAGTTAAGTTTTTAGTTAAGTGTATTTGGTGATATTAATTATAGTTAAGTGTAGTGTAATAAATATGTTAACTTTTATTGTGAGTGTTGTCACTTGTAGTTGATCTTGAAAATGTGTTGTTGCGTGAGAATTATTATCTCGAGTTCGGTGTATACAATCTATATATATATATATATATATATATATATATATATATATATATATATATATATTAATTATTATAATGATAATGCATCGATATTAATAAACGATAATAGAAAAGTTCAAATTTTCCCGTAAAAATGGGCTTTATTAAATGACAATACAAGGTTATCACTAATCATTAAGATTAACTACAAGGGTTTTTCGTAGAATCCTACAATTGTCGCCATAAGAAAGAACATGGAGGGGGAAATTCTGGAGGAAATTCCAACCAAGCAAACCATGTGGAATCTCCAACAGAATTTGCTGGAGTAATTGAAGCCTTCTTAACCACAAATAATGTTGATTGGTGGTTTGATACTGGTGCAACAAAGCACATATGTAATTCAAGAAGGATGTTTGTATCTTACCAAAAGGTGAATGAAACTGAACCTATGTTCATGGGGAATGGAACTTCTTCAAAGATTGAAGGAAAAGGCAAAGTCATATTGAAGTTGACTTCTGGAAAAGATCTTGTGCTCTCAAACGTGTTGCATGTGCCTAACATCACCAAGAATCTGATTTCTGGCCCTATTCTTAGTAATAAGGGATTTAAACTTGTATTTGAATCAGATAAGTTTGTAATTACCAAGGGTGGTGTGTATGTAGGAAAGGGTTACCTTGATCAGGGACTCTTTAAACTAAGTGTTGTAACTGATGACAATGTTATTAATAATAATAACGCGGGCACTAGCACCGCTTCTGTGTACATGATTGATCCTTCTTACTTATGGCATTCTAGATTAGGCCATGTTAATTTCCGTTCCTTGAAAAGAATGATAAACTTAGGCATGTTGCCTAAATGCACAATGGATAAAATATCCAAGTGTGAGATATGTGTTGAATCTAAATACACAAGTCATTCACACAAATCTGTAGAAAAATCAAATGAAATACTTGGTTTAATCCATACAGATTTATGTGATTTCAAAGCAACACCATCAAGAGGAGGAAAGAATTATTATATTACTTTCATTGATGATTGCAGCAAATTTTGTTATGTGTACTTAATAAATACCAAAGATGAAGCCTTGAATATGTTTAAGACATATAAGGCAGAAGTTGAAAATCAACTAGACAAAAAGATCAAAATTCTAAGGTCTGATAGAGGAGGAGAATATGACTTTGCTGAATTTTGTTCTACTTATGGTATTGTACACCAAACTACAGCCCCATACACCCCACAACAAAATGGCGTGGCTGAACGTAAGAATAGAACATTGAAGAACATGATTAATTCAATGTTAATTACTTCAGGGGCTCCTCATAGTCTATGGG
Organism: Artemisia tridentata subsp. tridentata; assembly: GCA_021014915.2. NCBI lineage: Eukaryota > Viridiplantae > Streptophyta > Magnoliopsida > Asterales > Asteraceae > Artemisia > Artemisia tridentata. The sequence continues at coordinate 223,627,808 of CP139509.1, forward strand.
GTGAAGCATGTCTTGCTGCAAATATAGTGTTGAATAAAATTCCTCATAAGAAGAGTGACAAATCTCCATATCAATTATGGAAAGGAAAGCAACCTTCTTATAAAAGGATGAAAGTGTGGGGTTGTTTGGCAAAGGTTCAAATACCTTTACCAAAGAGAACCAAACTTGGACCAAAAACAGTTGATTGTGTTTATCTCGGTCCAGCAAAGAATAGTGCTGCTTATAGGTTCCTGGTTTACAAATCCAATGTAGAGGACATAAGCAACAACACAATTATAGAATCTGCTGAAGCAGATTTCTTTGAGAATATCTTTCCTTATAAGGATAAAGAGAAACAAATCTCAAATTCAAGGAAAAGAGTATTAGATGATCTATTGTCTCAAGATCAAAGAGACAACAATTCTGAGGTTCAACAAGAGAATGATGAACCTAGAAGAAGTAAGCGTGCAAAAGTCTCTAAAGACTTTGGACCAGATTATATGACCTATATTGTTAATGAAGAACCACAAACATATAAGGCTGCTATGGATTCATCAGAAGCACCTTATTGGCAAGAGGCTATTCAAAGCGAGATAGACTCAATTGTGCATAATAATACATGGAAATTGGTTGATCTACCTTCGGGACATAAACCCATAGGCCATAAGTGGATCTTCAAAAGGAAACTAAGACCTGATGGTACATAGAGAAGTATAAGGCTCGTTTAGTAGCAAAAGGATACCGTCAAAAAGAAGGTCAAGATTTCTTTGACACTTACTCCCCGGTTACAAGGATAACCTCTATAAGAACGTTAATGGCAATAGCAGCAATTCACAACCTGATTATACATCAAATGGATGTGAAAACTGCGTTCTTAAATGGTGAATTAGATGAAGAAATCTATATGCAACAACCCGAGGGGTTTGTTGTCAAAGGTCAAGAGCATAAGGTATGTAAATTGATTAAATCTCTTTATGGCCTTAAACAAGCTCCAAAGCAATGGCATGAGAAGTTTGATAACACTCTATTATCGAACGACTATCAAATAAATGAATGTGATAAATGTGTCTATGTTAAACAATACAAAAATGCATTTGTCATCATTTGTTTATATGTAGATGATATGCTAATCATGGGTACAAATATGGATGTTATAAACCAAACTAAGAAAATGCTTCATTCTTCATTTGATATGAAAGACATGGGAGAAGCAGATGTCATTCTTGGTATAAGAATTCAAAAGAATTCTAATGGATACATCCTTACCCAATCTCATTACATTGAGAAGACCCTTAAGAAATTTGGGCACTATGATGATAGACCGGTTGTAACTCCCTTTGATCCTAAGGTTCAACTCAAGAAGAACAAAGGACAAAGTGTATCTCAGTTACAATATACACAAGTACTAGGAAGCTTGATGTATATAATGAACTGTACACGACCAGATTTGGCATATAGTGTAAGTCGACTTAGTCGATACTCACATAACCCTGGGAGAGATCATTGGGATGCACTAGTAAGAGTGCTTCAATATCTTAAGCATACAATGGCTTATGGGTTACATTACACTAAGTATCCTCCTGTATTAGAAGGATTTTGTGATGCCAATTGGATTTCCAACCATAATGAAGGAAAGTCCACAAGTGGCTATGTATTTACACTTGGAGGGGCTGCTGTATCATGGAAATCGTCTAAGCAAACTGTGAATACCAGATCAACAATGGAAGCAGAATTTGTAGCCTTAGACAAAGCTGCTGAAGAAACAGAATGGCTTAAAAGCTTTCTAGAGGGTATTCCCTTGTGGCCAAAACCTGTGACTGATGTGTGTATACATTGTGATAGTATGGCTGCTCTTACCAGAGCAAAGAATCAAATCTATAACGGCAAGTCAAGACATATAAGACGTCGCCACAATACGATAAAGAACTTGTTAAGAAATGGAATCATTTCCATCGACTACGTTAAGTCAAAGGAAAATTTAGCAGATCCTTTGACAAAAGGCCTTTGTAGAGAACAAGTCATATTTACATCGAGGGGTATGGGCTTAAAGCCAACACAATTAGTGACTACTCGGCGGAAACCTAACCTAGCAAAATTGGAGATCCCATGGTCTAGGTTCAATAGGAAAACTAGTTGAGGAAAACTCAAAAGTACTAACACACAGGTATGCCCATTCCTAAGATGATTTTTGTGTGTGTTTTTCCGTTGATGATTGAGGGCTGAATTTTAATTCTTAATAATGCTAATGGCTTTTCACAGTGGAATACTACGGAATATTCTTGATTAGCGTTACCTATACGAGATTGATGTGGGGTCGCATCTTTGGGAACCAGATGGCTAAGTTCTCTAAAATTCTCATGAATAAGGATATGTTCACGACCGAAATGAACACAACGGTAAGAATCTGTTATTACATAAATATGATATGTGTGATACTTATTGTCTCGATTTACTACAAAACGTGGCTAGTTCAAGACTTATGTTCACTATCCACAAAGTAGATCCGATATGTACTCATTAGGATAGGTTCAAGTTCAAAAGACACCTAATCTAATGCATGTCATATTACATTTGATGAAAATAGAATAATAAGTAATTGCCTTATTTTCTATTCAAATGTGGGGTATTATTGATGTTTGAATAGAAAATGTGGGGTATTGTTGGAACATTACTTATTATTGTTTTGTTGTTTTTAGTGATTGCCACGAATTAGAGATTAGTGACAGTTTTTCTGTCGGTAAACCGTCACTAAACCGTCTCTAATTAACCATCACGAAGGTAAAGACGTGCCTAATCGCAATGGTGACGGTTAGATCTATTAAAAAGGCATCATTGAGCGAACCATCGTGACTGTTTGAACCAGTGGCAATTAGCGACGGTTATTCTGTCGCTAGGTCGTCGCTAAAGCGTCACTAATTCTGAACCATTGTGACTATTACGAAAAGAAGCGTCTCTAAGGCCATTTGAAGGGGTATTGTGACTGTTTTGAAGGGTCACCATGTGCCTATATATAGAGGACGAATTTTTCACTTTGGAATCATCAAAAACACAAAAACATCATTCATTTTCATCATTGTAACATAACCGATTCGCTAGATTCAAGTTTCATACTTGATTTGATTGTTGTATCCTCTAAACAGTTCGTACTAGATAGGGAGAATTTCTGTTTAAGGACACTGCAAATTGCAGGCCTCAATCTGTTGTTGTAATCTTACGATTTTATACAAAGAAATTTGTATTACGTTTATTTTATTCCTAACAACATCAACTCTATACACTCGTGGGTGTTGACTGACCATTCACAATAAACAACCCCAATCAATGTTTAGCTGTTTCTTACTAACCGAAAGTAGTTGGGATTAAACCAGGACCCAATTTGATAATAACATGACTTGATCAGTAGATAAAATTATAAGAAAGACACCAAAACTAAAATAAAAGATCATTTATGTCACATCATAAAGATGTAAAACTTGACTTAAAAGGTATGTATAACCCTTAAACTTTTCATCTGATAACTTTGATGTTTCTATTGCATTTGACTTGCGGAAGAAAAAAGTCTACTTCACCGTATTCATTGTTAGATACTTAGATGATCCTTTTGTTGTACGGGTATGTTTGGTCAAAGCTTGTGAGAGTTTATAGGAGCTTAAGCTTTCAAGATAAGTCAGTTTTATAGGGAAAATGTTTTTTAAAGGGTACTAATCTTTCAAATTCGGTCTTCTTGAGGTACTTTGTGACATTTTTGCCCTTCAAATTATTAAAACTCCTATTAGTTGAGAGGGGTAAAAATGTCACAAAATACCTCAAAAAGACCAAATTTGAAACATTAGTACCCGCATAAGGAAAAAATTTTGTTCGATGTCCAGAAAAAGAAATAGTAGCAAGTATGATACATTTATAAAACATTTGTCCTAGTTTATAATAGGAGCCTTGTTTGGCGCATAAGCTTATAGGAGCTTTTAAGGCTCATAAGTTCTTTTTTGAGCAAGGCTCATAAGTTCTTCGAAGACAAGTTACATAGAAGAAGCTTGAGCTTTTGGTATGATAACTCCGACTTCAGCTCTCATAAGCTCTAGCTTCTCGAAGCTACACCTCCGGCATAACAACTACTTTTGCCGAACATACTCATAGGAATATTACCATCAACCTCAAAAAAGGAATTCTTCGTGTTAGTGGATTATATTATGACTAGGCTCATTGTCTTAGGGGCTGTTTATTTTTTGCTTAATGGTCTGATTGGATACATTTCTTAATGTAGACAAAAAGTTATGTTGTTTCTTTTTTGCTTATTTCAAAGATAGTGTCTGGTCGTAGAAGCCCTCCAAAATACCCCATGTTTACAAACAGGATCCTAAATCCTAACAAACACATATCATGCTCCATCAGTTTACACAATTGTTTTCTCCTTTCAAGTTTAAACTCACAGTCCCATCCCTCCCAAGTCCCAAGTAAATCTTCTTCACCACCTTTCACCGTCGGCACCTTCATGCCGGAGAACACAAACCAATGGCTGGCGGTCCTTAACACTTTTCCATCCATGTCGATGAGGCGATGCTCCGTCCCCATCGACGACCTTTACCACCAGTGCTCCTCCAGTCCTTCCCGTCAATGAACATCTCGCCGGAATTCGTGTGATTACTGTTTCCCGCCGGAGTTCAAGTTGTTTGACTAATTGTTAGTATATGGGTTTTGTTTTCAAGAGTTTGTAAATTAACTTATAAGAATTGATTACCAATGGGGAATCAAGAAATTCAAGTCACAGACCATGAGATAATGAAACCAAAATTTATGAACCATTGAATTTCATTGTCTTCTTGTTATATTCATTTACTGTCAAATGTTATGGATTGTTATTGACTTTTTAATTTTCATGTGATATTTTTATTTAATGCTAAATGCAGACAAAACTATTTATTCAGGAAAAAAAAGAAACAACTTTTGGTTACATGACACCAACTCAAAACAGAACTCATTTTACAAACAGACACATTCTACAACTTTTGATAAATGATGACTACACTCCAACACTTTTGGTTACATGACAACAACTTTTGATAAATGATGACTACACTCCAACACTTCGATGACTTAAGGCTGTGATATACTGACCCTCCCATGTAGGGAGGGTGTGTTGACTTACCGCTGCCGCCGCTTGTACTGTCTGCTTTGTCGACTTGTACATTTTTTAAAAATAGGTGGGACCCATGTGCAGTCCGGTTAGTATGACCCATGACTTATTGCAAAATGCTCTACAAAAGTTATCTGCATGTGCTTGAATGTGACGTAACTTTGATATTCTAATGCCTGTCAATAACCATAATTGGTTGGCATTATGTCACATTATTATCACCTTTTTTTTTTTTTTTTTTTTTGTGGGGTGTTTGGTGATTAATTGTTATATACCTGAAGATTCTTTGGAGATTCATGGTTTCTATAGCTACTTTTTCAGATTTTTTGAGCTATGGTACGTTTAACTTCTTCTTTAGCGATACGACTTTGTTCTCAAGTCTTATTCGATCTTTAGGAGACTCACATATATGTGATCACTTCATCACATCAGTTCTTTCTTATATATAATGTCGACCTTATAAACAAACCATTGTATTTTGCTAGCTTTGCGTTGCATATATATTAACCTTATTTCTTTTCTAAAGTGCCAAACCAGGCAATATGGCTAAGAAGACTAATCGATTTTGGAGAACGAGTATCAAACTTTTTTGTGTATTTTCTGATGTCCTGTGTTGGTTTTCGTTCATGTGAACGTTTAACATCAGCTTTTTCATATACTTAAGTTTTTAAATTTTGTTGGCTAATTGGTGTTTTGTAGGATGAATTCTGGCTTTTGAATATGAACCATTATTAAATTTCAGATTTTTATTGCATTTGACTTGTGAAAAAAAGTCAACTTCACCTTATGTATTGCAGTTTTTATCACCAATACTATCATATTCACTGAAGTTCCATAATAATGCCAAGACCCTTTACTCTTTTTGGTGATTTGGTTTCAGGGTTTTCTCGATTTTCGGTTCTTGGTCACTTTTGCAACAGAGGGGGTCAGTTCGGGTTTAAAGATGTATGTAGTGGATAGCAAAAGTGGAGCGATAGCATGCATGCTGCTAGCGCTCTTTTTTCTAGGAACATGGCCCACCATTCTAACGTTGTTAGAAAGACGTGGCCGGCTTCCTCAACATACATATATTGATCACACAATTACCAATCTTCTGGCTGCTGTCATAATTGCTTTTACACTTGGGGAATTTGGTCATACCAATGATGATACACCCAACTTCCTAGTCCAGCTGTCACAGAATAATTGGCCAAGCGTTCTGTTTGCAATGGCGGGTGGAGTGGTTTTAAGCCTCGGTAATATGCATGGGCATTTGTCGGTTTATCAGTAACCTCGGTGATCTGTGCAAGTATTAGCGTTATTATAGGTATCATCAAAGTCGCCATCATCATATCTTTACATAAACATGGATATAAATAACTATTTTGAAACATATTTAGGTACAACTTTGAATTACTTTATAGACGGAAAAATCAACAGGGCCGAGATACTTTTCCCAGGCGTTGCGTGTTTCTTGATTGCTGTTTGTTTTGGTTCCTTGTTGCATACATCAAACGCCAAACATAATCAAGAAAAGCTTGATAGATTAGAAAGTCCTCACACAAGTGGAAAAGGGTACATCTTCTTTCTTTGAACATGATTCTTTACCAATAGTTTTGGAACTCCTGTGACAAGATTATATGATACTCGACAGATTAATCAGTAATGCATCAAACACGGTTTCAAGTAAGAACTCTTTAACTCCATCTGGCCGACTAATTAACTTTTTGCTGTTGCTCTTGGTTACTAGTTTAATCCTTTTTTTCTGGTATAAGGAAATGATATGGAGTATGGAAACAATAATGTAGATAAAGCAAACGCAGGAACTGCAAATTTTCTTATTGAGCTCGAGAGCCGAAGAGCAATCAAGGTTATGTGACATATGATTTATCAGTTACTCTTTTGTTTTAATAATAAAAAAATGACTTTGTGTTGTGCTGAACTTTAGCATATTTGTCAGGATTTCAGGTGTTTGGGAAAAGCACTTTGACAGGTTTGGCCATATGTTTATTCGCCGGACTTTGTTTTTCGGTCTTCACACCGATTTTTAATGTTGCAACCAATGACCAATGGCATACATTGGAGGACGGAGTCCCACATTTAAGAGTCTATACAGCTTTTTTCTACTTTTCTTGCTCATGTTTTGTGATAGCCATAATCTTGAACATAATGCTCCTTTACCGCCCAATGTTCAACTTGCCTCGATCTTCGATTAAGGCATATTTGAACGACTGGGATGGTAGAGGTTGGGCACTTCTGGCAGGTTTTTTGTGTGGTTTTGGGAATGGTCTCCAGTTTATGGGTGGACAAGCTGCTGGTTATGCGGCAGCTGATGCAGTTCAGGTTAGTTTTTAATCTGTATAAGCTTATGTTTCTCCAAATGCATCGTTGTAATTCACAGCGAACCGTGTTTTGTCTAGACAATGTGTTTATGATAGCTATGTTATTCCTAAAAAAAAAAAAAAAAAAAAAACAAAAAAAACAAAAAAAGGTTTAAAGGAAATGGGTCGAACATGTTAAAAGTTACAACAGCAAATGTTAAAAGGCGGGAATACTCATAAATCATTTTATCGAGAGACAAGTTCAAAAAACAAAAATCTAGAAATATTAGGTTATAATTTAGATAGTATAACTTTTTATTATATGCCACATTAAGGGGGTGTTCAGGTTTAGCTATTTTAAACTGCTCAAAACTAAGCAGGTACTAACCTGGTTATTTAAAAGTGCTTATTCAATTCAATATAAGCAGATTAGCAGTTTTCTCTAACACTAAAAAAACGCTTAGTTGCTTTAATATAGATATGATGTAAGCAATCCCAAACACCCTACAGCTATATCTATATATAAACTTAATGAATTTTCAATGTAAGAAGTGCTTCTAGTCAACCCAATATGCTGATTTTGAGTGGTGGTCGGATGCAATACTATGTAGTCCTCTACAACCAACCAATGCAAATTTATAAAAGTATCATTATCGTGTCTATACTTACGTGATGACTGATGAGGTTCTTGTGAATACATTTCAGGCACTTCCTTTTGGGGTGTGCTCCTTTTTGGTGAATACCGCAAATCTTCCAAGAGAACATATGCACTTCTCGCCGGCATGTTATCCATGTTTATTGTGGCGGTTGGAGTTCTAATAGCATCAGCTGGCCACCGGAAGAATTAAAGACATTTCCTCAAACGATCAAAAAGAAGATTTGTTAGACTAGGCAATCACTGCAAATGAACATTGTAAAGGAAACAGGCACCTAAAGTTACAAAGCATAAAAATTTGTTGGTCTGATATCAAAATTGAAACTTGTACATTAGGAATAAGTTAAAGATTCATTACTTGTATTCAGTACATCAGGTTCTTGATATCATGCAATTTCTTTCTTGTCTTTCTTCAATGATGGTATGCATATATTTCATGTTTCCTGGTTTGGTTATATACTTTTTCATGTGAACTAAATGCGAGAAATTACTCTCATGGAAAATCTAAGCACTAAAAAAAGCACATATGGAGTTTATCCTTTAACATTGGGGAATTTAGTGATTATTACATCTAGCTATCAAAAGACACGAGCCAAGTAGCCAGCCAACTTCAGTTAATCTAGTTAAATATACATAAAGTGGTGTTTGTTTGTAGCAAAGAAATGGAATGACATGGGATTTCTTGGACCAAAAGTTTGAAGCATGTTTGGTTCTATATATCGAATCTATGGAATAAACAATTCTCTTATCGACAAATGGTGGTCTTGGTTACTGATATGATCAAGTGGAACTTATTTGTGAATATCTTTTGGATAATTTACTTTATAACTAGTTATTAATATTCAGAAACAGTCCGAAACACTTAAAAGTGATTATTTACCATTTGAAAACGTAATAGTCAGATAAAAAAACGCAAATGCAATACACAAGTCACAAGATTACAATGCCATTCATATTTCTTCAAGAGGCATTAGAATATAGGATGGAATCTATGGGTCACTTTAAGAAGAAACCTAATATATGCTTCATACCAAGTCTAGTTAACTCTTCTCAAATACTGAACCTTTGTCTAATTAAATTCCTTAACCTATCTTTCCAACATTGCAAGAACACGAATGCAATCATGCATTAATGGTGGTTCATGAATGTAGGTATTAACTGGATCATCCAACGTTGCATAGTTTACTGAGGTCCCAATTTTGATGTCTTTTTACTGTTGTCGACAGTGATCACCATCGTATATGTTTGACATACAAGAGCGATACATCTTATGTTTTTTACAGTAGTATATTATTTGTAGAAAAAAAGAAGCTGTCTTCGAAACTTTAGCTTATATTATGTGTTTCTTTTTTAGTAATGTTATTTTTTACACGTTTCAACTACAATTACTTTTGCAAAACCATTCTGTATAAAAATCTAGAACTAGAGTTCATTGAAAAAATGTAACAAACATACAAATAATGAATGATAATATATTTGTGTAGTTTACAGGGTTTTTATAATATTCTTGGTTTTTTGTTACAAAAATGGGTCCATCCATTAAAAGTTAAAACCATTGCGGAGATTCCCCTTGTGTTTGGTTTGAGAGTATGAGAATGAAGGAATGACATTCATTCTTAATATAGTTGTTTGGTCTATGGGTTTGGTTTTTGAAAACGGGTACGAAACTCACAAAAGTAGGCATTTTATAAACCCACCAATGATGGCGGGTTTATAAACCCATTCCTATACCCATATATATAGCCATTCCCATATACAAACCAAACGCCCATCATTCTACATGTGAATGTGACATTAGTATTGTACTATCTTTTTCTTGGTCCCACGATTAGTTGGGTACTTCACTAAAGTGGACTTCTTCAATAACTTATTGCAAAATGGTACACAGATGGTTAACAATTTTGCTTTTGTCATTGTCCATGATTGGTTGGCATTATGTCATATTATTATTTTCTCTTTTTTTGTGGTTGGTATGGTATATACCTAAAGAGTCTTTGGAGATTCATCTTGTTTATTGCAACTTCTTCACATTTTTTGAGCTATGGTAGGTTTTACATTTTTTTGGTCAAGATGCAACTTTATGATTTGTCTCTGTTCATGTGATAAATTTACCAACTTCTTTGTATGATTTAAGTTTTATGCAACAAGAGTCTTCACTTTTGAATTTCAATCCTTGGATTTCAGATTTTTATTGCATTTGACTTGTGAAAAAAGTCAACTGTACCATATAAATTGCAGCACTCAAACTTATATAACCTATCCTAAACATATTCATTCAAGATTCTAAATTATAATGAGATCCTTTTATCTTTATTTTGGTTCCAGGGTCTTCTAGATTCTTGTTTCTTGGTCACTTTTACAACAGAGGGAGTCATTTCGGGTTTGAAGATGTATGTTGTGGATAGTAGAGGTGGAGCAATAGCATGCATGCTGCTAGCACTCTTTTTTCTAGGAACATGGCCTGCCATTCTAACGTTGTTAGAAAGACGTGGCCGGCTTCCTCAACACACTTATCTTGATTACACAATCACCAATCTTCTGGCTGCTGTCATAATCGCTTTTACATTTGGGGAATTCGGCCATACCAATAGTGATATTCCCGATTTCCTAGCCCAGCTGTCACAAAATAATTGGCCGAGCGTTTTATTTGCAATGGGGGGCGGAGTGGTCTTAAGCCTCGGCAATCTTTCTACGCAATATGCATGGGCATTTGTCGGTTTATCAGTTACCTCAGTGATTTGCTCAAGTATTTGTTAGTTTTGTGTATAATGAAATTAATATTTGTATGTCCGGTTTCGAACCCGAGACTCGGGATTGCACACAATACGTGAGAGTTCCATTGGTTTGAATAATTAAATATACATTTTATATTTATATTTATTTATTCATTTCACTAATAACACTTAACGACGGTTAGTACTTAACGGTGTTAAAGATAACGACCGTTAAAGGACTAAAAGTGAAAAGAAGGATCTAGAAACCCATGGTTGGGTTGGGGCGGCAGAAAACAGCCTTGGGCTAGGCTTGGCCGACTTTTGGAAGGAGTAGGGAACAAGTTTGTGTTTTAGGTTTTGCCTATAAATACAAATTCACTTGTTATTGATTTTCACCTAATCAAGTATCCCTAACTCTTGCCAAACTTCTCTTCTTTTCTCCTCTTGCTATACCTTGATCGACCCTCTTTTTAAGTTCATTAGAACTTGGCGATTCAAGTGTTGCAACAAAGTGTTTGGTTTGTTAGTGATCTTGAACCTAGCTTTCCCATTGGAACGCTACTATCGCGTGTGTACAAGAACGAGTGACAAGCTTATTTTAGCTTGTGATTCTTGGTGGTTTTACCTTGTTTGGTTCGACATTTACATAACCCAAATTAGGGTTCTTGTTGTTCTTGATTGATTACGCGATTAAGGTACGTATTTATTTAAGTTAATTAATTACATGTTCATTAGATCTTTCCGCTGCGTGCTTTGTGATGTTTTATGTGTTTATGATTTTAATAGTTCACATATTCCAACAGTGGCATCATGAGCCTCGTTTAGAACTTGTAAATTAATTACTAAAACCTAAAAATTGAATCTTTATTAGATACATGCATTTAATTTTCTAGGGTTTTTATTTTGAAACCCTAATTTTATTTATGTGGATCGATCCACTTTAATGTATTAGGGTTTATGTTAGTTTTCATTAAAACTTGTTAGAAACCCTAGATTATGCATGGAAAAAAATTTTTAGGGATTAATTTGTGAATACTATGTGATGTCACCAATTAATTAAATACGTACTAAATATTAACATATTAATATGGATTGCATGATTATGTGTTAATATGGTATCCATGACAAAATCTTGCATGTTTTGTCATGGTTTGATGTATGGGACGATTTGTATGAATTTATTTGCTACATGTTTTAAATAAATCTAAAATTGGGGAAGACCTCAATATATTAATTAAAAGGTTATGTGCAATGTGGTATCTAACTAACTAAAACTTACGCGGCCAAATTTATTTGGTGCTGTGGTCCATTGGGTACAATGAGCTCGAAAACCAATGGGAGTTTTGTTAGTTACATACATTTAAAATTACACATAGAATTAATAATAGGATTTATTGAAAAAGGTTTGCATGTGGCTATATGATATCGTGGATGATCATATACTTGTTATTATGTGTTTATTTATTTTGTGAATTACTTGATCTTTTGTGTTTTATATTATGATGGATTGTAAACTACAAAAGAGGGTAATTTTTCATAATAAAAATAAATAAGACTAATAACTATGAAACCTTTGTAGTAATTTTAATTATTGCCAAGTCTTATGTGCCGACAGTGGTTCGCTTCGCACGGTAATTTGCTCCCAGGCGAGACTAGCAATAATAAATTTACTACATTAATTGTTTTAGCAAGAAAATTATATTCTTTTAGTTGATTGATTGCGACTGTATTAAGTGGTCGAAGCGGCGGACCTAAAATTGACAAACTAAAAAGTGGGTTCTAGTTGGTTCGCATTAAATTGTGACCTTAGAGGGGCACGGTTTTAACCAGCTTCGGCGGCTGTCGTCCCTACGCCCGCCTGTGCGTCAATTTTAGACTTACCAAGTACACCACAACTAATACGAAGCATCTTAAGGCAATGTTGTAATTTATTCAACGCCTCAATTAAAAGATTTGATAATTTGAGCTACGAATTAGTAAATGGTTTTGTTTTTGAAAACATATATGCTACAAAGATGAATGCATGACATCTTTGTACATATTTTTGATTTAACACATCAAAAATTTTATTACCCTATAAATTTAAGTTATATGTCACCCAACTACAAAAAAAAAAACACCTAAGGTTTCATCCTACATCACTAGCAGCCAAAGCTGAATGTTGATGTTCAAAGGGTGGTCATCTAAGGGTAAAATTGAGTACTTTATTGCTAGCAGCCAAAGCTGAATGCAATAAACTGACGTCAATTTACAGTTTCTTAAGTTGGTTAACTTAATTGGGCACTTTCATTACTAGCAGCCAAAGCTGATGTAATGGAACGGCGCCAAGGCATAAAGAATTGGGGATGAAACATGCTTACATTTTGCAACTGATGTTGGCAACATAAATGTAAGTCCCAAGATTTCTAGGAATTGCAATTTGACATTGGCAATTGGGTGATCCCGTACCTTTTTGAGCACTTTTATTACTAGCAGCCAAAGCTGATGTAATGAAACGGCGTCAATTAGGATCCTAGTTTTCATAGAAAATTAAATGGTTTTTAAACCAATGGGTGCTTAATTTTCTTGAAATGTTTATTATCGAAAGTACTAACTTTTGAACTTTTTCTGTAGAAATGGCCCAACCCGGAAACTCGTCAAACATGACTTCCTGTTTCAAGATGATGCTTGAAAAGGAAAAACTGACTGGGACTAAGAATTTTAACGCTTGGTATCGCAATCTAAGGCTTGTTCTTAGGATTGCCAAACGTTATGAATGTCTTACTGAGGTTCTTCAAGAAGCTCCTCCTGCTACCTCTTCTAATGAAATACTTAGAAAGTACACTGAAACCTATGACAGGCACAATGATGCGGCCTGTCTCATGCTATCGGGGATGGATGATCAACTGGTCAAACAGTTTGAAAATTATAGCCCGAAAAACATGATTGATGAACTGACACGTATGTTTCAGAAATCACCAATGGCTGAGTTGTATGATATACTTGACAACTTGGGCAAGTGTAAGCAGGATGCCACAACACCCGTAAGTGATCATGCACTTAAAGTAAAAGGTTATCTTGACCAACTAGATGAACTTGGTTGTGGGTTTGTGGAAGACGTTAAAGTTGGCCTCATCAACCGATCCCTCAATGAGGAATTATATGGTGATTTTGTGCGCAACTTTAACATGCATTGCAAGGGGAAGACATTTTCTGAATTGCATGCAATGCTTATTGAGCATGAGAAGTCCCTCACTAAGAAAGCTCCTACACCTGCTGTTATGGCAATAAGAGGTGGTAGAGTAGCTAAGCCCGGTAAACCGAAACATGTGAACAAGAAAGGAAAAGGCAAAGCTGACAAGGGCAAGCAGATTGTGACCTATCAGCAAAAGCCGAAGAAGCAGAATCCTCCTCCCAAGAAGGATTATCCCAAGAAGGATGCGGCTGCTTGTCACCACTGTAACACTCCTGGACACTGGAAGCGTGACTGTCCATTGTTGCTTGAAGAGTGTCGCAAAAATAAGAATGCCAAGGCTGGGCAGGGCGCCAGCACTTCAGGTATTTTTATGGTTGAATTATTTTCTTTTCCTCGTAAGCAAAATGCCTGGATATATGATACAGGATGTGGTACTCACATTTGTAATACATCGCAGGGGCTTAGAGGAGCAAAGAAGCTGAACTATGGGGAATGCTACTTGTACGTGGGAAATGGAATACGTGCAGCAGTAGAAGCCATAGGGACTTTTGAGCTAGTTTTACCATCTGGTTTAATTTTGGTTTTAGACAATTGTCATTACGCACCTTCTATTGTTAGAGGTGTCGTTTCAGTTTCTTTGTTATTGGATTTGGGTTTTAAGCATACTTTTAATGATAATGGAATTTCTGTTTCTCTAAATTCTGTTTTTTACTTCAATGCTATTTCATTAAATGGTGTGTTTGAAATTGACATGGAAAACCATGTATCCAATAAAAATAATTCTATGTATAGCATCGGGAATAAGAGAGTCAAGTCTAACTTGGACTCGTCTTATTTATGGCACTGCCGTCTTGCCCACATAGGCAAGAATCGCATGGAAAAGCTGCAACACGATGGGCTTTTACCTAATATCAATGATGATTCAGTTGATAAATGCGAATCTTGCATATCTGGAAAGATGACAAAGAAACCTTTCCATAGCAATATGGAGAAGGCTTCGGATCTACTTGGATTGATACACACGGATGTGTGTGGTCCACTTAGACATGTGTCTAAACGTGGTGCTGTCTACTTCTTGACCTTCACGGATGACTATAGTCGTTATGGTTATGTTTATTTACTTAAACATAAACATGAAGTCTTTGAGACATTCAAGGTTTTTAAAAATGAAGTAGAATTACAACTCGGAAAGAAGATCAAGGCACTTCGATCCGATCGTGGTGGTGAGTACTTAAGCCAAGAGTTTAAGGATTATCTGGGTGAGTGTGGCATTGTGCAACAACTCACTTCTCCTTATACGCCACAACAAAATGGTGTATCTGAAAGGAGAAATCGTACTTTGTTAGATATGGTACGATCCATGTTTAATCTTACAACTCTTCCCTTATCCTTTTGGGATTATGCTCTTGAAACAGCTGTTCACGTGTTGAATAGGATTCCAACTAAGAAGGTTGATAAGACTCCATATGAAGTATGGACTGGAAAAGCTCCCAACTTTTCTTACTTAAAGGTCTGGGGTTGTGAGGCGTTTGTTAAACGTGACTCACCTGATAAACTCCAACAAAGATCTGTTAAGTGTATCTTCGTAGGATACCCTAAGGAAACGAAGGGTTACTACTTTTACTTCCCACCTGAAAATAAGGTCATCGTGGCTAGGTACGGTGATTTTCTTGAAGATAATCTAATATCTCAAGAAATCAGTGGGAGAACATATGATCTTGAAAATGATCATGAAGATACTTCACCTTCTGAAAGCACTAACACACTTCCTGTGGAACCAGAAAGTTTAGGTCCTCCACCTGAAGTTGAAGTGGTACCCGTCCGTAGATCTTCAAGATCTGCAAAGGCTCCTGAGCGTCTATGTTTGAACATAGATGATGAGGAAACTATACTATTGGATCAAACTGATGAGCCAACTAGCTATAGAGCTGCCATTATTAGTCCTGAAAAGGAAAAATGGCAGACTGCCATGGATGGGGAAATGCAATCCATGAAAGATAATCAAGTCTGGACTGAAGTAGACCTTCCACCCAATGCTAAGGTAGTTGGGTGTAAGTGGCTATTTAAGAAAAAGACTGACATGGATGGCAATGTACACACCTATAAGGCTCGTTTGGTAGCAAAAGGCTTTACCCAAACATACGGTGTTGACTATGAGGAGACCTTTTCTCCTGTGGCCGACATTAGAGCTATTAGGATTCTTATAGCCATAGCTGCCTACTATGACTATGAGATTTGGCAAATGGATGTCAAAACCGCCTTTCTAAATGGTCGCCTAGATGAAGATATCTATATGGCGCAACCTGAGGGGTTTGTGAATCCAGAATTTCCTGAGCGTGTATGCAAACTTCAAAGATCCATTTATGGATTGAAGCAAGCATCCAGGCAATGGAATAAGAAATTTGATGAGGAAATCAAGAAGTTTGGATTTACTCAGAATTTCGATGAGCCATGTGTATACCACAAAGTTAGTGGGAGTAACACTGTTTTCCTTGTTCTATATGTCGATGACATATTAATCATGGGAAGTGACATACCAAGTCTTAATGAAGTTAAGGAATATCTTGGTAGTTGTTTTTCCATGAAGGATTTAGGGGAAGCAGCGTATATCCTTGGAATCAAGATCTATAGAGACAGATCTAAACGGTTAATCGGTTTAAGTCAAAGTGCTTACATGGATAAAATATTGAAGAGATTCAATATGCAGAATTCCAAGAAAGGATATCTGCCCATGCAAGTGAAACATGAATTGAGCAGTGAAATGTGTGCTTCTACACCTGGAGAGGAAGCATACATGAAGAATGTTCCATATGCTTCTGCAGTTGGTTCTATCATGTATGCTGTTAGATGCACAAGGCCAGATGTGGCATTTGCTCAAAACATGACCAGTCGATATCAGCAGAATCCAGGGGTAAAACACTGGAAAGCTGTAAAGGACATTCTTAAGTATCTACGGAATACTAAAGATATGTTTCTTGTTTTCGGGGGAAATCCAGACGCAGAACTGAATGTTACAGGTTTCTGCGATGCGTCCTTTCAGACTGATAAAGATGATACGAAGTCTCAGACGGGTTACGTTTTTGTCATAAATGGAGGAGCTGTGGACTGGAAGAGTAAGAAGCAGAGCATAACGGCCATGTCTGCTACAGAAGCTGAGTACATTGCTGCATCGGAAGCGGCACAAGAAGCTGTTTGGATAAGGAAATTCATTAAGGATCTTGGAGTGATGCCTTCAATAGAATTACCTATAAATGTATATTGCGATAACTCTGCTGCAATTACATTCGCCAATGAACCTGGAGTTATGAAAGGCGCCAGACACTTTAAAAGGAAACTTCACTATGTTCGAGAACAAGTCGATGATGGTGAAATAAAAGTACTCAAAGTTCACACAGATAACAATCTGGCTGATCCTTTCACGAAGGCATTACCTAAGGAGACGTTTAATCGTCATGCTCAGGGTATTGGTCTTCGTTTAGCAGATAGTTTCATGTAAATCTGTTGGATTAGTATTTCGATAGGGACGTGTAAACAATTATTATTTTAATGAAATAAAGTGCGGATAACGTTTATTATCATTATTAATATTTGTGTCCTATATTTGCATGTTTAAATCCATGAGTAATTTAATTATTCTAAATAGTCCGTTGTCAATTAATAATATGGGAATATTATTGAACTAAGACAAATGTGAGGATTGGTAGAATGTACTGTAAGGTTAAGACACCAATGTCACATGATATTCAATATTGGATAAATTGAATATAGGACTTATCCCAACAACATGATTATACTTTATGGATCATAGTCATTAAGTATATCATGAATATTTATCCTCTGACTTGAGATGACAGATAATTGCCGAGGATGTAGCTCATTTTCTGTAAGATAGTCTAACGCTATCCGTAAAAGGTAGTTATAAGGGCTATTTTCAGAAATGATGCGAAGTTCAAGGGTTATGCTCGCAGTCAATAAGGGATTTGTTCCTTCAACTTTGTGTTGAAGTTTAATACTGCTTGGCCACTCGTATGATTAACAAGATGTTTGCGTGCGCACGCCCAAAGTCTATCTGGAAGACGTTCAGATGTTTTGGTAATCTTGTTCAATTATGTATAAACGAGAAACTACTGTTAATTGTGGAATGACAAGATCCATATCCAAATTAACGCGGTATTAGTAACAAAAGGATAAGTATGATGATTATATCATCAAGTGGTTTTTTCCAGGAGAACCACAACTCGGATCGAGCTGGGGGCATTGGGATCTGTTAAAGCTAGACTAGCCCATGTCATTACAATATTAATCATTATCCAAGTGGGAGCTGTTAGTTTTGTGTATAATGAAATTAATATTTGTATGTCCGGTTTCGAACCCGAGACTCGGGATTGCACACAATACGTGAGAGTTCCATTGGTTTGAATAATTAAATATACATTTTATATTTATATTTATTTATTCATTTCACTAATAACACTTAACGACGGTTAGTACTTAACGGTGTTAAAGATAACGACCGTTAAAGGACTAAAAGTGAAAAGAAGGATCTAGAAACCCATGGTTGGGTTGGGGCGGCAGAAAACAGCCTTGGGCTAGGCTTGGCCGACTTTTGGAAGGAGTAGGGAACAAGTTTGTGTTTTAGGTTTTGCCTATAAATACAAATTCACTTGTTATTGATTTTCACCTAATCAAGTATCCCTAACTCTTGCCAAACT
Organism: Artemisia tridentata subsp. tridentata; assembly: GCA_021014915.2. NCBI lineage: Eukaryota > Viridiplantae > Streptophyta > Magnoliopsida > Asterales > Asteraceae > Artemisia > Artemisia tridentata. Next base: position 223,646,474 of record CP139509.1, read on the forward strand.
TCTCTTCTTTTCTCCTCTTGCTATACCTTGATTGACCCTCTTTTTAAGTTCATTAGAACTTGGCGATTCAAGTGTTGCAACAAAGTGTTTGGTTTGTTAGTGATCTTGAACCTAGCTTTCCCATTGGAACGCTACTATCGCGTGTGTACAAGAACGAGTGACAAGCTTATTTTAGCTTGTGATTCTTGGTGGTTTTACCTTGTTTGGTTCGACATTTACATAACCCAAATTAGGGTTCTTGTTGTTCTTGATTGATTACGCGATTAAGGTACGTATTTATTTAAGTTAATTAATTACATGTTCATTAGATCTTTCCGCTGCGTGCTTTGTGATGTTTTATGTGTTTATGATTTTAATAGTTCACATATTCCAACAGTATTACCGTTGTTATAGGTATCATTATAGTCACCATCATCAGTCTCTTTATAAACTCGGACATAAATAACTATCTTGAAACATATTTAGGTACAACTTTGAACTACTTTTTAGACGACAAAATCAACAGGGCCGAGATACTTTTCCCAGGTGTTGCATGCTTCTTGATTGCTGTTTGTTTCGGTTCTGTGGTGCATACATCCAACGCCAAAGATAATGAGGCAAAGCTTGATATAGTGGAAGATCCTCACATAGGCGGAAAAGGGTATATTTTCTTTCTTTGAATACAATCAATTACAAAGCTAAGTTTGGAACTCCAGTGACATTATTAATACATGATACTTGACAGATCAGTTAGTCACGGAGTAGACACGAATTCAAGTAACAACGCTCTACTCCATCCGGTTCGACTATAACTTTTTAGCTTTTGTATAAATGTTTAACCGTTCTTTTTAATTCTCAGGAAAGGATTTGGAGTATGGATCTGGTAATGCAGGGAAGGCAAATACAGGAACTGCCAATTTTCTTATTGAGCTCGAGAGCAGAAGAGCAATCAAGGTTATGTAATACACAATATAATATACATTTAGTGTATGCTGTATACCAGGAAATAAACTCCTTAATTAGGTGTATTAGGGCATTTATTACATTTCTTTTGTTCACATGAGGTGTTTGTCCGTTAAACTGTGCAATTCTGGTTCATGTCCTAACACAAGTCTTGTATGTAAGTCAATGAAAACTCAGTTCCTAAACGTTTGCATTTTCTCATGATTTCAGGTGTTTGGGAAAAGTACTTTGACTGGTTTGGCCATATGTTTATTTTCTGGACTTTGTTGCTCTCTCTTCACACCGCTTTTTAATCTTGCAACGAATGACCAATGGCATACATTGGAAGATGGTGTCCCTCACTTAAGTGTCTACACAACTTTTTTCTACTTTTCTTGCTCGTGCTTTTTGATTGCGATAATCTTAAACATTACGTTCCTTTACCACCCAATGTTCAACTTGCCTCGATCTTCAATCAAGGCATATTTGAATGACTGGGATGGTCGAGGTTGGGCATTTCTGGCTGGTTTGTTGTGTGGTTTTGGGAATGGTCTCCAGTTTATGGGAGGCCAAGCTGCTGGTTATGCTGCAGCAGACGCAGTTCAGGTTAGTTCGAAGTCTGTATTGTTAAACCTTATTGTGCAACTAAGCAATGCATTATTCTATTGTTCAACTCATTTTAGCATCTAATTCCGTGCATTTGATTGGGAGCATTATTAACTGTGCAATATCTAGCCAAAAGTATTAACTAGGTTGGTATATAATCTAATCCCATGAATGCTAGCTAGACAAACTGCATTGGTAGTTTCCAGTTTACAACTAATCTACGCATCTAATTCCACTTCCAGCAGTAGTGCCCAGATGCAAAACTGAGTAGTGCTGTACACCCACCAATGCATCTGGGTAAATTCTGAGAGTCATGACTATGTTTATGTACCTTATGAGCTTTATTTGAATTCTTTTCAGGCGCTTCCACTTGTGAGTACCTTTTGGGGTATACTCATTTTTGGTGAATACCATAAATCATCAAGAAGAACATATGTACTTCTCATAGGCATGCTTTCCATGTTTGTTGTGGCTGTTGGACTTCTTATGGCGTCATCTGGACATCGAAAAATTAGTGAGATTACCTTGAGATGATCAAAAGGCAAAAATGCTACTTTACATTACATGTTTGCTGTCACTGTATATTCAAAATTGTACAGTAAAAAAACGTACGTAAAGTTACAAATGCACGGAGATCAAAATCAAAAGTTGTGCGATAGATTTCAGTACATGGGAAGGGGGAGGAGGGGGATATATAGTAAATGGTGATATTGGTTTGCATGTAACAGGTACATCATGTATCTAGATTTGTTCTAATATCAAATTATATGTAAACAAACTTGTTAGTTTTGTGTATAATGAAATTAATATTTGTATGTCCGGTTTCGAACCCGAGACTCGGGATTGCACACAATACGTGAGAGTTCCATTGGTTTGAATAATTAAATATACATTTTATATTTATATTTATTTATTCATTTCACTAATAACACTTAACGACGGTTAGTACTTAACGGTGTTAAAGATAACGACCGTTAAAGGACTAAAAGTGAAAAGAAGGATCTAGAAACCCATGGTTGGGTTGGGGCGGCAGAAAACAGCCTTGGGCTAGGCTTGGCCGACTTTTGGAAGGAGTAGGGAACAAGTTTGTGTTTTAGGTTTTGCCTATAAATACAAATTCACTTGTTATTGATTTTCACCTAATCAAGTATCCCTAACTCTTGCCAAACTTCTCTTCTTTTCTCCTCTTGCTATACCTTGATCGACCCTCTTTTTAAGTTCATTAGAACTTGGCGATTCAAGTGTTGCAACAAAGTGTTTGGTTTGTTAGTGATCTTGAACCTAGCTTTCCCATTGGAACGCTACTATCGCGTGTGTACAAGAACGAGTGACAAGCTTATTTTAGCTTGTGATTCTTGGTGGTTTTACCTTGTTTGGTTCGACATTTACATAACCCAAATTAGGGTTCTTGTTGTTCTTGATTGATTACGCGATTAAGGTACGTATTTATTTAAGTTAATTAATTACATGTTCATTAGATCTTTCCGCTGCGTGCTTTGTGATGTTTTATGTGTTTATGATTTTAATAGTTCACATATTCCAACAGTGGCATCATGAGCCTCAATTAAAAGATTTGATAATTTGAGCTACGAATTAGTAAATGGTTTTGTTTTTGAAAACATATATGCTACAAAGATGAATGCATGACATCTTTGTACATATTTTTGATTTAACACATCAAAAATTTTATTACCCTATAAATTTAAGTTATATGTCACCCAACTACAAAAAAAAAAACACCTAAGGTTTCATCCTACATCACTAGCAGCCAAAGCTGAATGTTGATGTTCAAAGGGTGGTCATCTAAGGGTAAAATTGAGTACTTTATTGCTAGCAGCCAAAGCTGAATGCAATAAACTGACGTCAATTTACAGTTTCTTAAGTTGGTTAACTTAATTGGGCACTTTCATTACTAGCAGCCAAAGCTGATGTAATGGAACGGCGCCAAGGCATAAAGAATTGGGGATGAAACATGCTTACATTTTGCAACTGATGTTGGCAACATAAATGTAAGTCCCAAGATTTCTAGGAATTGCAATTTGACATTGGCAATTGGGTGATCCCGTACCTTTTTGAGCACTTTTATTACTAGCAGCCAAAGCTGATGTAATGAAACGGCGTCAATTAGGATCCTAGTTTTCATAGAAAATTAAATGGTTTTTAAACCAATGGGTGCTTAATTTTCTTGAAATGTTTATTATCGAAAGTACTAACTTTTGAACTTTTTCTGTAGAAATGGCCCAACCCGGAAACTCGTCAAACATGACTTCCTGTTTCAAGATGATGCTTGAAAAGGAAAAACTGACTGGGACTAAGAATTTTAACGCTTGGTATCGCAATCTAAGGCTTGTTCTTAGGATTGCCAAACGTTATGAATGTCTTACTGAGGTTCTTCAAGAAGCTCCTCCTGCTACCTCTTCTAATGAAATACTTAGAAAGTACACTGAAACCTATGACAGGCACAATGATGCGGCCTGTCTCATGCTATCGGGGATGGATGATCAACTGGTCAAACAGTTTGAAAATTATAGCCCGAAAAACATGATTGATGAACTGACACGTATGTTTCAGAAATCACCAATGGCTGAGTTGTATGATATACTTGACAACTTGGGCAAGTGTAAGCAGGATGCCACAACACCCGTAAGTGATCATGCACTTAAAGTAAAAGGTTATCTTGACCAACTAGATGAACTTGGTTGTGGGTTTGTGGAAGACGTTAAAGTTGGCCTCATCAACCGATCCCTCAATGAGGAATTATATGGTGATTTTGTGCGCAACTTTAACATGCATTGCAAGGGGAAGACATTTTCTGAATTGCATGCAATGCTTATTGAGCATGAGAAGTCCCTCACTAAGAAAGCTCCTACACCTGCTGTTATGGCAATAAGAGGTGGTAGAGTAGCTAAGCCCGGTAAACCGAAACATGTGAACAAGAAAGGAAAAGGCAAAGCTGACAAGGGCAAGCAGATTGTGACCTATCAGCAAAAGCCGAAGAGAGCAGAATCCTCCTCCCAAGAAGGATTATCCCAAGAAGGATGCGGCTGCTTGTCACCACTGCAATACTCCTGGACACTGGAAGCGTGACTGTCCATTGTTGCTAGAGGAGTGTCGCAAGAATAAGAATGCCAAGGCTGGGCAGGGCGCCAGCACTTCAGGTATTTTTATGGTTGAATTATTTTCTTTTCCTCGTAAGCAAAATGCCTGGATATATGATACAGGATGTGGTACTCACATTTGTAATACATCGCAGGGGCTTAGAGGAGCAAAGAAGCTGAACTATGGGGAATGCTACTTGTACGTGGGAAATGGAATACGTGCAGCAGTAGAAGCCATAGGGACTTTTGAGCTAGTTTTACCATCTGGTTTAATTTTGGTTTTAGACAATTGTCATTATGCACCTTCTATTGTTAGAGGTGTCGTTTCAGTTTCTTTGTTATTGGATTTGGGTTTTAAGCATACTTTTAATGATAATGGAATTTCTGTTTCTCTAAATTCTGTTTTTTACTTCAATGCTATTTCATTAAATGGTGTGTTTGAAATTGACATGGAAAACCATGTATCCAATAAAAATAATTCTATGTATAGCATCGGGAATAAGAGAGTCAAGTCTAACTTGGACTCGTCTTATTTATGGCACTGCCGTCTTGCCCACATTGGTAAGAATCGCATGGAAAAGCTGCAACACGATGGGCTTTTACCTAATATCAATGATGATTCAGTTGATAAATGCGAATCTTGCATATCTGGAAAGATGACAAAGAAACCTTTCCATAGAAATATGGAGAAGGCTTCGGATCTACTTGGATTGATACACACGGATGTGTGTGGTCCACTTAGACATGTGTCTAAACGTGGTGCTGTCTACTTCTTGACCTTCACGGATGACTATAGTCGTTATGGTTATGTTTATTTACTTAAACATAAACATGAAGTCTTTGAGACATTCAAGGTTTTTAAAAATGAAGTAGAATTACAACTCGGAAAGAAGATCAAGGCACTTCGATCCGATCGTGGTGGTGAGTACTTAAGCCAAGAGTTTAAGGATTATCTGGGTGAGTGTGGCATTGTGCAACAACTCACTTCTCCTTATACGCCACAACAAAATGGTGTATCTGAAAGGAGAAATCGTACTTTGTTAGATATGGTACGATCCATGTTTAATCTTACAACTCTTCCCTTATCCTTTTGGGATTATGCTCTTGAAACAGCTGTTCACGTGTTGAATAGGATTCCAACTAAGAAGGTTGATAAGACTCCATATGAAGTATGGACTGGAAAAGCTCCCAACTTTTCTTACTTAAAGGTCTGGGGTTGTGAGGCGTTTGTTAAACGTGACTCACCTGATAAACTCCAACAAAGATCTGTTAAGTGTATCTTCGTAGGATACCCTAAGGAAACGAAGGGTTACTACTTTTACTTCCCACCTGAAAATAAGGTCATCGTGGCTAGGTACGGTGATTTTCTTGAAGATAATCTAATATCTCAAGAAATCAGTGGGAGAACATATGATCTTGAAAATGATCATGAAGATACTTCACCTTCTGAAAGCACTAACACACTTCCTGTGGAACCAGAAAGTTTAGGTCCTCCACCTGAAGTTGAAGTGGTACCCGTCCGTAGATCTTCAAGATCTGCAAAGGCTCCTGAGCGTCTATGTTTGAACATAGATGATGAGGAAACTATACTATTGGATCAAACTGATGAGCCAACTAGCTATAGAGCTGCCATTATTAGTCCTGAAAAGGAAAAATGGCAGACTGCCATGGATGGGGAAATGCAATCCATGAAAGATAATCAAGTCTGGACTGAAGTAGACCTTCCACCCAATGCTAAGGTAGTTGGGTGTAAGTGGCTATTTAAGAAAAAGACTGACATGGATGGCAATGTACACACCTATAAGGCTCGTTTGGTAGCAAAAGGCTTTACCCAAACATACGGTGTTGACTATGAGGAGACCTTTTCTCCTGTGGCCGACATTAGAGCTATTAGGATTCTTATAGCCATAGCTGCCTACTATGACTATGAGATTTGGCAAATGGATGTCAAAACCGCCTTTCTAAATGGTCGCCTAGATGAAGATATCTATATGGCGCAACCTGAGGGGTTTGTGAATCCAGAATTTCCTGAGCGTGTATGCAAACTTCAAAGATCCATTTATGGATTGAAGCAAGCATCCAGGCAATGGAATAAGAAATTTGATGAGGAAATCAAGAAGTTTGGATTTACTCAAAATTTCGATGAGCCATGTGTATACCACAAAGTTAGTGGGAGTAACACTGTTTTCCTTGTTCTATATGTCGATGACATATTAATCATGGGAAGTGACATACCAAGTCTTAATGAAGTTAAGGAATATCTTGGTAGTTGTTTTTCCATGAAGGATTTAGGGGAAGCAGCGTATATCCTTGGAATCAAGATCTATAGAGACAGATCTAAACGGTTAATCGGTTTAAGTCAAAGTGCTTACATGGATAAAATATTGAAGAGATTCAATATGCAGAATTCCAAGAAAGGATATCTGCCCATGCAAGTGAAACATGAATTGAGCAGTGAAATGTGTGCTTCTACACCTGGAGAGGAAGCATACATGAAGAATGTTCCATATGCTTCTGCAGTTGGTTCTATCATGTATGCTGTTAGATGCACAAGGCCAGATGTGGCATTTGCTCAAAACATGACCAGTCGATATCAGCAGAATCCAGGGGTAAAACACTGGAAAGCTGTAAAGGACATTCTTAAGTATCTACGGAATACTAAAGATATGTTTCTTGTTTTCGGGGGAAATCCAGACGCAGAACTGAATGTTACAGGTTTCTGCGATGCGTCCTTTCAGACTGATAAAGATGATACGAAGTCTCAGACGGGTTACGTTTTTGTCATAAATGGAGGAGCTGTGGACTGGAAGAGTAAGAAGCAGAGCATAACGGCCATGTCTGCTACAGAAGCTGAGTACATTGCTGCATCGGAAGCGGCACAAGAAGCTGTTTGGATAAGGAAATTCATTAAGGATCTTGGAGTGATGCCTTCAATAGAATTACCTATAAATGTATATTGCGATAACTCTGCTGCAATTACATTCGCCAATGAACCTGGAGTTATGAAAGGCGCCAGACACTTTAAAAGGAAACTTCACTATGTTCGAGAACAAGTCGATGATGGTGAAATAAAAGTACTCAAAGTTCACACAGATAACAATCTGGCTGATCCTTTCACGAAGGCATTACCTAAAGAGACATTTAATCGTCATGCTCAGGGTATTGGTCTTCGTTTAGCAGATAGTTTCATGTAAATCTGTTGGATTAGTATTTCGATAGGGACGTGTAAACAATTATTATATTAATGAAATAAAGTGCGGATAACGTTTATTATCATTATTAATATTTGTGTCCTATATTTGCATGTTTAAATCCATGAGTAATTTAATTATTCTAAATAGTCTGTTGTCAATTAATAATATGGGAATATTATTGAACTAAGACAAATGTGAGGATTGGTAGAATGTACTGTAAGGTTAAGACACCAATGTCACATGATATTCAATATTGGATAAATTGAATATAGGACTTATCCCAACAACATGATTATACTTTATGGATCATAGTCATTAAGTATATCATGAATATTTATCCTCTGACTTGAGATGACAGATAATTGCCGAGGATGTAGCTCATTTTCTGTAAGATAGTCTAACGCTATCCGTAAAAGGTAGTTATAAGGGCTATTTTCAGAAATGATGCGAAGTTCAAGGGTTATGCTCGCAGTCAATAAGGGATTTGTTCCTTCAACTTTGTGTTGAAGTTTAATACTGCTTGGCCACTCGTATGATTAACAAGATGTTTGCGTGCGCACGCCCAAAGTCTATCTGGAAGACGTTCAGATGTTTTGGTAATCTTGTTCAATTATGTATAAACGAGAAACTACTGTTAATTGTGGAATGACAAGATCCATATCCAAATTAACGCGGTATTAGTAACAAAAGGATAAGTATGATGATTATATCATCAAGTGGTTTTTTCCAGGAGAACCACAACTCGGATCGAGCTGGGGGCATTGGGATCTGTTAAAGCTAGACTAGCCCATGTCATTACAATATTAATCATTATCCAAGTGGGAGCTGTTAGTTTTGTGTATAATGAAATTAATATTTGTATGTCCGGTTTCGAACCCGAGACTCGGGATTGCACACAATACGTGAGAGTTCCATTGGTTTGAATAATTAAATATACATTTTATATTTATATTTATTTATTCATTTCACTAATAACACTTAACGACGGTTAGTACTTAACGGTGTTAAAGATAACGACCGTTAAAGGACTAAAAGTGAAAAGAAGGATCTAGAAACCCATGGTTGGGTTGGGGCGGCAGAAAACAGCCTTGGGCTAGGCTTGGCCGACTTTTGGAAGGAGTAGGGAACAAGTTTGTGTTTTAGGTTTTGCCTATAAATACAAATTCACTTGTTATTGATTTTCACCTAATCAAGTATCCCTAACTCTTGCCAAACTTCTCTTCTTTTCTCCTCTTGCTATACCTTGATCGACCCTCTTTTTAAGTTCATTAGAACTTGGCGATTCAAGTGTTGCAACAAAGTGTTTGGTTTGTTAGTGATCTTGAACCTAGCTTTCCCATTGGAACGCTACTATCGCGTGTGTACAAGAACGAGTGACAAGCTTATTTTAGCTTGTGATTCTTGGTGGTTTTACCTTGTTTGGTTCGACATTTACATAACCCAAATTAGGGTTCTTGTTGTTCTTGATTGATTACGCGATTAAGGTACGTATTTATTTAAGTTAATTAATTACATGTTCATTAGATCTTTCCGCTGCGTGCTTTGTGATGTTTTATGTGTTTATGATTTTAATAGTTCACATATTCCAACAGTATTACCGTTGTTATAGGTATCATTATAGTCACCATCATCAGTCTCTTTATAAACTCGGACATAAATAACTATCTTGAAACATATTTAGGTACAACTTTGAACTACTTTTTAGACGACAAAATCAACAGGGCCGAGATACTTTTCCCAGGTGTTGCATGCTTCTTGATTGCTGTTTGTTTCGGTTCTGTGGTGCATACATCCAACGCCAAAGATAATGAGGCAAAGCTTGATATAGTGGAAGATCCTCACATAGGCGGAAAAGGGTATATTTTCTTTCTTTGAATACAATCAATTACAAAGCTAAGTTTGGAACTCCAGTGACATTATTAATACATGATACTTGACAGATCAGTTAGTCACGGAGTAGACACGAATTCAAGTAACAACGCTCTACTCCATCCGGTTCGACTATAACTTTTTAGCTTTTGTATAAATGTTTAACCGTTCTTTTTAATTCTCAGGAAAGGATTTGGAGTATGGATCTGGTAATGCAGGGAAGGCAAATCTTTAAATGATAATAGCTGTATTAAATGATAATATTCTTTTCAAATATCTTATTCAAATCTTTAAATGATAATAGCTGTATTAAACTTTATCTCGTAACAACAGAACACATCCCATTCCTCACCTTGACCAGTCTCCATAAAATGCCTCAAAAGGATTGAGCCTCTTTCACAGTTTAACGTAATCAGATTAAGGCACCTAACAGCTTTGTAATTAGCTAGAAATCGCCAGCACATGAAATCCAAAGAGATGATGAAATTAGTTTCAGTTTAAGATTTATATTGAGCTTTAGGTCATAAGCAGATAGAAATATAACATAGAAGCATAACTAACCATACATTTGTTGGTATTTTAGTGTAAAATAGATTGAGTTTAATATGCAAATAAGGGTCGACACTTATTTGGATATTAACTGGGCTAACGGGGGTTCCAAGGGGGCGTAGCCCCCTTGGTGGGGGTTCGGGGGCAACGCCCCTGAGAGAAGCAGGGTCCAAGGGGCGGCAGCCCCTGGCAGGGTCCAAGGGGCAGAGCCCCTGGCTGGGGTCGAGCTATTTGGTATAACATTGCTATGTTAGAAATTCATTAGAATTTGTTTTTTCACCAAATAAAACATATAAAGTTAATGCTTGGTTTCTGCTGATATGGTTCCTGCTGATAGCAGATGGTTCCTGCTGAAAGCAGATGGTTCCTGCTGATAGCAGATGGTTTCTGCTGATAGTTGGATCGTTTCTGCTGATAGTGTACGGTTCCTGCTGAACGGTTCCTGCCGATAGTGCAGTTCCTGCTGCTAGTGTTTTACAGTTATTAGGCTTTAATAACTGCCCCTATAAACCGTCTTATATATTCTCTATTTCGTATAGAGAAAAGACAAGGCTGATCAACCAAATTCTGATCACGTTTTTCTGCAAACATAACATCATTCACAAACTTGAATCAATTAGATTTTATCCGGTCGTTAATTGGTATACACTCCAATTTAATCGATCTGAAAGCGTACAATTCGTGACTTCTAATTGCTATCAAGATACCAATCTCACCCCAATTACCACAGATAAACAACAACATGTGGAACATGGTGAGAGACAGAAAAGAGAACCATATGATTGTTAGACAATGGTCATGGTTTCACAGTCAAACAGGTTGGGTTATTTTGGCATATTTATGCCTTCTAATTCTATTCATACTTATAACTCTCTTATGTTGACTTGCAATTGTCAAACAGTTTATTTGGATGCATTATTGGTTTCACAGGTTATTTGGATGCATTTGTGGTTTTACGTATGTAAATTGTTGGTTTAAAAAGTGTCATCCAATATCAATTTTGTTGACTAACATAAGTCAAAATTGGTTATACAGGTTTGATAAAAGGACAGATGCTTGCTTCATTTTGTGACACATTGTGGATACACACTTAACACAATTTTATCACTATTTGGGTATACAATCTTAGTCAAACATAACAGCCAAATTTTTTCTTTGACTTTCTTAGTCAACTAAGCTCAAAATTTAAACACAATCGGAAATCAAATAGAAATAATGAAAAAAAAATAAAAAGAATAATCGAGAATCACCCCCAAAATTTTGGAAAATATTAAAAAGAAAAAATATTGTATTAATATTTCAATTTTGCATTGAAAAAATATACGTAGATATCTTTTTATGTATAATTAATATGCGCAGAATTTCTCTACAACTTTTTATGGAATCAACAAAAAAAATTCTTGAAAAATACATTAACAATAACGAAATAATTATAGAGACATTGTCATTTGACCAATACAACAACTAAATGATCAACAAGAACTACAAAAGCATAACTAAAATCATTAACATTAAAGAGGTCGTTACAAAACAAGGATCAACTAAATTCCAAATAAATAAATAAAAAAAAAAAAAAAAAAAAAAAAAAAAAAAAAACACCCCCAACAAGATCCACATCTCCTAACCATGCTAGAAATACTTATATACAACAAATATCATAAGACAAGCGATGCACGGGTGCTTCTTGAGCTTATTGACCAATCGCTCCCTTAACATCAGAACATACTCCTCCAGGCAGGGACGGAGCCAGAAACAAATAAGACCGGGTGCACAAAACCACAGCCATTTGTTCCTTCTTAACCACGTCACTAGATTCGTCAACTAACAACGAAAACACGTCATCACCAATATCTAAACAAACAGAGTTAACTATCTCTTTCGCAAAACACTCAACTATATCTTTTTGAATCATAGGCGATGTCAAGATACAATTCTTTGGAGCATTTTCTAATGTAACCGCACGAATTTCCTCATTATGATCTCTAAGAAATTGTAATGCTTCAAGATACATCCCTCTATTTAATAAATTTACGCTTTCATCACGACCACGCATTGGATTCTCTGTTTTCATACATAATTTAACACAATCAATTGAAGCATTTAATCTAATTAGATATTTCGTCTTCTCGATTTCAATTTTCTTATTAAAGGCCTCGACAATGGATTGATGTTGTTTAAGAATATTTTCACATTTTTGGAATGCTCTATTGTGATAGCTATCAACATTACCAACATGTTGATAAAATATATCCTTTTTATGCTAGCTATCAAAACCATTAACCACAAATACATCATTCCCACCTTTCTTCTCAATATTATCTATAAATAAGTAACAACACAAGCAAAATGCTTTGTTCACCTTTACACTATACTCCAACCAATGAAATTCCTTAAACCATGTTACAACAAAACGTCTTACCTTGCCCGATACAATTTTGGTTGGAAATATATGAGCACTTGGTTGACAAGCTCCTCTATCCCAATATAATCGCCTTATTTCTTCTCTTTGGTTTGGATCATAAATCATAAATTTGAGGTCTATCAGCGGGATCCGAAGGAAGAGTGTCTAAAGCAATTGTTGTAACACCCCAACCCAGCAAGGGTAGAAGTATCACATTAATGGTTTCACATCAGATCAAAACAAAGCATACATCAACAGTAATACAAGAGTTCTTAAAGGTTACAAATGAAATACTGAAATACAAGGCTAACAAATGAAAATTTCAATCACTACTAATTCTAAGCATAATAACTTCTAGTCAACTCTAATCCAGAATAGCTATCAAAGTCTTCTAAGTCCAAGGTTCTCTCACTCAACCCAGCTTCCAACTAAAACCTGCCACAGGAAAGAAATGCGGCTGAGCTTAAAAAGCCCAGTGAACAGATATATACAAACGAAAACGAAAACAAATGAAACGAACATGTATGGTTTAGTGCATTGGGATATATAAGTCATAGGCAAAGAATATAAATAAGAATGAAATGAAAAGAAAAGGGAATAAGAGGGTCAGTAATCCTCCACGAGCCCAAACAAATCAATTATAGTAACCATGTCTTCATAATCATATAGAGGGGAGACCTCTTATATAACCAGATACTATGAGGGGTGTCCTCATTCTTCAAATGGAGTAGCTAACTCCCGAATTTGTGAAAGACGTGGATTGCACCCAACATCAGTCACCGAACAATATATAATATCAAATCACGTTAATTCCACTAATACGAACACGAACCTAGGATGCATCCATACGCCCCCCGAACAATAATTTAATAAATAATAAATATAATGTGCACGTTACGAACAATATGGGGACGGTGTGGAACATCACTCAACCACACTAAAGTTATGCCATTGGTGCATCAATGACACAGCCACGTTACCTTCATGGCTAGGAAACGAACTTGGCTCGGGTATCAAACTGGAAGGTCAAAAGTCAAAGGTCTAAATCACAGCAAAGGTCCAATTAGTCTAAGTCATCGAATCATGGTCAAAGTCCAAATATCAAAGGTTCATGGCAAAGGGTTCATCATCGAATGTTCATAATCAAATGGTTCATTTAAAGTAATCTTTATCAATTGATTTTATAAAAATGACCTTTAATAAAGGTTTTCACAAAAGTAGTCTTGAAAAGTAGTTTTCACAAAAGCTTAGTCAAATTCTAAATAAAAGTGGTATCGCATATTTCATAAACATCATCTTTAAAAATAATTTTTCCTCAAAACGTTTCCATAATATAATTAAAAAGGTTTTCACATCTAATTACCAAATCAAATGAACCCCCGAAGTATCAAATGATTCGAATACTAATATCACAAGGTAACGAACGAATATCAAATGGATCATTATAGAAGCTCAAAGCAAAAGGGGTCATATCGAATATCAAGGTCAAATGAATCCAACAACTAACCAAAGTGTATGGGAACATAGCAATGGCTTAGGGAATCTTAAACGAATCAAAACAAGAGATCAAGAGAACGAAGGCACCTTACAAGAAGGGCAGAATATCTGTACCTTATTAGCAGAACACAAGGATAGCAAATGACAAGGATCAACTTACTCCTTCCTCGAACCTAAGGGAGTAGAAGACAGAATGACAAGTGGTTTTTAGTTATCTTTCCATTTTAAGTAACTTTCTATTTTTAGTAACTTTCCTTGTTAGGTAACTTTCCTTATTAGCAGGTTTCTCGAATTAGCAAGTTTCCATAATTAGCAGATTTCCATAATTAGAAAGATTATAATATCACCAATTTAGGTTAAGTCATTAATCAAGCCTTATTATGGGATTAAGGTATATTTTAGCAAGTTACAAAAGTCTAGGGTTATTTATGACAAGTTTTCATAGTTTAGGGTTTTAATTGTAAATTCACCAAATTCAAAGGTCTAATCATGAAAATACTTTAAGTTACTGATTTAAATACCCATGTTATTCAGAATGACACTTTAATCCCTTAAGTTTCACAAATTATCATTCATACCCCTCTAGTTACATTAATTACAAAACAAACCCTATATTTACATAATTTACAATTTAACCCCTATCATGTTTATATTTACACATCAAGCACTATATTATCCAAGATTACAGAATATACCCTCAATTTAACATATTATACGAATCATACCTTCATATTTCACCTAATTACAAAACTAGTCCTTTAACTTTATAAAATTACAATTTAAGACCAAATTTCATTATACTTACATATCAAGCCCACAATTACCCAAAATTACACACTACACTCTTAATATCATTATTTACACAGAATAACCATGAATTTCCAGAATTTTCACTTTTAGTCCCTCTATTTTAAATAAATACAAATCGTACCTTATAAATACAAATTAATTCTTTTCTTGCAATATTTACACTTAGGACCCTCATGTTATATTTCTCCTACATTCCCACAGACCTAATTAACATTACAAAAATACCCCACAAGTTTTAAAGTTGGCAAAACACACCCTTCTTATTTTATTTTCTAATCGTATATACTTTTAATATACGAAAACTAAACCCTAGCTCATCCACTCATCAAACAATCATTACTCAATCATCATAGTGCATTAAATGTCCAGATTCCATCCCCAAAACCCTAACCCTAAATCGTAACTAGGGTTTCCATTATTTTCCTTATTTTCTCTTTAAATCCGATTACAAATAAAATTAACCACGACAAATCTAAGCCTCTATAATTCGTTCCAACATTTTTCCCAGGTCATATACTTCGTATAGGGTTCAAATAAAATAAGTATGCAATCCAGGTCATATACTTCGTATAGGGTTCAAATAAAATTAACCACGACAAATTTAAGTGTACTTACACTTAGGACCCTCATGTTATATTTCTCCTACATTCCCACAGACCTAACCACGACAAATCCGGTCGACGTTCTTGGTAACTTGGTAATAAAATCCATAGTGATTCTTTCCCATTTCCAAACTGGTATCTCAGGTTGTACAAGTAATCCAGATGGCTTTTGGCTTTCGGCCTTGACCCTTGAGCAAGTCAAACACTTCCCAACATATGTTGCAATGTCGGCTTTCATGTTTGGCCACCAGTAAAGTTGTTTGAGATCGTGGTACATCTTGTTGGATCCGGGGTGAATGGAATATTTAGACTTGTGAGATTACTGCATGATAAGATCTCGAATACCTCCGTAGAGAGGAATCCAGCATCTTTTCTTGAAGCATAACATTCCATCGGCTCTTCGTATGAATCCGTTCTCACTTTCTAGCATGCCCTTAATTTTCTCGTGAGTTCGATTTTCTTCCTGAAGAGCTTCCGATTGGGCTATGAGAATTTGAGATGGGAGTGGTGAATAAATTGTCATTTCTAACGATCGAACTCTAAGAGGTTTGATTCTTTCTTTTCTGCTTAATGTGTCGGCCACGACATTCGCTTTACCAGGGTGGTAGCGAATTTCACAATCGTAGTCGTTGAGTAATTCCAACCATCGGCGCTGTCTCATGTTCAGCTCCTTCTGATCTAGTATGTGTTGAAGACTTTTGTGATCGGTGAATACCGTGCACTTCGTACCATATAGATAGTGTCTCCACATTTTAAGAGCGAATACTACTGCTCCTAGTTCTAGATCATGAGTGGTATAATTTTCCTCATTTTTCTTGAGTTGTCGAGAAGCGTAAGCGATGACTTTGTTTCTTTGCATTAGTACCGCACCTAAACCATGATGCGATGCATCACAATATACTACAAAGTCGTCGCTCCCGTCTGGTAGCGCTAGAATTGGTGCTTCACAGAGTTTTTGTTTTAAGAGTTGAAATGCTGATTCTTGTTTCTCTCCCCAGATATATTTCTTGTTTTTCTGAGTGAGTTCTGTCAAAGGTTTTGCGATTTTGGAAAAACCTTCTATAAACCTTCGATAGTAACCAGCGAGTCCTAAAAATTGTCGAATTTCAGTGGGAGTGGTGGGCGATGCCCAACCTTTAACTGCTTCGATCTTGGCGGGGTCAACATGAATACCTTGACTATTGATGATATGGCCCAAGAATTGAACAGTAGAGATCCAAAAATCACATTTAGAAAATTTCGCATACAGTTTTTCTTGCTTGAGCAATCCCAAAATGGTTCTCAAGTGTTCCGCATGCTCTTTTTCACTACGTGAGTAGATTAGAATATCGTCGATGAATACTGATGAACTCAAATAAGTACATTTTATTACTATCATTTATCCTATTAATTTGACTTGTTTTATTATATTATGTATGAGGATTGATACTTAATCGTTTACTTTTGTAATTCTCAGTTGAAAACAAGCATTTGGTGAAACTTGGCGATTTTGGACTAATTATGGGGCAAAACATGCAAGAAGTTAAGAGTCTACTGAAATGTACAAGATCAAGACTAATCTGCTCCAGATGCGCCGCATCTCACTTATGACATGCGCCGCATCACTATCAATATTTCACCAGATACGATCCAAGATACAAGAGGACATGCGCCGCATCTCACTTATGACATGCGCCGCATCACTATCAATATTTCACCAGATACGATCCAAGATACAAGAGGACATGCGCCGCATCTATAAATGGAGTTACGCCGCATCTTCTGGCGGTGTACGAATATTCCTGAATATTATAATCTTGGACCCCACGCGAAGTTAAGTCAATGCGCCGCATCTACCTACTAGATGCGCCGCATCTTACCCTCAGACAGAAACTATAAATACCTCAAGACCAGATGAATTTCGAGACACATATTATATACGAAAACCGAAGTACAGAAACCAAGGACGAATTCAGTCGAATAGCGAGCACAAGACACACTCAAATCAAAGATACAAGAGCTGTAAGAAGGTGCTGCATGTGTTTAATTCATTAAGTAGTTTTGTTTTATTGTGTTAGTAAACTTTAATTCATCAAGATTGGTGGCTTGTGTAATGTGACAACGGAAAGATTGCACTCCCTTAAAACTGCTTTCTCATTAATTAAAGTTTATATGTTGATGTCATTGGTGACTTTTATTAGTGCATTGATAACCTCTGTGTCTAGCTGAGCGTTGATCGGGTCGCCATGCCTCTGCCCTCGCCTATTTATTAGATCGCCTATGCATTCTATGGTTTGTAGAAAAGTAGGAGAAAGATAAATAGGATAGTCATAAGTAATCATTAAGGGTTTACTCGCCGATAAGATTAGAACCAACGAGAAAGGACTTAATCTCGGTGCGTTGCATCGAACTATACACTTCATATAACACTAGCAATAAAACAAGTGACAAACTACTTATCATAAGGACAGCCCTCTTATTGTCTCGAGTATTTATCTGTGTACGTGTGTGCTATTCGCTGATTCGTGCCTATTGGTTTAGTTTATTATTTAATTGCAACCAAATCGTGCCAGTCTCTCAGGCTGAACCCCCTTGCGTTAGATTAGGTTGTATAGCTAACTTAATATATTAAAATACTGATTAGAATAACTAGATAATACGTTCCACTCTTAGTGATCGACACTCTACTTACCATTATATTCATACTGACCGGGTACACTGCTCGTTAAGTGTGTGTGTTATTGATAAGTCGGCTAAATATAAATTTAAAACTTGAGTAGGCATTAATACTGCTAAACCGCAACGACACATCGCACCCATCAAGTTTTTGGCGCCGCTGCCGGGGAGTGAATTGTTATTATCTGTTAATTTGATTAGTATTTTAATTAGGTTTTTAATTTTTTTTATCTAACCGCTAATTCTGTTGTTTATTAGTTTAATTTGCATTCATTGTATTATTTTGCATATTTTCTGTTTTTGTGTGTTATTTGTTTGCTTTTATTTTGTTTTTATTTTCGTGTGTTTTATTTGTTTTAATTTTTTTTTTCGTATTTTTTGCTTTCTGCTATCGTTGTACTGAGCTAAATCGAACGATACGGCGCATCTGATTTCTCAGATACGGCGTATTGCGTTCAATTTTTTATAAAATACAACGCGTTTAATTAATTCGATACGACGCATCTTTCCCCAAGATACGGCGTATCTGTTTTTAATAAGAAATTTTTTTTCTAAGCGATAAAGCGATACGACGCATCTTTTCCCCAAGATACGGCGTATCTGTTTAAATTTTTTTTTCTAAACGTTAACGCCATACGACGCATCTGCTTTAGCAGATACGGCGTATCTATTATTTTAATTTAAAACAGTTTTCGATTAATTAAACAGATACGGCGCATCGATCTTTGTCGATACGGCGTATCTTCTGAATCAAAAATATCGTATTTTGGAACATAACGAAAATACGGCGCATTAACTTTTGTTAATACGACGCATTTAATTTTTACTCCCTCCGTCTCAATTTAATTGTCCATATTTCCTTTT
Source organism: Artemisia tridentata subsp. tridentata (assembly GCA_021014915.2). Taxonomy (NCBI): domain Eukaryota; kingdom Viridiplantae; phylum Streptophyta; class Magnoliopsida; order Asterales; family Asteraceae; genus Artemisia; species Artemisia tridentata. The sequence goes on from CP139509.1 coordinate 223,665,540, forward strand.
ATTGATGTCTCAAATTAATTGTCCACTTTCCTTATTTAGTAAAAATTAGAGAATCTAGTGGAGGAATATTCCATTTTAGTGGTTGAAAATTAATGTGGCCCCACTTTTATTAAACTTTGTGTTTTCTCTCTCCTGACAAATAAATTGAGACGGAGGGAGTAATAAATATCGATTTTTGATTATTAAAATTGATACGGCGCATTCAAATTTCTAAGCGGCGTATCTATTTTCTGAAAAAAGTCTTATTTAATTTTAAGATACGGCGTATCCAACTTTTTGGATACGGCGCATCGTCTTCTGATATCAGCTAATTTTATTCTTATATCCGTTTCTATATTCGTTGATTTCTCTTCTAGCGAACAAATCCTACTGATGATTTTACCTATGATGACAGATTTTGCTATGGAAGACATGTCAGTGAACGGATATCTTGCTGAGGAACTCTTGCTTTCGAATTCATTCAATGTGCTCATGATCGATACGGATTTATTCTCTTGGGAGAGCCCTCTTGAAGCTGCTTTTAAGGAATTCATGCGTTTATGCAACATTGACAAAGGGGTATTCTCTTATGATGTATTTGTGAGGTACACTGGAGATGAACTGTTGCTCTTATGGCCTATCATTGAACCCAAAGGATTGAACTGGACTACTATCGAAGAAGATGATGGGAAATTCTATCTTGCATACATGGACTCAAACAACGAAAGCTGTGGTGGAGGTAACACCAAAATCTCTTACATGCCTTATTCCGAACAGTACTGGGGATTAAATGAGAACTATCTGGACGATGAAAGAATTTATGCTGTGGCGGAGTTACTATTTCATGGCAGGTTGGTAAGATTGATGGACCTCTCCCTCGATGATTAGCTTGAACTTAAATATGGTAGTCCGAAATTTGCCCCTGCAAATGAAGTCAAGCAGATTATGACTTCATGGTTGACACGGAGTTTTAGGGAGCAATTTAACGAGTTCATGGAGATAAAGAGGAAAATGATTGAAAAGACTTGCTTTGACGTTAACCACGATCCTAACGATGTTGATTTTTCAGAATGGTTGGCTAGTAAGTTTAATAACCATAAGAGCATGGATCGAGCTACTAAGGATGCATTATGGGTATATTGGATAAGAGGTGAAGACGAAGAAGTAGAAAGCGATTATGGGTCGTCACTTCATGATTCAACAATCAATGAGGGGATTGAAGAATTATTCAGAATTGACATTGATGTGTTCGATTATGAGACACCCTTATGCAAGCAATTCAAGGAATTTAACTACCTTCTTCAAGTCGACGACGATGTGCTAACTGGAGATCTACCAGGATTCAAGACTTATGATGATTTCAAAAACACCTGGTACTACGAATGGAATGATCAAGTACCATGGGTTTGGGATAAACCCTGGGAATTTGAGCACATTAATCACACCTGTACACCCTTCGTTTTCAAGGATGGGAGTAGTGTTTGGCTGACCTGTGATTATAAGAGTGACGGAACCTGTAATGGGGGAAGTATTATTGGGATGAAACAGGTTGGAAAAGATGTAACCTTTGAAGATTATGAGTGGTACGATAATGTTGAAGACTGCCCACGAAAAACGGAAGCTTTGCAAGAAAAGGGTAGAATTGAATACTTGAAAGGACTTAAAGGAACATCAAATACTACTTTCTGGGAATGGGTGCATGAACAATTTGATGATTACACGAAGCTTAGTCGACGGCTGCAATGGGAATTGGAAAGAGAGTGGGAGGCAATTCAAGATGATGATAACAATAAGTCATTAATTGATGAACTTGATGACTATTTAATTAAGGATCCTTATTTTAAGTATGTTGATAAAGACGAGGAAGAATTCACCAAAAGAAAGTGTCAACTACTCGGGATCCCTTATAATAAGCCACCCATGATTATTTATGAAAAATTTAAAATCATCAAATATTCTTTGGGACCAGAGGAAGAGTATGTTGCGACGACGACCAAGAGTTATACTAGATTAAGTCGAACGGAAGAAAACGTCGCAGAGCTATACGGGAACATCTTTCGGATGAAGGAAGAAGGATGGACCGTGACAAGAACTAAATAATGAGCTGAACGTGAGTCTAACTTGAAGACTCTGGAATAAAGACAAGTGCTTACCGGGAGACAACCCGGATTTATCTTTTAATTTTCTGTTTTGTGTCGAGTCAGTCAGGCCGCAAAGGATACGGCGCATCTCAATCCTGAGATGCGACGCATCTCCTGCAATGGTCATATCTTTACTTTTCTGCATTTTTACTTTTCGACTTTAAAACTTTTTATCAGTTTATTTTAATGCGGCGCATCCCTGGTTAAGGATGCGGCGCATCTTTTATTCTGATCCGTATTTATTCCAGGCTCGATACGGCGTATCTTCTTCAATAAGATACGGCGCATCGACTGACCTGATGATTTTCATTTTTAATTTTTATGTTTTATTTTTTCCTAACTACTAATGTATTATGCAAGTTTGAACCTTTCTTACCTTAGGTGTGTTTTAAAGCCTTGGTGGTATTATAGATTCCTGCATTTCCTGTGGATACATCGAATATGAAGCTTAAACGTTCTAATCCACAAGAAAGATGATTTTTGCTCTTATACTAATGGAGGATCATACCGAGCAAATCTCAGGGGAGTTTTTTCTGTTCTAATTCTTTTATTTTCCAGTTTTTAACCTTTGATACAAACAACGAGGACGTTGTTTAACTTAAGTGGGGGGATTGGAGAATTAGAACACTTAACACTTACTTGTCCTAAACTTTTCAAAATATGCTTAAAATGTGCTTAATATATCAAAACTTTAAATTTTTTTTTAGCATGTTTTTGTTTAAAGTCTAAGTTGCATAGCTGCACACATGACGTTATTTTCAAAAATTGTGATTTTTCAAAATTCACAAATCTATGAGTGTGCCGGTGACTTGTAAACTTTAGAACTTGGCTTGTATACTATTCGAGACCACCATAATAAGTATTATTTTATATAATTGGAATGACTTGTCTAAATTGATAAATTTCTAGGATTACACCCAAATAGCCTTTATATGTTATGTGTTATTAGCTAACTACACTGGTTAGTTAACCCCTGTATAAACCCTTTTGTTACTCTCATTTTTAGAGTAAGATACCCCTAGAAAAACACTCAGAGCCATTCCTTTCGTTTCTTACACCTTTGTTAAAATGTTTCGTTACACCTTAAACCTTAGCCTACCCTGTAGATTAAAATCCGTGGTTGGTTAATTGCTTTAGGCAAAGTGTGTTTCCTTACATTTCCTGTGTTCGCGTGCGTAATTCATTATCTATGGTTAGGTCGGGAAATTGCACAATGCAATTGGAGTGAAAGTAAATATTGTATATCTTTGAGTTTATTTTTCGTGTGTTTACTACTTTCACTATTACCGTTATTTCTGAAGTTATGAAAAGTATGGAATAATTATCCAGAATTATCATTATAGTGATGTGGTGAAATTTTACACATCTATGTTGATGTCAAAAAAAAAAAAAAAAAAAAAAAAAAAAAAAAAAAAAAAAAAAAAAAAAAAAGTTGGAAGATTGATAAACCAACGATGTAAAGTTATGTAAGTGGTCGATATCACCACTAGTTGTTGTATATTATATCTATGGATTGAATGGGAGTTGGCAGTTATGGGAACGTCAACTAAGGTTTATTCTTTGATTAAGATCTTGTTGAGTATAATTCGTGTCTACCTAAAGCGTGTGTTTCAAGTGTTAAAGCGTGAGTTATTCAATGATATGAGTCTTATTCATGAGATGGTTGGGATAGTGATTAACCACACTTAGGATTTTAATTTATTTGTTTTGTTTATTTTTTTTTCGTTTTACACCAATTTATACCCCAAAAATTATCCATACCCTTTATTATTCTTTATCCAACCAAACCTTTGATTTATTGAGATTAGGGATTTGAGCAATCTTAAGTATCGTAGTCGTGGATTCGGCTATGTATTTATGATTTTGTCGCCCTTTTTGATATATTATTATTGGTGAAGTTTGGACCTATCTTTAGCCTATTCGAGTTAAGGATTTGAGCAATTGCAAGTATCGTGTTCGTGGATTCGATCATGTATTTGTGATTTTGTCGCCTTTTCTGGAATTTGAGATCGATAGTGATTAAGAAGAGTAATTAACCCTTAAACCTCAAAACCCTTTTTACCGCTTTAGACTTGTTATTCCTTGGCTTTAGTGGGGGAGATGTGTATACTTGCCAAGCTTATGATAGAATATTCGTCACGACTGGACAGTTAAACGATTAGATTTACTTTTATCGAAATATTTTATTCTACTTCTAATTCGTTAAGTGTTTGGTTGTGTGATTATGGGAAAAGACGAATACATGCTTAAATATAAAAATAAATCCTAATATCTTTTAGGATACATTTTCATAAGATTAATTCTAAGGTTTACTTGGGGACAAGTAAAGTTCAAGTGGGGGGATATTTGATAAACTCAAATAAGTACATTTTATTACTATCATTTATCCTATTAATTTGACTTGTTTTATTATATTATGTATGAGGATTGATACTTAATCGTTTACTTTTGTAATTCTCAGTTGAAAACAAGCATTTGGTGAAACTTGGCGATTTTGGACTAATTATGGGGCAAAACATGCAAGAAGTTAAGAGTCTACTGAAATGTACAAGATCAAGACTAATCTGCTCCAGATGCGCCGCATCTCACTTATGACATGCGCCGCATCACTATCAATATTTCACCAGATACGATCCAAGATACAAGAGGACATGCGCCGCATCTCACTTATGACATGCGCCGCATCACTATCAATATTTCACCAGATACGATCCAAGATACAAGAGGACATGCGCCGCATCTATAAATGGAGTTACGCCGCATCTTCTGGCGGTGTACGAATATTTCTGAATATTATAATCTTGGACCCCACGCGAAGTTAAGTCAATGCGCCGCATCTACCTACTAGATGCGCCGCATCTTACCCTCAGACAGAAACTATAAATACCCCAAGACCAGATGAATTTCGAGACACATATTATATACGAAAACCGAAGTACAGAAACCAAGGACGAATTCAGTCGAATAGCGAGCACAAGACACACTCAAATCAAAGATACAAGAGCTGTAAGAAGGTGCTGCATGTGTTTAATTCATTAAGTAGTTTTGTTTTATTGTGTTAGTAAACTTTAATTCATCAAGATTGGTGGCTTGTGTAATGTGACAACGGAAAGATTGCACTCCCTTAAAACTGCTTTCTCATTAATTAAAGTTTATATGTTGATGTCATTGGTGACTTTTATTAGTGCATTGATAACCTCTGTGTCTAGCTGAGCGTTGATCGGGTCGCCATGCCTCTGCCCTCGCCTATTTATTAGATCGCCTATGCATTCTATGGTCTGTAGAAAAGTAGGAGAAAGATAAATAGGATAGTCATAAGTAATCATTAAGGGTTTACTCGCCGATAAGATTAGAACCAACGAGAAAGGACTTAATCTCGGTGCGTTGCATCGAACTATACACTTCATATAACACTAGCAATAAAACAAGTGACAAACTACTTATCATAAGGACAACCCTCTTATTGTCTCGAGTATTTATCTGTGTATGTGTGTGCTATTCGCTGATTCGTGCCTATTGGTTTAGTTTATTATTTAATTGCAACCAAATCGTGCCAGTCTCTCAGGCTGAACCCCCTTGCGTTAGATTAGGTTGTATAGCTAACTTAATATATTAAAATACTGATTAGAATAACTAGATAATACGTTCCACTCTTAGTGATCGACACTCTACTTACCATTATATTCATACTGACCGGGTACACTGCTCGTTAAGTATGTGTGTTATTGATAAGTCGGCTAAATATAAATTTAAAACTTAAGTAGGCATTAATACTGCTAAACCACAACGACACATCGCACGCATCAAATACGATCACGAACTTGTCCAAGTACGGCTTGCATACTCGGTTCATTAGATCCATGAACACTGCTGGTGCATTGGTAAGACCAAATGGCATTACTCGAAACTCATAATGCCCGTACCGTGTTCGAAAAGCTGTTTTGGGTATGTCTTCATCTCTAACTCTTAACTGGTGGTATCCGGATCTCAGGTCGATTTTTGAGTAAACACTCGATCCTTGTAGTTGGTCAAATAGATCGTCAATCCGTGGTAATGGGTATCGATTTTTCACCGTGAGTTTGTTCAACTCTCTATAATCAATACACATTCGGAATGTTCCATCTTTCTTTTTGACAAACAGGACTGGTGCTCCCCAAGGTGATGAGCTGGGTTGGATGAATCCTTTATCTGACAGTTCTTTCAACTGCTCAGATAATTCCTTCATTTCGGAAGGGGCTAGTCGATATGGTGCTTTTGCAACGGGTGCTGCTCCAGGCACTAACTCGATTCGAAATTCTACTTGCCGAATTGGTGGAATACCTGGCAAGTCTTCAGGGAACACTTCTGCAAACTCATTTACAACTGGCACTTCTTCTAGTCATTTTTCTTTTTCTTTCGATTTATCTTCCGTTACTTGGACCAAAAACGCGTGACATCCTTTGTTTATGTATTTCACCGTTTTGATGTACAAGATGATATTGAGTTGGGTTTTATAGTGGTCACAACGAACAGTGAGCGTTTCATTGTCTATGGGGATTTGGATAAATTTTTCGTCGCAGATGATCCGGGCACAATGTTTGGATAGCCAATCCATGCCCACAATTGCGTCAAAGCTTCCAAGTTGGATGGGCATGAGATCGATTGGAAATGATTTGTTTTGGAGGGTTAAGGTGCAGTTTTCAAGTACGGTGTTGGTGTTTAACAATTTTCCGTCGACTATTTCAATTTCGTATGAGGTATCTAATTCTACAGGCGCGATATTAAGCAATAAAGCAAATGAAGTAGATACAAAGCTTCTATCGGCTCCAGAATCAAATAATATTTTAGCACTATGTTGATTCAGTAAGAAAGTACCTGTAGTGACGTTGGGATTCTGTGGTGTGTTTCCATTTCCAAGTATGTAGGCCCTCCCGCGGGTAACATTGTTGGAGTTCTTTGGGCAGTGACTCTTGTAATGACCCGTTTCACCACAACCGTGGCACTTCACTGCTATTGGGTGTGCGTTTGCCCCTGTGGCCCTGCAGTCCTTGGTCACATGGCCTATTCTTCGGCAATTTCCGCAAACAGCGGTGCAGGGTCCGACATGATGCATCTTACACTTGTTACACTGGGGTTTTGTCCCAGCATACATTTTTCCTTCAGTAGGTGCAGCCACATAAGCCCTGGCGGCTTCTTGTCGGCGGTTTTGTTGCTGATGTCTATCGTTTCGGCTTTGCTGGTAGTCTCTGTTGCGGTTGCTTTGGTCATTGTTGCAGTAGCTCCTGTTGTGATTGTAATAACTGTTGCTGTTCCGGTTGCTGCTGCCATGGTTATCATAGTTTCTCTTTTGTCCAATGACTGTGGAGTTAGAACCTCGTTTAAGCACTCGACTCATCATTCGCTGAGCAAACACGAATGCGGCTTCGAGGGTTTTTGGGTTTGATGCGGTAACATCTCCCTCAATACTTGAAGGTAGTCCTTCCACATATTTTTCCAACATCTTTTCCAAGTCAGGTACCATGTGTGGACACAGAAGAGATAATTCTTGAAACCTTCGGTTGTATGCACTGACGTCATTGTTTTTCACCACTAACTGGTGAAATTCATCTTCAAGCTTTCTGACCTCTGTCCGAGGACAGTACTTTTTCAGCATTTTATTCTTCAGTTCGGTCCAGGAGATTTGAAATGCTGCTTCGGTACCCATTATTTTGACAGTAGCATTCCACCAAGATAGTGCATCTCCCCTTAAGGTTCCAGTGGCAAAAGTGACTTTGTTGTTTTCTGCGCAGTTGCTTCTCATGAATACTGTTTCCATGCATTCAAACCACTGGGCTAACTCTGTCACTCCTTCTACGCCTCTGTAGGTGGTTGGTTGGAAACTCACGAATTCCTTGTAAGTGCATTTACGTGGTGTAGATGCCTCACTTTCAGTTGTTGCTCCCATGGTATTGCTTGAGCGGTTTGCTGCATCGGCATCGCGTGCAGCGGCGATACCAGCATCAATCATCCTCCGAACCTCCTCAAGCGTTAGTGCTACGGTATGGTTGGTAGTTTCGTGTTCGCTATGTTCCATTTTCTATTAATGTTACAAGAATACAGATTTAGAATTTGGATAGAATAGCTGAGTATATGCACAATGTAATCATGGTGTGAAATGGTGATTAAATTGAATATTTTCCACCATTACGATGTCTCTTTAATTTATCCATTTACGGATATGAGATTGTTAAGGAACAATCAATTTAATCATACAAACTGAAGTTCATCAATTTCCTCTTCATATCACCATATTATATGTGTTCAAGTTTTTACAATATTTACACGATTAGAGAATCATAATAATAACAGGTAACATCATGACATGTCTGGATACAATTACAATACATACGAACAACCATAATACATAAGTTAACAGATATATAGTACATTACTACCAACATTACAACATTAATAACTTGATCAGTTGAGTTATACAACAAAACGATACAAGAGTCTTTATTAATCGTCACATGCGGCAGACTACAATGTCTCAAACTATACAACATGCTAACTATGTCTACTGATCAGGTCTATCCGTACGCCTCGTGAGCTCTGAGATCTGGTCTCTGAGTCTCTGTATCTCAGCCTGATGTTCCATCTGTATATCTCCCATGACTCTCTCCAATGTGTCAGCTCTACGCTGTGCCAGGTGAGCCTCCCAAGCTAAGTCCTGTCCCTCTCTACGTATGGATATCGCGTGGGAACGGGTATCTGCCAAGTCTGTCTGCATCTGTCTCAAGCACTGCTGTACCACTGCTCTGTTGGAAGCCAACCTATGCAGAGTGTCACTGATAGTCCCTGGGGAATCCAATGGTACATGGTCGATCATCCAAAGAAGCGAATCAATCTGCTCTCCGTGACTCTCGAGTCGTGTCACCACTGTAGATGGTATAAGGGTGTGGGTGACTACTGGTCTAAATCCTTCCCAAGCATCATGGGTCCGAGCTGGGGAAGTGAAACCAGCAGGATAAGGCAGTGATGGTGAGGATGGGTGTATTTGGTCCGAGATGCGGGGTCGACTCGATGAGGGAATATCCTCCGCAGGAATAGGGTCCTGCTGACAAGGTGGCAGTGGGTATGTCTGAGTACATGTATCAAATAAATGGTCAGGGAATAGGGATGGTGCAGTCTGATAGAACTCTACTGGTGTATCATCTGCAGGGAGCCATTGCTGACTCTCATAGTACAAGTCGTCAGGGGGTGGTATATAGAAAGGAGAGTAGGTGTCATAAACAAAATGTGGTGGTAACGTAGGTGCTGGCAAAGCTGGCACATGGGGGTCCTCCAATAAAGGTATGGCGGCGGCTCCACCCTCCACGAAGGGCTCGATCGCGTCAGGCACGACCTCTGGTGCTAAAGTACCAGGAAGTATGGGGGACGTGACTAATGCTAGTGATCCCTCGGAGTCCGGCTCCGATGATACACTAAAGTGGGTGATGAATGACATGGTACTGTAATAATCCATATATGGTAAAATAAGTAATTACTAACATTAAGTGGTGTAATGTAAGCATAAGATGATCTAGTTGTGCACAGTAACTATCAGGTATGTAGAGACTTATATAAGATAATCCTATTGTATAACATACCGATCGCGGCAGCAAGCAGACATGGAGGGCTTAAGGTAACATGGTGTATAATTAATTTGTTTGAAAAATGTAGTTATAGTCCAACATTTAAAAATATTTGGTTCTCTATAACCGAAGCTCTGATGCCAATCTGTAACACCCCCAAATTTTAATTATAGCAGCGGAAAATTTATTTGGGTGTTACCGTGAGGATCGAAAACAAAATCATAGAAAAACAGCTTGAGAAGGCATTTTTAATTTACATAGGTCCATAATACAAATTCAGTTACAAAGCGTTACATCAGAGTGCTAAGGTTTCTCCAAAGAAACATCATTTTAACTGAATTACAACTTTATTTTACACCATTATTTAGGATAGGGTACGCCTGCTCCATGCCTTGCCTTGCTCCTCTAGTTTCCTGAGATACATGCTTAAAAGTCAACATAATGTTGAGTGAAATCATGGAGTTTGAAATTTAAATATCAGTTCGATTCACAAGTAGGATTGTATTGGAGATACAATCAGTTTAAAAGTTGATATCGCAGTTCATATATTGCCCTAAGTCTCATGACACGCAAACGTTAACAAAGTACCGCATAAACGGAGGTGTTCATCAAATTAATGATGAAGGTTTTGCCCTCGTGTAATAGGTGATTTGCCAATTCCTATTTCTCTCAAATATAATGCATCGCGACTAATACGACTAGCAAAAAGCATTCCGTCCAAGTATTAGTGGGATAGGTCGTCAGCCTCTAATAGATCTATTCATTATATTCGCGTTCACCACAGTGATTAATGGCTCATGATAAAAGGGTCTTGTGGCAATAAGGTAACTTAGGCATATATCAAGTCAGGTAGCATACAGAAAATACTTGTGATCTGTTTATAGCATGTATCCCCCTCACGGAGTTTAAGAAGTATAAAGAGTTTAAAAAGTGAGGCCATGACTCACCTTAAGCGTTACTGGTGATGGTGAAAATAAACTCAGAGGTGATTATAACAACTTCGATATGGAACCTGGTAAATATATAAATAACTGAGAATCTGACTAATTTCTAGTGGTGTTTGTGTATGAATGGTGGATGATGATTAACTAATGATATACAACGATCTGATCGTTGAAGGTGAAGGTGTTATTTTCAGAATGTTGCTACATATATGATTATGGTGCTCGTGCTCTCGTAAGATCATATCTTCAAAGAGTAATTGAATTGTTATGAAATATTAACATGAAATATCTCTAACGTTACTAAATATCGAAAATTAACTAATATGCAAACAGAATGCGTAAAAATGCATATGAGATATAAGGGTGGTGCAAAAATGAAAAATAAAATAAGAATGACAAGTTATAACAGTTGGTCCTTTTTCTTTCCAGATTTTACATCTTCTACCCTAACCGTGGTTTGCGTTACGTCGTTAGTCCTTGTCCAGTCCATAGTCCAAAATAGTCCAATAATTGTCCATATGCCCATACACGGCTTGGAGTTCAATGATATGTCAATTTAAGTCCTATACAAACTGTTTTCACAGCTTCAGTCCATATGTTTCAATGTTTGGCAGTTTTAGTCCTTTTGGTTAAGTCGCGTTACATTTTTAGTCCAAAAATGACAAAAAGGTAAAGAAAATTATGGCTATTCTTTCTAAGGCTTATTTAAGTAATTTTTAACTTATTTTAACTGCTTATTCGATTTATTGCTTATTTTTAATGTAATTGGGCCTTTAACGATTCATTTAAGCGGCCCGTTAAAAATCTAGAGGCGGAGGCATGTAAACTGTTTTGGCCTTAAACTTGGGCTATTTTTAGGATTCTGAAAATATATTACATGGGCCTGTTGGACCTTCCTATCGTAAAGTCTTGTTGGGCTTTGATTTGGCCCAACCGAATAGTTAAAGATTTAGTTTTCTGGAAATTAAAAGTTTGACACTAGCGAGTATTATATAGATGGCTTAAATTCGAACGTGTAAAGGAGTTTGTAAGGTCGAAGTTGAAACACGAAAAATATAGTTTGCTAGGTGTGCTATCGAGCTGTACAAAAATATCTATATGTTACTTTCAGGAATTCGAAATAAATGGTTCATGAGTTGGGCTATGTCGGTGTGCTTTTTCCGGTTTTAAAACACTTAGTTTATTTTTGCTTACTTTCCAAAATGTTCGGTCGAGTAGTACTCAAAATGGTTCATTTTAAATGTCGAGATGAGTTTATGAGTGGAATCTTGAAATACGAAAAATGTTCTAGGCCATGTAGACTATCGAAAGGTGTAAAAATTTACATACGTTATATGTATAATTACGAAGTAGTAATAGAGTGAAATAGGCGGTTTGAAGGAGTTTTCAACGGGTAAATCATTTAGTCTCTTTTTAACATTTTCTAACGTGTTAGCCATAACTGTATACGTCTCATAGTTAAGATACTTGATGAGGTTTTTGTGTCCATATTTATTAAGTATGTAATCTTCTTGTACTTGTGGTTCGTTCTATTCGTCCGGTGTTATGCTAAGTCGAGTTAGAGGTGGGTAAAGGTTATTAGGGTCGTGTAAGATCTTTCACTTATATATACATTTCGATATTTAGTATGCATGAAATGATATTATTACATATGAGAGTGGTTCGTGCGAGGTGATTGTTAAGGCTTCCAAATGGAACTCGTTACTTTACATGGTTTCTTTAAATGTCTTATGCATGCAAAAACCTAAGCGTGACAAGCTATACGTTCTAATGAAAATGATGCATGAACTGTGATCGTGCACGTTGGTGATCTCATGTGATTTTTATGGTGAGTTGATTTATCATATCATTCTTTACTTTAATCTAACGACTACATGCTACTAGATAAATAGAGTGTGTTCGAGCTTAATGAGTGCATGCATGTGATAAGTGAGTGATATCCATGTGTAAAGAATGAAGAGAAAGTTCATACCACACCTTTAGAAAGGTGGTGAAGAGTACTGGGGTTGTTCGAATGATGCACAAGAAGAGGCAGTGAACTCGAAAAGGTTTTATGCGCTTTGACTCCAACTAGTTTTGCTTCCTATCCCCACGACAGAAAGGTTCTTATTCTAGTAAGGGAATGTTTTGAGGGTGATAGAATAGGATAGGTAGGTAGAGAGAAAGGGAGATTGGATGAGTGATTTTTATAGGCAAATATTACACACGTTCTCTATTGTTCTAATCATTGAAAGTTACTGTTTGAGGTGGACACCTAAGTGTCTTTGCTGTCCAAGGTTGAGTGTAGATTTGAGAGTGGTAGTTGAGGTTTGTATTCTAGTTCTTGGAGTTTTGCCTTATTCGGTTTCTATTGATTTGTGGCACAATATTTATACTAGCGAGTTGCATGTTATGTACTGTGTTTTAGTTCTCATTTGAAGTATTAAAATAAGTTAGGAATATAGTTGAAAAGTCATAGGAAGAAGTGGGGTGCGATTTGGTTGTGTTTCGTGGCTTATTTTTATAAGCTTGAGTCGAACATGGGACAACTAAAATGGGTTTTGTTACTGTGCGAGTACTTGATATTCCTAGCTGGGTTTTTGCATTATGGTAGTTAGTTGGGTGGTGCATTCGAAAGTATAACAATATGTAAAAGGTTACGTTCGATATTTGAAAATACAAACGGGTTTTTGGAGGGTATTACCGATCGGGTTAAAAAGAGGAGCAAAGGAAAGAAATAAAGTAAAGTGGTGTGGTGATTTGGGTTGTGTAGTTCGTTGGGTTTGGTGGAATTAGTGGGCCGAATATTTAGGGTCCAGTTGGTTTGGTAGTTTAGGATTTGTTTTAGTGTTTGTAGTTAAGTTTTTAGTTAAGTGTATTTGGTGATATTAATTATAGTTAAGTGTAGTGTAATAAATATGTTAACTTTTATTGTGAGTGTTGTCACTTGTAGTTGATCTTGAAAATGTGTTGTTGCGTGAGAATTATTATCTCGAGTTCGGTGTATACAATCTATATATATATATATATATATATATATATATATATATATATATATATATATATATATATATATATATATATATATATATATATAATGCATCGATATTAATAAACGATAATAGAAAAGTTCAAATTTTCCCGTAAAAATGGGCTTTATTAAATGACAATACAAGGTTATCACTAATCATTAAGATTAACTACAAGGGTTTTTCGTAGAATCCTACAATTGTCGCCATAAGAAAGAACATGGAGGGGGAAATTCTGGAGGAAATTCCAACCAAGCAAACCATGTGGAATCTCCAACAGAATTTGCTGGAGTAATTGAAGCCTTCTTAACCACAAATAATGTTGATTGGTGGTTTGATACTGGTGCAACAAAGCACATATGTAATTCAAGAAGGATGTTTGTATCTTACCAAAAGGTGAATGAAACTGAACCTATGTTCATGGGGAATGGAACTTCTTCAAAGATTGAAGGAAAAGGCAAAGTCATATTGAAGTTGACTTCTGGAAAAGATCTTGTGCTCTCAAACGTGTTGCATGTGCCTAACATCACCAAGAATCTGATTTCTGGCCCTATTCTTAGTAATAAGGGATTTAAACTTGTATTTGAATCAGATAAGTTTGTAATTACCAAGGGTGGTGTGTATGTAGGAAAGGGTTACCTTGATCAGGGACTCTTTAAACTAAGTGTTGTAACTGATGACAATGTTATTAATAATAATAACGCGGGCACTAGCACCGCTTCTGTGTACATGATTGATCCTTCTTACTTATGGCATTCTAGATTAGGCCATGTTAATTTCCGTTCCTTGAAAAGAATGATAAACTTAGGCATGTTGCCTAAATGCACAATGGATAAAATATCCAAGTGTGAGATATGTGTTGAATCTAAATACACAAGTCATTCACACAAATCTGTAGAAAAATCAAATGAAATACTTGGTTTAATCCATACAGATTTATGTGATTTCAAAGCAACACCATCAAGAGGAGGAAAGAATTATTATATTACTTTCATTGATGATTGCAGCAAATTTTGTTATGTGTACTTAATAAATACCAAAGATGAAGCCTTGAATATGTTTAAGACATATAAGGCAGAAGTTGAAAATCAACTAGACAAAAAGATCAAAATTCTAAGGTCTGATAGAGGAGGAGAATATGAATCCAATGACTTTGCTGAATTTTGTTCTACTTATGGTATTGTACACCAAACTACAGCCCCATACACCCCACAACAAAATGGCGTGGCTGAACGTAAGAATAGAACATTGAAGAACATGATTAATTCAATGTTAATTACTTCAGGGGCTCCTCATAGTCTATGGGGTGAAGCATGTCTTGCTGCAAATATAGTGTTGAATAAAATTCCTCATAAGAAGAGTGACAAATCTCCATATCAATTATGGAAAGGAAAGCAACCTTCTTATAAAAGGATGAAAGTGTGGGGTTGTTTGGCAAAGGTTCAAATACCTTTACCAAAGAGAACCAAACTTGGACCAAAAACAGTTGATTGTGTTTATCTCGGTCCAGCAAAGAATAGTGCTGCTTATAGGTTCCTGGTTTACAAATCCAATGTAGAGGACATAAGCAACAACACAATTATAGAATCTGCTGAAGCAGATTTCTTTGAGAATATCTTTCCTTATAAGGATAAAGAGAAACAAATCTCAAATTCAAGGAAAAGAGTATTAGATGATCTATTGTCTCAAGATCAAAGAGACAACAATTCTGAGGTTCAACAAGAGAATGATGAACCTAGAAGAAGTAAGCGTGCAAAAGTCTCTAAAGACTTTGGACCAGATTATATGACCTATATTGTTAATGAAGAACCACAAACATATAAGGCTGCTATGGATTCATCAGAAGCACCTTATTGGCAAGAGGCTATTCAAAGCGAGATAGACTCAATTGTGCATAATAATACATGGAAATTGGTTGATCTACCTTCGGGACATAAACCCATAGGCCATAAGTGGATCTTCAAAAGGAAACTAAGACCTGATGGTACTATAGAGAAGTATAAGGCTCGTTTAGTAGCAAAAGGATACCGTCAAAAAGAAGGTCAAGATTTCTTTGACACTTACTCCCCGGTTACAAGGATAACCTCTATAAGAACGTTAATGGCAATAGCAGCAATTCACAACCTGATTATACATCAAATGGATGTGAAAACTGCGTTCTTAAATGGTGAATTAGATGAAGAAATCTATATGCAACAACCCGAGGGGTTTGTTGTCAAAGGTCAAGAGCATAAGGTATGTAAATTGATTAAATCTCTTTATGGCCTTAAACAAGCTCCAAAGCAATGGCATGAGAAGTTTGATAACACTCTATTATCGAACGGCTATCAAATAAATGAATGTGATAAATGTGTCTATGTTAAACAATACAAAAATGCATTTGTCATCATTTGTTTATATGTAGATGATATGCTAATCATGGGTACAAATATGGATGTTATAAACCAAACTAAGAAAATGCTTCATTCTTCATTTGATATGAAAGACATGGGAGAAGCAGATGTCATTCTTGGTATAAGAATTCAAAAGAATTCTAATGGATACATCCTTACCCAATCTCATTACATTGAGAAGACCCTTAAGAAATTTGGGCACTATGATGATAGACCGGTTGTAACTCCCTTTGATCCTAAGGTTCAACTCAAGAAGAACAAAGGACAAAGTGTATCTCAGTTACAATATACACAAGTACTAGGAAGCTTGATGTATATAATGAACTGTACACGACCAGATTTGGCATATAGTGTAAGTCGACTTAGTCGATACTCACATAACCCTGGGAGAGATCATTGGGATGCACTAGTAAGAGTGCTTCAATATCTTAAGCATACAATGGCTTATGGGTTACATTACACTAAGTATCCTCCTGTATTAGAAGGATTTTGTGATGCCAATTGGATTTCCAACCATAATGAAGGAAAGTCCACAAGTGGCTATGTATTTACACTTGGAGGGGCTGCTGTATCATGGAAATCGTCTAAGCAAACTGTGAATACCAGATCAACAATGGAAGCAGAATTTGTAGCCTTAGACAAAGCTGCTGAAGAAACAGAATGGCTTAAAAGCTTTCTAGAGGGTATTCCCTTGTGGCCAAAACCTGTGACTGATGTGTGTATACATTGTAATAGTATGGCTGCTCTTACCAGAGCAAAGAATCAAATCTATAACGGCAAGTCAAGACATATAAGACGTCGCCACAATACGATAAAGAACTTGTTAAGAAATGGAATCATTTCCATCGACTACGTTAAGTCAAAGGAAAATTTAGCAGATCCTTTGACAAAAGGCCTTTGTAGAGAACAAGTCATATTTACATCGAGGGGTATGGGCTTAAAGCCAACACAATTAGTGACTACTCGGCGGAAACCTAACCTAGCAAAATTGGAGATCCCATGGTCTAGGTTCAATAGGAAAACTAGTTGAGGAAAACTCAAAAGTACTAACACACAGGTATGCCCATTCCTAAGATGATTTTTGTGTGTGTTTTTCCGTTGATGATTGAGGGCTGAATTTTAATTCTTAATAATGCTAATGGCTTTTCACAGTGGAATACTACGGAATATTCTTGATTAGCGTTACCTATACGAGATTGATGTGGGGTCGCATCTTTGGGAACCAGATGGCTAAGTTCTCTAAAATTCTCATGAATAAGGATATGTTCACGACCGAAATGAACACAACGGTAAGAATCTGTTATTACATAAATATGATATGTGTGATACTTATTGTCTCGATTTACTACAAAACGTGGCTAGTTCAAGACTTATGTTCACTATCCACAAAGTAGATCCGATATGTACTCATTAGGATAGGTTCAAGTTCAAAAGACACCTAATCTAATGCATGTCATATTACATTTGATGAAAATAGAATAATAAGTAATTGCCTTATTTTCTATTCAAATGTGGGGTATTATTGATGTTTGAATAGAAAATGTGGGGTATTGTTGGAACATTACTTATTATTGTTTTGTTGTTTTTAGTGATTGCCACGAATTAGAGATTAGTGACAGTTTTTCTGTCGGTAAACCGTCACTAAACCGTCTCTAATTAACCATCACGAAGGTAAAGACGTGCCTAATCGCAATGGTGACGGTTAGATCTATTAAAAAGGCATCATTGAGCGAACCATCGTGACTGTTTGAACCAGTGGCAGTTAGCGACGGTTATTCTGTCGCTAGGTCGTCGCTAAAGCGTCACTAATTCTGAACCATTGTGACTATTACGAAAAGAAGCGTCTCTAAGGCCATTTGAAGGGGTATTGTGACTGTTTTGAAGGGTCACCATGTGCCTATATATAGAGGACGAATTTTTCACTTTGGAATCATCAAAAACACAAAAACATCATTCATTTTCATCATTGTAACATAACCGATTCGCTAGATTCAAGTTTCATACTTGATTTGATTGTTGTATCCTCTAAACAGTTCGTACTAGATAGGGAGAATTTCTGTTTAAGGACACTGCAAATTGCAGGCCTCAATCTGTTGTTGTAATCTTACGATTTTATACAAAGAAATTTGTATTACGTTTATTTTATTCCTAACAACATCAACTCTATACACTCGTGGGTGTTGACTGACCATTCACAATAAACAACCCCAATCAATGTTTAGCTGTTTCTTACTAACCGAAAGTAGTTGGGATTAAACCAGGACCCAATTTGATAATAACATGACTTGATCAGTAGATAAAATTATAAGAAAGACACCAAAACTAAAATAAAAGATCATTTATGTCACATCATAAAGATGTAAAACTTGACTTAAAAGGTATGTATAACCCTTAAACTTTTCATCTGATAACTTTGATGTTTCTATTGCATTTGACTTGCGGAAGAAAAAAGTCTACTTCACCGTATTCATTGTTAGATACTTAGATGATCCTTTTGTTGTACGGGTATGTTTGGTCAAAGCTTGTGAGAGTTTATAGGAGCTTAAGCTTTCAAGATAAGTCAGTTTTATAGGGAAAATGTTTTTTAAAGGGTACTAATCTTTCAAATTCGGTCTTCTTGAGGTACTTTGTGACATTTTTGCCCTTCAAATTATTAAAACTCCTATTAGTTGAGAGGGGTAAAAATGTCACAAAATACCTCAAAAAGACCAAATTTGAAACATTAGTACCCGCATAAGGAAAAAATTTTGTTCGATGTCCAGAAAAAGAAATAGTAGCAAGTATGATACATTTATAAAACATTTGTCCTAGTTTATAATAGGAGCCTTGTTTGGCGCATAAGCTTATAGGAGCTTTTAAGGCTCATAAGTTCTTTTTTGAGCAAGGCTCATAAGTTCTTCGAAGACAAGTTACATAGAAGAAGCTTGAGCTTTTGGTATGATAACTCCGACTTCAGCTCTCATAAGCTCTAGCTTCTCGAAGCTACACCTCCGGCATAACAACTACTTTTGCCGAACATACTCATAGGAATATTACCATCAACCTCAAAAAAGGAATTCTTCGTGTTAGTGGATTATATTATGACTAGGCTCATTGTCTTAGGGGCTGTTTATTTTTTGCTTAATGGTCTGATTGGATACATTTCTTAATGTAGACAAAAAGTTATGTTGTTTCTTTTTTGCTTATTTCAAAGATAGTGTCTGGTCGTAGAAGCCCTCCAAAATACCCCATGTTTACAAACAGGATCCTAAATCCTAACAAACACATATCATGCTCCATCAGTTTACACAATTGTTTTCTCCTTTCAAGTTTAAACTCACAGTCCCATCCCTCCCAAGTCCCAAGTAAATCTTCTTCACCACCTTTCACCGTCGGCACCTTCATGCCGGAGAACACAAACCAATGGCTGGCGGTCCTTAACACTTTTCCATCCATGTCGATGAGGCGATGCTCCGTCCCCATCGACGACCTTTACCACCAGTGCTCCTCCAGTCCTTCCCGTCAATGAACATCTCGCCGGAATTCGTGTGATTACTGTTTCCCGCCGGAGTTCAAGTTGTTTGACTAATTGTTAGTATATGGGTTTTGTTTTCAAGAGTTTGTAAATTAACTTATAAGAATTGATTACCAATGGGGAATCAAGAAATTCAAGTCACAGACCATGAGATAATGAAACCAAAATTTATGAACCATTGAATTTCATTGTCTTCTTGTTATATTCATTTACTGTCAAATGTTATGGATTGTTATTGACTTTTTAATTTTCATGTGATATTTTTATTTAATGCTAAATGCAGACAAAACTATTTATTCAGGAAAAAAAAGAAACAACTTTTGGTTACATGACACCAACTCAAAACAGAACTCATTTTACAAACAGACACATTCTACAACTTTTGATAAATGATGACTACACTCCAACACTTTTGGTTACATGACAACAACTTTTGATAAATGATGACTACACTCCAACACTTCGATGACTTAAGGCTGTGATATACTGACCCTCCCATGTAGGGAGGGTGTGTTGACTTACCGCTGCCGCCGCTTGTACTGTCTGCTTTGTCGACTTGTACATTTTTTAAAAATAGGTGGGACCCATGTGCAGTCCGGTTAGTATGACCCATGACTTATTGCAAAATGCTCTACAAAAGTTATCTGCATGTGCTTGAATGTGACGTAACTTTGATATTCTAATGCCTGTCAATAACCATAATTGGTTGGCATTATGTCACATTATTATCACCTTTTTTTTTTTTTTTTTTGTGGGGTGTTTGGTGATTAATTGTTATATACCTGAAGATTCTTTGGAGATTCATGGTTTCTATAGCTACTTTTTCAGATTTTTTGAGCTATGGTACGTTTAACTTCTTCTTTAGCGATACGACTTTGTTCTCAAGTCTTATTCGATCTTTAGGAGACTCACATATATGTGATCACTTCATCACATCAGTTCTTTCTTATATATAATGTCGACCTTATAAACAAACCATTGTATTTTGCTAGCTTTGCGTTGCATATATATTAACCTTATTTCTTTTCTAAAGTGCCAAACCAGGCAATATGGCTAAGAAGACTAATCGATTTTGGAGAACGAGTATCAAACTTTTTTGTGTATTTTCTGATGTCCTGTGTTGGTTTTCGTTCATGTGAACGTTTAACATCAGCTTTTTCATATACTTAAGTTTTTAAATTTTGTTGGCTAATTGGCGTTTTGTAGGATGAATTCTGGCTTTTGAATATGAACCATTATTAAATTTCAGATTTTTATTGCATTTGACTTGTGAAAAAAAGTCAACTTCACCTTATGTATTGCAGTTTTTATCACCAATACTATCATATTCACTGAAGTTCCATAATAATGCCAAGACCCTTTACTCTTTTTGGTGATTTGGTTTCAGGGTTTTCTCGATTTTCGGTTCTTGGTCACTTTTGCAACAGAGGGGGTCAGTTCGGGTTTAAAGATGTATGTAGTGGATAGCAAAAGTGGAGCGATAGCATGCATGCTGCTAGCGCTCTTTTTTCTAGGAACATGGCCCACCATTCTAACGTTGTTAGAAAGACGTGGCCGGCTTCCTCAACATACATATATTGATCACACAATTACCAATCTTCTGGCTGCTGTCATAATTGCTTTTACACTTGGGGAATTTGGTCATACCAATGATGATACACCCAACTTCCTAGTCCAGCTGTCACAGAATAATTGGCCAAGCGTTCTGTTTGCAATGGCGGGTGGAGTGGTTTTAAGCCTCGGTAATATGCATGGGCATTTGTCGGTTTATCAGTAACCTCGGTGATCTGTGCAAGTATTAGCGTTATTATAGGTATCATCAAAGTCGCCATCATCATATCTTTACATAAACATGGATATAAATAACTATTTTGAAACATATTTAGGTACAACTTTGAATTACTTTATAGACGGAAAAATCAACAGGGCCGAGATACTTTTCCCAGGCGTTGCGTGTTTCTTGATTGCTGTTTGTTTTGGTTCCTTGTTGCATACATCAAACGCCAAACATAATCAAGAAAAGCTTGATAGATTAGAAAGTCCTCACACAAGTGGAAAAGGGTACATCTTCTTTCTTTGAACATGATTCTTTACCAATAGTTTTGGAACTCCTGTGACAAGATTATATGATACTCGACAGATTAATCAGTAATGCATCAAACACGGTTTCAAGTAAGAACTCTTTAACTCCATCTGGCCGACTAATTAACTTTTTGCTGTTGCTCTTGGTTACTAGTTTAATCCTTTTTTTCTGGTATAAGGAAATGATATGGAGTATGGAAACAATAATGTAGATAAAGCAAACGCAGGAACTGCAAATTTTCTTATTGAGCTCGAGAGCCGAAGAGCAATCAAGGTTATGTGACATATGATTTATCAGTTACTCTTTTGTTTTAATAATAAAAAAAATGACTTTGTGTTGTGCTGAACTTTAGCATATTTGTCAGGATTTCAGGTGTTTGGGAAAAGCACTTTGACAGGTTTGGCCATATGTTTATTCGCCGGACTTTGTTTTTTCGGTCTTCACACCGATTTTTAATGTTGCAACCAATGACCAATGGCATACATTGGAGGACGGAGTCCCACATTTAAGAGTCTATACAGCTTTTTTCTACTTTTCTTGCTCATGTTTTGTGATAGCCATAATCTTGAACATAATGCTCCTTTACCGCCCAATGTTCAACTTGCCTCGATCTTCGATTAAGGCATATTTGAACGACTGGGATGGTAGAGGTTGGGCACTTCTGGCAGGTTTTTTGTGTGGTTTTGGGAATGGTCTCCAGTTTATGGGTGGACAAGCTGCTGGTTATGCGGCAGCTGATGCAGTTCAGGTTAGTTTTTAATCTGTATAAGCTTATGTTTCTCCAAATGCATCGTTGTAATTCACAGCGAACCGTGTTTTGTCTAGACAATGTGTTTATGATAGCTATGTTATTCCTAAAAAAAAAAAAAAAAAAAAACAAAAAAAACAAAAAAAGGTTTAAAGGAAATGGGTCGAACATGTTAAAAGTTACAACAGCAAATGTTAAAAGGCGGGAATACTCATAAATCATTTTATCGAGAGACAAGTTCAAAAAACAAAAATCTAGAAATATTAGGTTATAATTTAGATAGTATAACTTTTTATTATATGCCACATTAAGGGGGTGTTCAGGTTTAGCTATTTTAAACTGCTCAAAACTAAGCAGGTACTAACCTGGTTATTTAAAAGTGCTTATTCAATTCAATATAAGCAGATTAGCAGTTTTCTCTAACACTAAAAAAAACGCTTAGTTGCTTTAATATAGATATGATGTAAGCAATCCCAAACACCCTACAGCTATATCTATATATAAACTTAATGAATTTTCAATGTAAGAAGTGCTTCTAGTCAACCCAATATGCTGATTTTGAGTGGTGGTCGGATGCAATACTATGTAGTCCTCTACAACCAACCAATGCAAATTTATAAAAGTATCATTATCGTGTCTATACTTACGTGATGACTGATGAGGTTCTTGTGAATACATTTCAGGCACTTCCTTTTGGGGTGTGCTCCTTTTTGGTGAATACCGCAAATCTTCCAAGAGAACATATGCACTTCTCGCCGGCATGTTATCCATGTTTATTGTGGCGGTTGGAGTTCTAATAGCATCAGCTGGCCACCGGAAGAATTAAAGACATTTCCTCAAACGATCAAAAAGAAGATTTGTTAGACTAGGCAATCACTGCAAATGAACATTGTAAAGGAAACAGGCACCTAAAGTTACAAAGCATAAAAATTTGTTGGTCTGATATCAAAATTGAAACTTGTACATTAGGAATAAGTTAAAGATTCATTACTTGTATTCAGTACATCAGGTTCTTGATATCATGCAATTTCTTTCTTGTCTTTCTTCAATGATGGTATGCATATATTTCATGTTTCCTGGTTTGGTTATATACTTTTTCATGTGAACTAAATGCGAGAAATTACTCTCATGGAAAATCTAAGCACTAAAAAAAGCACATATGGAGTTTATCCTTTAACATTGGGGAATTTAGTGATTATTACATCTAGCTATCAAAAGACACGAGCCAAGTAGCCAGCCAACTTCAGTTAATCTAGTTAAATATACATAAAGTGGTGTTTGTTTGTAGCAAAGAAATGGAATGACATGGGATTTCTTGGACCAAAAGTTTGAAGCATGTTTGGTTCTATATATCGAATCTATGGAATAAACAATTCTCTTATCGACAAATGGTGGTCTTGGTTACTGATATGATCAAGTGGAACTTATTTGTGAATATCTTTTGGATAATTTACTTTATAACTAGTTATTAATATTCAGAAACAGTCCGAAACACTTAAAAGTGATTATTTACCATTTGAAAACGTAATAGTCAGATAAAAAAACGCAAATGCAATACACAAGTCACAAGATTACAATGCCATTCATATTTCTTCAAGAGGCATTAGAATATAGGATGGAATCTATGGGTCACTTTAAGAAGAAACCTAATATATGCTTCATACCAAGTCTAGTTAACTCTTCTCAAATACTGAACCTTTGTCTAATTAAATTCCTTAACCTATCTTTCCAACATTGCAAGAACACGAATGCAATCATGCATTAATGGTGGTTCATGAATGTAGGTATTAACCGGATCATCCAACGTTGCATAGTTTATTGAGGTCCCAATTTTGATGTCTTTTTACTGTTGTCGACAGTGATCACCATCGTATATGTTTGACATACAAGAGCGATACATCTTATGTTTTTTACAGTAGTATATTATTTGTAGAAAAAAAGAAGCTGTCTTCGAAACTTTAGCTTATATTATGTGTTTCTTTTTTAGTAATGTTATTTTTTACACGTTTCAACTACAATTACTTTTGCAAAACCATTCTGTATAAAAATCTAGAACTAGAGTTCATTGAAAAAATGTAACAAACATACAAATAATGAATGATAATATATTTGTGTAGTTTACAGGGTTTTTATAATATTCTTGGTTTTTTGTTACAAAAATGGGTCCATCCATTAAAAGTTAAAACCATTGCGGAGATTCCCCTTGTGTTTGGTTTGAGAGTATGAGAATGAAGGAATGACATTCATTCTTAATATAGTTGTTTGGTCTATGGGTTTGGTTTTTGAAAACGGGTACGAAACTCACAAAAGTAGGCATTTTATAAACCCACCAATGATGGCGGGTTTATAAACCCATTCCTATACCCATATATATAGCCATTCCCATATACAAACCAAACGCCCATCATTCTACATGTGAATGTGACATTAGTATTGTACTATCTTTTTCTTGGTCCCACGATTAGTTGGGTACTTCACTAAAGTGGACTTCTTCAATAACTTATTGCAAAATGGTACACAGATGGTTAACAATTTTGCTTTTGTCATTGTCCATGATTGGTTGGCATTATGTCATATTATTATTTTCTCTTTTTTTGTGGTTGGTATGGTATATACCTAAAGAGTCTTTGGAGATTCATCTTGTTTATTGCAACTTCTTCACATTTTTTGAGCTATGGTAGGTTTTACATTTTTTTGGTCAAGATGCAACTTTATGATTTGTCTCTGTTCATGTGATAAATTTACCAACTTCTTTGTATGATTTAAGTTTTATGCAACAAGAGTCTTCACTTTTGAATTTCAATCCTTGGATTTCAGATTTTTATTGCATTTGACTTGTGAAAAAAGTCAACTGTACCATATAAATTGCAGCACTCAAACTTATATAACCTATCCTAAACATATTCATTCAAGATTCTAAATTATAATGAGATCCTTTTATCTTTATTTTGGTTCCAGGGTCTTCTAGATTCTTGTTTCTTGGTCACTTTTACAACAGAGGGAGTCATTTCGGGTTTGAAGATGTATGTTGTGGATAGTAGAGGTGGAGCAATAGCATGCATGCTGCTAGCACTCTTTTTTCTAGGAACATGGCCTGCCATTCTAACGTTGTTAGAAAGACGTGGCCGGCTTCCTCAACACACTTATCTTGATTACACAATCACCAATCTTCTGGCTGCTGTCATAATCGCTTTTACATTTGGGGAATTCGGCCATACCAATAGTGATATTCCCGATTTCCTAGCCCAGCTGTCACAAAATAATTGGCCGAGCGTTTTATTTGCAATGGGGGGCGGAGTGGTCTTAAGCCTCGGCAATCTTTCAACGCAATATGCATGGGCATTTGTCGGTTTATCAGTTACCTCAGTGATTTGCTCAAGTATTACCGTTGTTATAGGTATCATTATAGTCACCATCATCAGTCTCTTTATAAACTCGGACATAAATAACTATCTTGAAACATATTTAGGTACAACTTTGAACTACTTTTTAGACGACAAAATCAACAGGGCCGAGATACTTTTCCCAGGTGTTGCATGCTTCTTGATTGCTGTTTGTTTCGGTTCTGTGGTGCATACATCCAACGCCAAAGATAATGAGGCAAAGCTTGATATAGTGGAAGATCCTCACATAGGCGGAAAAGGGTATATTTTCTTTCTTTGAATACAATCAATTACAAAGCTAAGTTTGGAACTCCAGTGACATTATTAATACATGATACTTGACAGATCAGTTAGTCACGGAGTAGACACGAATTCAAGTAACAACGCTCTACTCCATCCGGTTCGACTATAACTTTTTAGCTTTTGTATACATGTTTAACCGTTCTTTTTAATTCTCAGGAAAGGATTTGGAGTATGGATCTGGTAATGCAGGGAAGGCAAATACAGGAACTGCCAATTTTCTTATTGAGCTCGAGAGCAGAAGAGCAATCAAGGTTATGTAATACACAATATAATATACATTTAGTGTATGCTGTATACCAGGAAATAAACTCCTTAATTAGGTGTATTAGGGCATTTATTACATTTCTTTTGTTCACATGAGGTGTTTGTCCGTTAAACTGTGCAATTCTGGTTCATGTCCTAACACAAGTCTTGTATGTAAGTCAATGAAAACTCAGTTCCTAAACGTTTGCATTTTCTCATGATTTCAGGTGTTTGGGAAAAGTACTTTGACTGGTTTGGCCATATGTTTATTTTCTGGACTTTGTTGCTCTCTCTTCACACCGCTTTTTAATCTTGCAACGAATGACCAATGGCATACATTGGAAGATGGTGTCCCTCACTTAAGTGTCTACACAACTTTTTTCTACTTTTCTTGCTCGTGCTTTTTGATTGCGATAATCTTAAACATTACGTTCCTTTACCACCCAATGTTCAACTTGCCTCGATCTTCAATCAAGGCATATTTGAATGACTGGGATGGTCGAGGTTGGGCATTTCTGGCTGGTTTGTTTGTGTGGTTTTGGGAATGGTCTCCAGTTTATGGGAGGCCAAGCTGCTGGTTATGCTGCAGCAGACGCAGTTCAGGTTAGTTCGAAGTCTGTATTGTTAAACCTTATTGTGCAACTAAGCAATGCATTATTCTATTGTTCAACTCATTTTAGCATCTAATTCCGTGCATTTGATTGGGAGCATTATTAACTGTGCAATATCTAGCCAAAAGTATTAACTAGGTTGGTATATAATCTAATCCCATGAATGCTAGCTAGACAAACTGCATTGGTAGTTTCCAGTTTACAACTAATCTACGCATCTAATTCCACTTCCAGCAGTAGTGCCCAGATGCAAAACTGAGTAGTGCTGTACACCCACCAATGCATCTGGGTAAATTCTGAGAGTCATGACTATGTTTATGTACCTTATGAGCTTTATTTGAATTCTTTTCAGGCGCTTCCACTTGTGAGTACCTTTTGGGGTATACTCATTTTTGGTGAATACCATAAATCATCAAGAAGAACATATGTACTTCTCATAGGCATGCTTTCCATGTTTGTTGTGGCTGTTGGACTTCTTATGGCGTCATCTGGACATCGAAAAATTAGTGAGATTACCTTGAGATGATCAAAAGGCAAAAATGCTACTTTACATTACATGTTTGCTGTCACTGTATATTCAAAATTGTACAGTAAAAAAACGTACGTAAAGTTACAAATGCATGGAGATCAAAATCAAAAGTTGTGCGATAGATTTCAGTACGTGGGAAGGGGGAGGAGGGGGATATATAGTAAATGGTGATATTGGTTTGCATGTAACTGGTACATCATGTATCTAGATTTGTTCTAATATCAAATTATATGTAAACAAACTCTCATATAACTATCCAATAATCATGAGTACCATGTCTATCTAATCATTAAACTGTATCCAGAACCTAAATTCATCGATCATCTTCCTATTTTCATTATCCAGAGTGGGCAACTGTTTGATTTTGTCTGTATAGGTGAAATCTTCTATTTCATTTGAGCCCCAAGAGCTGATTCATAACGGTAAGACATGCTCCGAGACTGATACTTCTTTGGGAGAGAGAACCGCACAGTGCAGACTGCAGACAGATGAATTAAGTTATCATGCACCTTGATCAGGATAACTAACTAGTAACATCCCTTAATACACAAAGTAGCATCTCAAGTTAGCACACTTTGTGACCACAAAACCATAATGATATTCTTTTCAAATATCTTATTCAAATCTTTAAATGATAATAGCTGTATTAAACTTTATCTCGTAACAACAGAACACATCCCATTCCTCACCTTGACCAGTCTCCATAAAATGCCTCAAAAGGATTGAGCCTCTTTCACAGTTTAACGTAATCAGATTAAGGCACCTAACAGCTTTGTAATTAGCTAGAAATCGCCAGCACATGAAATCCAAAGAGATGATGAAATTAGTTTCAGTTTAAGATTTATATTGAGCTTTAGGTCATAAGCAGATAGAAATATAACATAGAAGCATAACTAACCATACATTTGTTGGTATTTTAGTGTAAAATAGATTGAGTTTAATATGCAAATAAGGGTCGACACTTATTTGGATATTAACTGGGCTAACGGGGGTTCCAAGGGGGCGTAGCCCCCTTGGTGGGGGTTCGGGGGCAACGCCCCTGAGAGAAGCAGGGTCCAAGGGGCGGCAGCCCCTGGCAGGGTCCAAGGGGCAGAGCCCCTGGCTGGGGTCGAGCTATTTGGTATAACATTGCTATGTTAGAAATTCATTAGAATTTGTTTTTTCACCAAATAAAACATATAAAGTTAATGCTTGGTTTCTGCTGATATGGTTCCTGCTGATAGCAGATGGTTCCTGCTGAAAGCAGATGGTTCCTGCTGATAGCAGATGGTTTCTGCTGATAGTTGGATCGTTTCTGCTGATAGTGTACGGTTCCTGCTGAACGGTTCCTGCCGATAGTGCAGTTCCTGCTGCTAGTGTTTTACAGTTATTAGGCTTTAATAACTGCCCCTATAAACCGTCTTATATATTCTCTATTTCGTATAGAGAAAAGACAAGGCTGATCAACCAAATTCTGATCACGTTTTTCTGCAAACATAACATCATTCACAAACTTGAATCAATTAGATTTTATCCGGTCGTTAATTGGTATACACTCCAATTTAATCGATCTGAAAGCGTACAATTCGTGACTTCTAATTGCTATCAAGATACCAATCTCACCCCAATTACCACAGATAAACAACAACATGTGGAACATGGTGAGAGACAGAAAAGAGAACCATATGATTGTTAGACAATGGTCATGGTTTCACAGTCAAACAGGTTGGGTTATTTTGGCATATTTATGCCTTCTAATTCTATTCATACTTATAACTCTCTTATGTTGACTTGCAATTGTCAAACAGTTTATTTGGATGCATTATTGGTTTCACAGGTTATTTGGATGCATTTGTGGTTTTACGTATGTAAATTGTTGGTTTAAAAAGTGTCATCCAATATCAATTTTGTTGACTAACATAAGTCAAAATTGGTTATACAGGTTTGATAAAAGGACAGATGCTTGCTTCATTTTGTGACACATTGTGGATACACACTTAACACAATTTTATCACTATTTGGGTATACAATCTTAGTCAAACATAACAGCCAAATTTTTTCTTTGACTTTCTTAGTCAACTAAGCTCAAAATTTAAACACAATCGGAAATCAAATAGAAATAATGAAAAAAAAATAAAAAGAATAATCGAGAATCACCCCCAAAATTTTGGAAAATATTAAAAAGAAAAAATATTGTATTAATATTTCAATTTTGCATTGAAAAAATATACGTAGATATCTTTTTATGTATAATTAATATGCGCAGAATTTCTCTACAACTTTTTATGGAATCAACAAAAAAAATTCTTGAAAAATACATTAACAATAACGAAATAATTATAGAGACATTGTCATTTGACCAATACAACAACTAAATGATCAACAAGAACTACAAAAGAATAACTAAAATCATTAACATTAAAGAGGTCGTTACAAAACAAGGATCAACTAAATTCCAAATAAACAAACAAAAAAAAAAAAAAAAAAAAAAAAAAACACCCCCAACAAGATCCACATCTCCTAACCATGCTAGAAATACTTATATACAACAAATATCATAAGACAAGCGATGCACGGGTGCTTCTTGAGCTTATTGACCAATCGCTCCCTTAACATCAGAACATACTCCTCCAGGCAGGGACGGAGCCAGAAACAAATAAGACCGGGTGCACAAAACCACAGCCATTTGTTCCTTCTTAACCACGTCACTAGATTCGTCAACTAACAACGAAAACACGTCATCACCAATATCTAAACAAACAGAGTTAACTATCTCTTTCGCAAAACACTCAACTATATCTTTTTGAATCATAGGCGATGTCAAGATACAATTCTTTGGAGCATTTTCTAATGTAACCGCACGAATTTCCTCATTATGATCTCTAAGAAATTGTAATGCTTCAAGATACATCCCTCTATTTAATAAATTTACGCTTTCATCACGACCACGCATTGGATTCTCTGTTTTCATACATAATTTAACACAATCAATTGAAGCATTTAATCTAATTAGATATTTCGTCTTCTCGATTTCAATTTTCTTATTAAAGGCCTCGACAATGGATTGATGTTGTTTAAGAATATTTTCACATTTTTGGAATGCTCTATTGTGATAGCTATCAACATTACCAACATGTTGATAAAATATATCCTTTTTATGCTAGCTATCAAAACCATTAACCACAAATACATCATTCCCACCTTTCTTCTCAATATTATCTATAAATAAGTAACAACACAAGCAAAATGCTTTGTTCACCTTTACACTATACTCCAACCAATGAAATTCCTTAAACCATGTTACAACAAAAAGTCTTACCTTGCCCGATACAATTTTGGTTGGAAATATATGAGCACTTGGTTGACAAGCTCCTCTATCCCAATATAATCGCCTTATTTCTTCTCTTTGGTTTGGATCATAAATCATAAATTTGAGGTCTATCAGCGGGATCCGAAGGAAGAGTGTCTAAAGCAATTGTTGTAACACCCCAACCCAGCAAGGGTAGAAGTATCACATTAATGGTTTCACATCAGATCAAAACAAAGCATACATCAACAGTAATACAAGAGTTCTTAAAGGTTACAAATGAAATACTGAAATACAAGGCTAACAAATGAAAATTTCAATCACTACTAATTCTAAGCATAATAACTTCTAGTCAACTCTAATCCAGAATAGCTATCAAAGTCTTCTAAGTCCAAGGTTCTCTCACTCAACCCAGCTTCCAACTAAAACCTGCCACAGGAAAGAAATGCGGCTGAGCTTAAAAAGCCCAGTGAACAGATATATACAAACGAAAACGAAAACAAATGAAACGAACATGTATGGTTTAGTGCATTGGGATATATAAGTCATAGGCAAAGAATATAAATAAGAATGAAATGAAAAGAAAAGGGAATAAGAGGGTCAGTAATCCTCCACGAGCCCGAACAAATCAATTATAGTAACCATGTCTTCATAATCATATAGAGGGGAGACCTCTTATATAACCAGATACTATGAGGGGTGTCCTCATTCTTCAAATGGAGTAGCTAACTCCCGAATTTGTGAAAGACGTGGATTGCACCCAACATCAGTCACCGAACAATATATAATATCAAATCACGTTAATTCCACTAATACGAACACGAACCTAGGATGCATCCATACGCCCCCCGAACAATAATTTAATAAATAATAAATATAATGTGCACGTTACGAACAATATGGGGACGGTGTGGAACATCACTCAACCACACTAAAGTTATGCCATTGGTGCATCAATGACACAGCCACGTTACCTTCATGGCTAGGAAACGAACTTGGCTCGGGTATCAAACTGGAAGGTCAAAAGTCAAAGGTCTAAATCACAGCAAAGGTCCAATTAGTCTAAGTCATCGAATCATGGTCAAAGTCCAAATATCAAAGGTTCATGGCAAAGGGTTCATCATCGAATGTTCATAATCAAATGGTTCATTTAAAGTAATCTTTATCAATTGATTTTATAAAAATGACCTTTAATAAAGGTTTTCACAAAAGTAGTCTTGAAAAGTAGTTTTCACAAAAGCTTAGTCAAATTCTAAATAAAAGTGGTATCGCATATTTCATAAACATCATCTTTAAAAATAATTTTTCCTCAAAACGTTTCCATAATATAATTAAAAAGGTTTTCACATCTAATTACCAAATCAAATGAACCCCCGAAGTATCAAATGATTCGAATACTAATATCACAAGGTAACGAACGAATATCAAATGGATCATTATAGAAGCTCAAAGCAAAAGGGGTCATATCGAATATCAAGGTCAAATGAATCCAACAACTAACCAAAGTGTATGGGAACATAGCAATGGCTTAGGGAATCTTAAACGAATCAAAACAAGAGATCAAGAGAACGAAGGCACCTTACAAGAAGGGCAGAATATCTGTACCTTATTAGCAGAACACAAGGATAGCAAATGACAAGGATCAACTTACTCCTTCCTCGAACCTAAGGGAGTAGAAGACAGAATGACAAGTGGTTTTTAGTTATCTTTCCATTTTAAGTAACTTTCTATTTTTAGTAACTTTCCTTGTTAGGTAACTTTCCTTATTAGCAGGTTTCTCGAATTAGCAAGTTTCCATAATTACAGATTTCCATAATTAGAAAGATTATAATATCACCAATTTAGGTTAAGTCATTAATCAAGCCTTATTATGGGATTAAGGTATATTTTAGCAAGTTACAAAAGTCTAGGGTTATTTATGACAAGTTTTCATAGTTTAGGGTTTTAATTGTAAATTCACCAAATTCAAAGGTCTAATCATGAAAATACTTTAAGTTACTGATTTAAATACCCATGTTATTCAGAATGACACTTTAATCCCTTAAGTTTCACAAATTATCATTCATACCCCTCTAGTTACATTAATTACAAAACAAACCCTATATTTACATAATTTACAATTTAACCCCTATCATGTTTATATTTACACATCAAGCACTATATTATCCAAGATTACAGAATATACCCTCAATTTAACATATTATACGAATCATACCTTCATATTTCACCTAATTACAAAACTAGTCCTTTAACTTTATAAAATTACAATTTAAGACCAAATTTCATTATACTTACATATCAAGCCCACAATTACCCAAAATTACACACTACACTCTTAATATCATTATTTACACAGAATAACCATGAATTTCCAGAATTTTCACTTTTAGTCCCTCTATTTTAAATAAATACAAATCGTACCTTATAAATACAAATTAATTCTTTTCTTGCAATATTTACACTTAGGACCCTCATGTTATATTTCTCCTACATTCCCACAGACCTAATTAACATTACAAAAATACCCCACAAGTTTTAAAGTTGGCAAAACACACCCTTCTTATTTTATTTTCTAATCGTATATACTTTTAATATACGAAAACTAAACCCTAGCTCATCCACTCATCAAACAATCATTACTCAATCATCATAGTGCATTAAATGTCCAGATTCCATCCCCAAAACCCTAACCCTAAATCGTAACTAGGGTTTCCATTATTTTCCTTATTTTCTCTTTAAATCCGATTACAAATAAAATTAACCACGACAAATCTAAGCCTCTATAATTCGTTCCAACATTTTTCCCAGGTCATATACTTCGTATAGGGTTCAAATAAAATAAGTATGCAATCCAGAAAATTCGTATACTCATATTTGGAATTTAAGTGTGTTTTAGCTCTCAAAAATTCGTATGATCATTCTAGCTTGCATGAATTGATTCTATCAATTTATATGAGTCTTATATGATCTAAATAACATTAGAAAAATATTAAACTGAATTTAGGACGTGTGGATTAGGCGTAGTAATTATGTACCTTGCGGATGAATAAATCGAACAAGAAAATATCCTATGAGCGAATCAAGCCTTCCACGACCCAACACTTATTTTTCTTGGCTAGATTAAACCTTGATGAACACCAGAAAAATGCTAGCTCTTGTCCAGAAAGTTGAATGGAGGCAAAATCGATTTTAGTGTGTCGACTTTAGCGTTTTTAAGGTTTCGGATTTTAGTTTTAGGAGAAAATAAATAGAATTTGATTAAATAAATGTTATGGCCGACTTAGGAGGGGGATTATACTCAGAAAATTCGGCCCATAACAGATAAATATCAAAAGAATTTTATTTGGGATCTATTTCCTATTTTATTTGGTCATTATCTCTTTTAAATGATTTTATAAATATAAAATAAATACCAAAATTAATATTTTCTGTTTTATATTAATTTTGGGACATGCAAAAATATTAAAATGTTGTCTTAAAATTATTTTACTTCATATATAGTTCATTACCAGAGATTCGGAATTAATTTGGTACTTACTATGTGATTTAATTAAGTTTTAAAATTTCAGGGGCATTTTGGTCATTTTTCATGCTTTCTAGATTTTAGGTGTTACAACTTCTTCCCCTCTAAAAGAAAATTTTCGTCCTCGAAATTTGAAGTCGCAAAGTGAAACGAAGTCATAGCGAGTCGCAAAAGATCATCACGAACATTCTCATGCCCGAGGAGGTTCTTTCAAAAAGATCTTCAGACCAAATAGTTTCTCATGACTCGAATCAAAACGAAGTGGGTTCAAATTTCTTAGAAGGAGACAAATAATTTGATTTGATCAAAAGGTCCACGCAACATAAAATGGACGATAGGTGAATCTTCAGGATCTTATATGGAATACGAACAAGAGTTCAAATCAAATTGATTGTGTCAACAGAAAAGAGCTTTACAAGAATTCAAGATTTATAACTGAGGTCAACAGAATGAAAACGAGAGTCCAAACTCCAGATATTTAACGAACGGAGGTAGAGTATACGCATAGGTAGAATGATCCTAAGGTCTCACTAACGTAGATAATCTAACGGAGATCCAAATTCTAAACTTCTTAGGTACTCCCCAAGATATCATATGCCCACAACAAGTGCACGTTATATGATGTAAGTATTATCACGTTGGCCAGACGTCATAATACTGGCATCATATAATTATGCCCTCATGATGGTCATACTTTATCTCAAGTCGTAATCAAAACCACCTATCTTAATCCACCTAGTACTTCTACAGTCTCAGAGGTCAACAAAATCAAATGCCATCGTCAAGAGAGAAAACAAAACTATTCGCAAGAGTATCAAAATCCCAGATTGCCTAGCAAAGTGAGGCACGCCGTCACAAGCATCATATCTTCCACAATTCACCAAAATCTCTAAAACAAAGCCATCATCGAACATACAAAAAATGAACACGAAACTGAAATGCTTCGAGGGAGCTTAAATCATAAGAGGATCTTATCACGATATAACAAAACTTAAGAGGGTCAACGGAAATGAAAATTTGTCACCAAGAACTTCGGCCTTCATAGAATCAATTCTTCCAATCATACAGAGTCTTTTTCAAATTTTCGTTCATTCAAAACATCCAATCTCCTCCAGTCCGGTTAATCTGTCTTCGTTTGTCCATCCATCGGGAAGTGAAACCAAAATCGGAAACTTGTGTCTGGTTCGTCGAGCCTCCTGCAGTTCTTCTTCGAATGTAATGGAGTAATGTGAATTTCCGGCACGATCTTTGAATCTCTTCATCATCCAGTCTGCTTCCGCTCTCAATTCATCTTAGTACAACCAAGATGAATAGGGAAGTTAGTCTACATGTCTTCATCAGCTCCAGGTTCACCATCTTGACTAGAATTTCTTCTTCTGCATCGCCAACACTTCTGCCTTGTAAGGAATGTCTTCATTCTTCAGGTAGCCGCCGTTGTTGTCAACTCCAGGTCATGCAGTGAATTATTGCTTCTAGTTGTCCTAATATGTACGAAAAACCTTCTGTGCTGTAAGGGAATATAACCGAGTCTCTTTCTGATTTATCCCAAAGATTGTTCTGCCGGAGGGTTTGGAAGCTAATTTCTATTTCAACTTTTCCAAAACTCCATTCTAAATTAAACTAAGCTGTTTCTCTCTGTTCACGAAATTTCTCAATGGTATCATAAGTTGCAAACATCTTCCAGAATTCTTCTGCAGAGTTCAAAAGGTTTCAGTTCTCCTTTCTGTTATCGGTCTTGACCACTTGGTGATAGTTTTCAAGGCTTGCGGAACTTAAAGAGATATCCTCCATTAAGAACAAATATCAATCTCTCAAAAGGCACAAATGATCGGCGAATTTCCTAACAAAGTGTAAAGATGATTTTCATGCTCTTCCTCGTTTCCGGACGTACCATTAAGTCATACAATGACCATTTGTCCAAGTACTCACGAGAAAACATTAATTATCAATCTCATAAATAGTCAGAGCTTTAGCTAATACTATTAGCGTTATTAACCGTCATAGCAGTCGTTTACGGATACGGAAGGCGATTCCAAGAATAAAATCAATTCGTCATAAGGAAACTTCACACTCTGAACTTAAACAAACACATAATCGTTTCAGGGTGGAGGAATATTGGCTCCTAACAGTAATACGGTTCAGCTATCTCCAGTCACCATCCTTCTTTATCGCGAACGAAACTAAAACACGCCCAGAATATACACTTAGGTAAACTCACTTCCTGGTCTTTGGTTGCTGCTCTTCCTGGTTGCTCAAATCAATTTATATGATCCCGGACACATCTAAAAGACACCTTCGCTTGGTGACTAGACATTCTCTCGGTATCAAGTCAAATCCTTCTTCACGCTCTGATGGAAAAATTTTGGTGGTTCGACCAGGGATCATATTCAAGATTCAGGGTGCCAAATAACGTTCAAGATAAGGTTCATGTTTAGAAGACTCAAGGTGCCAAAGAGCTCTCAAAATGAGGTTCATTCATTGGTGTTCGAAATGGGTTATAGGAAAACTTCATAACTGCGAAATTAACACACGAGTCTCCAGAGTAATAGTGATAGTAGAGAGTTTAACAATCGGTAATCATGGTAGGGAGTTCAAAATTGTTGCCAACGTTAAAGGTGAGACATAGAAAGGGAAATTGTCAATATTTGAATGCTCAATCAACCAATTCCTTGTTAGAATAAAATCCAAGTTAATTATCCAAAGAAAGACGGATCACAAATCAAATCTTTATCATTCAAAAGTGAGGGGGAAAAGATTTTTTTTTTTATACTTGTGGTTACACACCACAAGACCTCTTTTAGGAATAGAGATGGGTGAAACGAAATCAGATAGTGTCGGAAGATTCATAGATACTTATCAAAAGCAAGAGACAAAAACAAAACATATCAAGTACGCCATCGCCATGGAGGTTCTCAGAGTGCCCGAAGAGGCGTCAAAATGATTTACGAAAGGATCAGAGATCAGAGTCAAAATCTGAAGATAAGGATCAAATAGTGTCAGGCAATTATTATGAAATTCTCAATGCCTTCAAGATTTAATCAGGTTCAAATCTTAGGTGGTGCAGAGCATAAGCTTTCACTTTCCAAAAGTGATATTAACAGGATCTAACCAAAAGCAAGGCACGAATCAGAGTAATGCGGAAGCAATGATACCTAAACAAACGCCTTATAGTCTACCCATTCCTCACTGGTCAAAACTTACGTTCCTATAGGGAAATCTTAAAGCAAATTTCCAAAGGTTGTCTTACGAGCGCCTACAGGGAAAACTTAGTGGTCCTAACTTACACAGGCCAAGGGTAAATGTATTACGAATAGCAGCCTGTCTCTGATACCATAATTGTAACACCCCAACCCGGCAAGGGTAGAAGTATCACATTAATGGTTTCACATCAGATCAAAACAAAGCATACATCAACAGTAATACAAGAGTTCTCAAAGGTTACAAATGAAATACTGAAATACAAGGCTAACAAATGAAAATTTCAATCACTACTAATTCTAAGCATAATAACTTCTAGTCAACTCTAATCCAGAATAGCTATCAAAGTCTTCTAAGTCCAAGGTTCTCTCACTCAACCCAGCTTCCAACTAAAACCTGCCGCAGGAAAGAAATGCGGCTGAGCTTAAAAAGCCCAGTGAACAGATATATACAAACGAAAACGAAAACAAATGAAACGAACATGTATGGTTTAGTGCATTGGGATATATAAGTCATAGGCAAAGAATATAAATAAGAATGTGTGGAAAACTAGAAGGGGGGTTGAATAGTTTTTACCGTTTTTAAAGTTTTATTTGCTTTGTTACTATATGTTAATTCAAAGGAAACAATCACAAATAAATAATCACACAATGTAAACAAAAGATAAAGAGAGGAAAGATCAAACCACACGACACAGTTGTTTATAGTGGTTCGGCTACAAGAACTCTATTCCTTGCCCTACTCCACTCCCCGAGTTTCCTACTCGAGAGTTTATCTTTCACTAAGAAACAAACTCCTTTCCTAGGCGGAGAAAACCTTTACACGTCGCTTACTTCCTTTTCCGGTACTAATCTAAACACCGGGTTCTTTCACAAGGTAGAACCAACCTGACGTCGCCTAATTACTTTACCGACACTAAGCTAGATGTCGAGTTCTTTACAAGGGTACAACCACTCCCTACACTCTTTGTACTTTAAGGACTAAAGTACTAACCACACTCACTGATTACAAATGATAGATATGATGTGTGAAACAAACTACAAGATCACACAGTAATGCAACTAAAGGATTACGGTTCTGTAGATCCTTGAATGCTTGATCTCCTTTCTACAAAATGGAAGATCAAAGTGAAATGCAACTATGAATGATGTTAGTAAGATATGTACTGAATGAATATATGTGTTTAAGCTATATGAGTGATGAGAGAGCCAAATGATCAGCTTCCTATTTATAGGCAAGCTGATCTTCAGCTCACGGATCCGGCGGATCCCTCAAAAGGGATCCGTCCTTTATAGGACTTGGATCCGTGGGATGTGACAGCTATGTAATAGTTGTCTCTTACCATATCTTAGTTGTATCTTACCATATCATCCAAGATCTTCAAATGTCAACTATGTTGCTTGCATATCTAACCAAGATATATCAAAGATATTGTATGTGATGCATACAATGATGTCATGGAATGGTTTATGAATTAAAGTTTCCTTTTAAGGAAACAAGTTACTAAACTTGTAATTCTTAGTTAATATGTGAAGTGTAAAGTGTGTACTTAAGAGACTAAGCTAGTATTTATTATTTGCTAAAAGATATTCCTTATATTTGTCATTAACAAAACTAATGAAAGATCAAAGAATATAAATAACGTTTTTGGGACGCTATTTGTATTAACAATCTCCCCCTTTTTGTTGATGACAAAACATAAAGTATATTTTTGAGCAAGAGAATAAATATAGCATGAGTTCTTAAAAATATATATTAAGTTTGTTTATTAAAGAAAAGTTTTGTAAAAAAAAAAATGTATGTACTGTGATGATTCACAGTTGATGCAAACTTAGTCCTTTCTCCCCCTTTTTGTCGAAACAAAAAGAGTAGCGAAGCGGAATGCGATTTTGAGAACTTTAAGAGCTCCCCCTTGTTTTATACTCCCTCTAAATGGAGTAATCAAGGAAATGATGCATGAATCTACAAAACAAACGGTTAGTATATGAGATGCTTATGAGATGCTCCCCCTCGATGTATACTCCTCACTTCTCGAGTACCAACGTATACTATTGAAGGGTATGATATGCTGCAAATGAAGTGTTAGTTATGAAATGACTTCAATGAAGAAGTAGAATGCTTGTGAAGTGTTCTTCCAAACAAGCCTTTTAGTATGTTTGACTTTTAAAAAGTCAAACTAAGTGTCTGATCATAATTTGTACCTAAAGCAATCATATGCAAGATATAATATATGCAATATAGGAATGTTAGTTCATAATGATAATGATAATATGCAATATGTTGATCACTCATAAGCATAAAACATCATATTCATATAAATTGAAAATTTTGTGACAAAAGTCTTTTAGGTTGGTTGTTGTTGTTCCAAACAAGCCTTTTAGGTTGGTTGTTGTTGTTGTTGGATGGTTGTTGTGGTGTTTGGAGGGAGTTCATAAGGATGTTTTGAATGTCCATTGCTTCATGAAGGCGATGGTCTACCATACCCGAGAGAGTGTAGAGACGGTTGAGCTCTTCACTAATCTCGTCTTGGGTTTGAGGCACATTCATCCACATTGCCTCGTCAATGGCAACTAGAGTGGATGTGGGTGATAGAGGTTGTGGTTGAGGTTGGGATGATTGTGCATCATGGTATAAAGGACCATGGATGTCCGGGTAAACCGGGTGAAAAAGCATGGGTTGTTGACCTTCAAAGGTCATGGGTGGAAGATTGGGTAGTTTTGGTGAAAGTTCTTCTAAGTCATCAAGATGTGGTGATGTAGGAGGAGTCCTAAATAATTTCAAGGGTTGGAGTTTAGGTGATTTTGGTGGTGATGGTGATCTAACAGGCTGTGATGGAGCCGGTGGTGGAGTAGAGGCCATTGGAGTAATGGTTGGTGGTGGTGTTTGTATAACAACATGTGATGGTGTTGGGGTGGAGAGTGTAAGGAAATTTTCACTAGCAATGGGTGATGATATATTGAGAGGAGAATTTTCCTCAGATGAAGAGTTTGCTAAGTTGATAAAACAACAAGGTTTAACACTGATGCGGGCTGTTCTTCTTGGAGTTCTAGATGTGGAAGAGTTGTGTGACTTGGTCATGGTGAAGTATGATAGCTAAGATGTACAGGAGAGGAAATGGTTGTTGTGTGAAGTGATGATCCTAAAGTGCTAATTTATAGACAGAAGGTTTGTGAGTTTGTGTGTTTGGATTTGATGTAAATCCAATAGAGAATGTTGGTTACTAATGATTGGAACAAAAATTTGTGCAGGTCATATCAAGGAAGTCAATTCATTTAGCTTTGGTTGAGTAATATGTGTTGGATATGCAGTTAATACAAGAGGATAGTGGAAAATCTGATGATTTGATATTTCCACGGATTTGACGGATCCCTAAAAAGGGTTCCTTCTTTGTATTGGTTTGGTAACTCACACCTAAAGTTCAAAAATTTAAATTTTGGTGGGAAATTTTGTTCCTAAGTTTCTAAGAGTTCCTAAATGATTCTAAGATGAATTATGATCAGTGAATAAATCCTAAATGATACTAAACACTAAGATTTAAGAATTGGGATAAGTCGAAAAAGTTTTATAATTTTACTGGGAACCTGCGGATCCAAGTGTTTGCAAATGCGGAACCTTATTTTGCAATCCGCCAAATCCGCAGGATGGCGGATGGCGGATCCAACGATAAGCCTTGGCGGAACCCTATTTTGGGATCCGCGGGATCCGTAGGCCTAAAACTAAGAAAGGAAACAGAACATATGTCATATTTCGCGTTTTTTCGACGAAAACCCGAAAATTCATCTAGACCTTACTTAACATCTAATATGTATAGCAAAACAACTAAATATGATAATATTAACACATGATTGCACATAGTTTAATCCATACTTAGAAACTTACCGTTTGAGGTGTTATGCCAAACATAGGCAATAACCCGGAAAATTGATAACCGTGATGGTTATCTACCTGCAAGTGTTAGTTATTACACATACACAATAAGTATTATCAGATAAATTCAAGACACATAGAAATTTAACATCACAACATCCAACATTGTTTAAAACCAAACACTCCATTAACTCAGCTTCTTCTTCAACTTCTTCATCCCCTTGTGTAATTTCATCATCCAACGACCCAGATTCTTCACCATTCCTTTGATGTTTCGATACTCAGCGGATTCATGTGGAATTGGAGGAAGATGGCTTAAGTACTCGGGTGGAGGAATCCTAGAATTTGGCATACCATCATCTTCACTCATGGAAGATGATGAGGATGATGTTGAAAGACGAGGACGTTTGCCCTTATCAACACTAACCCTAAAATCACTCAAAGGAACGAAGGTGTGTTCAATTTCATTGTAATCCGGAACAAAGCCTAGATGGTTTGGACGAGCGGGTGCAAAGGCTCTATAAAGTCGAGTTAAGAGCATACCATAAGGCATTGCAATCTTGCTTTGAACCGGAATGTCACACATTCGTTTGGCAACATAATAAGCAAGATTGAAGGGTTGACGAGTAGAGATGTTGTACATCATGTGGCATAAACAAGCATTGATATGATCACGGTTTCCTATGGTGCACATCACATTTGCCCTTAATACATCCTCCATCTTCTTGAATTCGGGTCTTAGTTCATTAAGTTCCATTGCAAATGGATCTCTAGCAACTTCACGACCACGATACATTCTTGTGGGGTTGTTCTTAGGAATGAAGAGATGTTCCCTAATCACTTCTTTTGATTGGAGAGGAGTGGCATATGGTGCCGTCCTATCGAGATTGGAGTCTAAGATTGTTAAGGACCATTTGTCCGAGTAAATACATGTACCTTGACTTGGAATTCCTAAGACCTCACCAAATTGATCAAGAGGGATGTTGACAAGATTTCCATTTAGAGTAAAATGAAGACTTAAGTAACCTTCATCACTCGAGCTAAGACCTACACTAGCA
The DNA here is from genome assembly GCA_021014915.2 of Artemisia tridentata subsp. tridentata. NCBI lineage: Eukaryota > Viridiplantae > Streptophyta > Magnoliopsida > Asterales > Asteraceae > Artemisia > Artemisia tridentata. The sequence continues at coordinate 223,707,943 of CP139509.1, forward strand.
TAGAACTCAAGTATGAACCTAGGAATGATTGGCTCATCTATGTCTAAAAGAGAATCAAATTGAATTGCGGCTAATTGTTCCCTAAGTTGAGTGCCTTCATAAAATGATGCATCTACGGCTCTACCCTCATGAACATACTTTTTCTCTAAGACTTTGAAAATTTCGATTTGGGCATCGGTTAGACCCTTGGTTTTGTGGACTTTGGGTAAGTAGTTAACGGTTTTCTTGTGATCGTAGTTGGTTGCGGGAGGCATGATTTTCCTAAGTACAAAAGTTACATAGTTTTAGTTAAAATGATCGAAGGAAGTGTAAAATTCCTAGTGTGTGCCTACATGGGGACAATGTGGAGGTGCGGTTATCTCGACTCCTTTTGATGCAAGAGAAATTAGTTTATGCAAGTTTTGTTTACAAACGAGAGATAACCCAAACACTCCTATTTCAATGTAGCTACGGTTGAATGTACCCGAAAATACATATTAGTTATGTATTCCCTTTAGCATTCAAGAGACATTATGCAAGTGAAGTCTAAAAGATAACGTTTTTGCATTTGTATGAACAATGTAAGAAAAAAAATCATTTTACCTAGTCGTTAGAAGATTTTAGTGAAAAATTTTCATGGGGTTTTTGTTAAATTAAGACAATGTGCTATGAGATGCAATTCCTAACTAAGAAAAACATGTTTTTAAGTATAATGCAATAAATATGCTTCATGATTTTTCAAGAATTATGCATATACCCCAAGTTTTGGTTTTGTGCATGAAATGGAAATCCTAGACGCAGATCAGGAGTATAAATATGATAAGAATACTTACAGTGATGTTAGAAGCACAAATTTGTGGAAGAAAATGGTCTAAAATGTGATGGAGATTAAGTGTGTGTCGAGTATAGTAAGGTGATATGTTTTGGAGTGAGGAGTGAATAGTACTTGTTCTTGTTTATTAAATAATAAACTGGACTTAGCATGCGGCGGATCCGGCGGATCCCAAACAAAGGATCCGTCTTTGTTGTCGATTGGATCCGCGGATTCAGAACACATGTTTTGGTTTAGTGTCGTGTGTGGCTAAACTAATGTTTATACTAATGTTTCTCCTAATCACTAGGTTCCATTAATCCTAATCCAAGTCTAAGATAGTTGAAAGGTTCACGTTTAAGTGGTTTAGTGAGGATATCGGCAATGTTGTCCTCTGAGGAAACTTTCTCAATTGAGATGATTCCCTTCTGTACATTGTCGCGAAGGAAGTGATGGCGTATTTCAATATGTTTGGTTCTAGCGTGTTGGACTGGATTTTTGCTTAAATCGATAGCACCTTTGTTGTCGCAAAGAATGGGAATGTTGTTGAGTTCAATTCCATAGTCGACGAGAGCTTGTTTCATCCACAGTGCTTGTTGACACGCCTTTCCTGCAGACACATACTCTGCTTCTGTTGTTGAGATTGCGAGGGCAGTTTGTTTCTTAGCGAACCATGATGTGAGACAATATCCTACAAAAGTACAAATACCACTAGTACTTTTCCTATCAACATAGTCACCTGCATGATCTGAGTCGGTATACACTATGGTTTCTACACCCATTCCTTTGGGATACCATAATCCTAAGTGTGTAGTACCTTTGATGTACTTAAATATTCTTTTAACGGCTTCAAGATGGGACGTTTTTGGATCTTCTTGAAAACGTGCACATAGACAAACACTAAACATAATGTCAGGCCTACTAGCCGTAAGATAGAGTAAACTACCAATCATTCCTCTATATTTAGTGCTATCTACGGATTCATTTTCTTCATCCCTAGTGAGTTTGGTTTCGGAGGACATGGGTGTTCTCATGGGTTTTGAGTCTTCAAGACCAAACTTCTTAAGCATATCTTTGATATACTTTGATTGGTTGAAGAATATCCCATCTTCTAATTGTTTAATTTGGAGACCTAAGAAAAAGTTTAGTTCCCCCATCATACTCATTTCAAACTCGTCATGCATGATTTTTGAGAAATCGTCGCATAACTCTTGACAAATTGAACCGAATATAATGTCATCCACATATATCTGGACTATGATAATATGTGATCCCTTTTTCTTGGTGAAGAGAGTATTATCTACTAGGCCCATGGTATACTTATGGTCAACTAGGAAAGTCTTAAGTCGATCATACCAAGCTTTTGGTGCTTGCTTAAGTCCGTATAACGCTTTCTTAAGTTTGAAAACATAATTTGGTTTTTCAAAGTCGGCAAAGCCGGGAGGTTGTGCAACATATACTTCTTCATTTATAAACCCATTTAAGAAAGCACTTTTGACATCCATTTGAAATAACTTAAAATCATGTGCACATGCATATGCAAGTAATATCCTAATAGACTCAAGTCTAGCTACGGGTGCAAAAGTTTCATCGTAATCTATACCTTCTTGTTGATTGTAGCCTTGAGCTACTAGCCTAGCTTTATTTCTAGATACAATACCATTTTCATCCATTTTATTTCTAAAGACCCATTTAGTGCCGATTATGGTTTGGTTTTTAGGTGGAGGGACCAATGTCCAAACATCATTTCTAATAAATTGATTTAGTTCTTCTTGCATAGCAATTACCCAAGATTCATCTTTTATTGCCTCGTCTATGTTTTTGGGTTCAACCGTTGAAATAAAACAAAAATAATTACTTTCATTTTGAGCTTTGGATCTTAATGTTCTTTCATTAAGTTTTCCTATGACGTTTTCTAATGGATGACTTTTAGTTTCTTTAATATTAATAATTTCTCCTTTTATGGGTTCATTGTCGTTTTCAATGTTTTCTATATCATTAACCATTTGACTTTCAACTAAGTCATCATCTACCAAAGGTGATGTCTTAGAGGGAGGCGGACTTTCGTTGAATGTTACGTTCAACGATTCCTCGACTCTTGATGTTTCCTTGTTTAATACAATGTATGCTTTACTGTTTTGCGAGTACCCAAGGAATACACCTTCATACGACTTTGGGTCGAACTTAGTGAGATAGTCCTTTGTGTTTAAAATGAAGCACTTGCTTCCAAAAACTCTAAAATATCCTAATGTAGGCTTTTTGCCTCGATAAATTTCATAAGGAGTTTTATTTAAAAATTGTCTAATTAAAACTCTATTTAGGATATATGTAGAAGTATCTACAGCGTGACACCAAAACTTTTGTGGTATGTTTTGTTCATTTAACATAGTTCTACTCATTTCTTGAATTGTTCTATTTTTACGTTCTACTACACCATTAGATTGAGGTGTACGAGGAGCCGAGAAATTATGAGTTATTCCATTATTATCACAAAAATTTCCAAATTGAATTTCATTGTCAAATTCTCGCCCATGGTCAGTTCTAATAGATACTATATTACTTCCTATTTGATTTTGAATTTTCTTGCTTAGAATTTCAAATTTATCAAATGCCTCATTTTTAGTTTTCAAAAACTTTGTCCATGTATATCTAGAGTAATCATCTACTATGACTAAAGTGTAAAAATTTCCTCCATAACTTTGTATAGCCGACGGGCCAAACAAATCCATATGTAATAATTCTAGGCATCTAGATGTAGATACCATGTTTTTAGCCTTATGGCTATTATGTACTTGTTTCCCAATTTTGCAAGCATCACAAAAGTGTTGGTCATATTTCAACTTGGGTAGGTTCCTAACGAGTTCTTTGGAAGACAAGGATTGAATAAGCCTCATATTAGCATGACCTAAGCGTCGATGCCATAGAGTTGAGTTTTCGTCCAAGGAGGTAAGACATAACTTATCTTTAGGTGTTTTATCTAATTTCATAACATAGACATTATTCTTTAAAACACCTTTTCCTACGGTTATGCCATCTTTAAGTATTTTACTTCCATTTTCACTGAAAAGGACGTTATACTTTTTGCGGCATAATTGACTTATACTAAGTAGATTAAATCCTAAATTATCTACATGAGCAACATCATCAATAGATAGAGAGTCATGAGAGATTGTACCTTTTCCGATGATTTTACTTTTAAGCTTGCTACCGAATGTGACATTACCTCCGTCATACACTTGGTAGGTTGAGAAAAGATTTTTGTTTCCCGTCATGTGTCTTGAGCACCCACTATCTTTGATCCACTCATCAGGTTCAAGATCAACTTTCAAGCATACCTAAGTTCATAAAAGACTCAAGCATTTGGTCCCCAATATCTCATGGGTCCGTTTGGGTTAAACATGACATTATCATGGTTTATGTACTGAAAAGGTGGACAATTGTTCCACGGCATATAATTAGGACCATGAAAGTTTCTAGACATATTTTGGTTCCAATTATTTTGATAAGTATGTTGTGAATTAACTATACTCTTTGGAAAGGGGTGTTTGGGAAAACTCATCTGAGGTCTTTGTTGATCCGTTTTAACTCTATATTCATTTCTAGCTTGACCTCTTCCTAAAGATACTGCTGGTTTGTGTTTATTATTGGTTATGCTACTGTTAGGTTTCTTAGTAACTTTAAGAAACTCGGAACGGTCGACTTTGTGAACCTTCTGTTCAACTTCTGTACCCGCGGATCCCTTGGATATACCTGGCGGATCCAAATTTTTGGATCCGTCGGATCCGTGGGTGTCCAACTTGGTTGAATCAGTTTTATTCACAGTCTGTTCCTTATAATCACTTAAGGTTCCTAGTTTCATAAAGCCTAGTCCTGTTTTATCATGAGGTAGCTTTTGCATTTTCATTATTTCATCTGCACAACTTATGTTTTTATCAAACCTTTTAAACTTTGAATTTTGTTTGATTAAATCTTCCTGTGTGGTTCTTAAGGTTTCTAGCTCAAGTTTTAGTTCTTGACAAGACACACATGTTTCTTTACTAACTTTACCTTTTTCAATTCGTATTGCTTTTTCTTTAAGCCAATATATTTCATTTTCTAAAAGTGTTGTCTTTGTTTTCAAAAACTTGTTTTTGTTTATGATTTTTAAAGTGACATCACACAGTTTGTTATATTCTACTTCTAAGGTTTCATCATCTATAAAGGAGTATGAATCAGAATGTACCTCTTCTGTGTCATTAGCCATAAGTGCAATTTCGTTGTTCTTAGGCTCATCATCATCATCTCCTTTACTATCGCTCCAAGCTCCACTAACGAAGGCTCTTTGAGACTTGGTCTTTGGAGGCTTTGGACATTCTCCTATTAAGTAACTGGAGTCACCACACCTATAGCATTTCCTATCATCCTTACCTTTCTTATCTTCACGATCTTTCCGAGAGGATTTCTTTTCATCACGAGGTGGTTTTACAAACTTTCCTCGTCTCCTGAAGAATTTCTTGAAATCCCTCACGGCCATGGCATATTCTTCATCATCACTGTTTGAACAAGACTCATCATCACTTGACTCAACTTTGGCTTTCAAGGCAATAGACTTAATCTTCTCCTTTTTGCCTTTGACAATTTCCGAGTCTTTTTCATAATCATTTCGTGAACATTTTAGGTTTCCTATGAGCTCATCCAGTGTCATGCTTGAGAGATCCTTAGATTCTTCAATAGCTGTCACCTTTGCTCTCCATTTCGGATGGAGTGCTCTTAGAAATTTCCTGACAAAATTCTTGCTAGAAAAAGATTCATCAAGTGCTTTAAGTGATGTAATAATAGTATTGAACTTAGCAAACGCACTATCAATGGTCTCATCTTCAGAGATAACAAATTGTTCATATTGTTGGACAAGAAGATCAATTTTGTTATCTTTTACTTGTGAGTTCCCTTGATGTGTGATAATAAGAGATTGCCAAATATCCTTAGCCGTTTTACACATAAAAACTCTTTCATATTCTTTCTTAGGTAAGGCATTATAAAGCATCATTTTGGCTTCGTTATTTTTGGCAATTAGTTTCTTTTGCTCATCACTGTGACGAGTAAGAGAAGCTCCTTCATCCCGACCACCCGAAATATTATTACTAATAGGCTTGTAATCACCATCAACTATAATATACCATAGATCTATATCATTTGACTTTACATAAGTCTCAAAGCGATTTTTCCAATAAATAAAACAATTTGGTTCAAATAGAGGTGGTCTCTGCATAGATTGCCCTTCTTTAAAGTTTTCAAAATCCATTGATCGTTTTAAGTTTTAAAATACAATATATTTTAAAGATCTTAAGTAACGTAGCTCCTGATGCCAATTGTGGAAAACTAGAAGGGGGGTTGAATAGTTTTTACCGTTTTTAAAGTTTTATTTGCTTTGTTACTATATGTTAATTCAAAGGAAACAATCACAAATAAATAATCACACAATGTAAACAAAAGATAAAGAGAGGAAAGATCAAACCACACGACACAGTTGTTTATAGTGGTTCGGCTACAAGAACTCTATTCCTTGCCCTACTCCACTCCCCGAGTTTCCTACTCGAGAGTTTATCTTTCACTAAGAAACAAACTCCTTTCCTAGGCGGAGAAAACCTTTACACGTCGCTTACTTCCTTTTCCGGTACTAAGCTAAACACCGGGTTCTTTCACAAGGTAGAACCAACCTGACGTCGCCTAATTACTTTACCGACACTAAGCTAGATGTCGAGTTCTTTACAAGGGTACAACCACTCCCTACACTCTTTGTACTTTAAGGACTAAAGTACTAACCACACTCACTGATTACAAATGATAGATATGATGTGTGAAACAAACTACAAGATCACACAGTAATGCAACTAAATGATTACGGTTCTGTAGATCCTTGAATGCTTGATCTCCTTTCTACAAAATGGAAGATCAAAGTGAAATGCAACTATGAATGATGTTAGTAAGATATGTACTGAATGAATATATGTGTTTAAGCTATATGAGTGATGAGAGAGCCAAATGATCAGCTTCCTATTTATAGGCAAGCTGATCTTCAGCTCACGGATCCGGCGGATCCCTCAAAAGGGATCCGTCCTTTATAGGACTTGGATCCGTGGGATGTGACAGCTATGTAATAGTTGTCTCTTACCATATCTTAGTTGTATCTTACCATATCATCCAAGATCTTCAAATGTCAACTATGTTGCTTGCATATCTAACCAAGATATATCAAAGATATTGTATGTGATGCATACAATAATGTCATGGAATGGTTTATGAATTAAAGTTTCCTTTTAAGGAAACAAGTTACTAAACTTGTAATTCTTAGTTAATATGTGAAGTGTAAAGTGTGTACTTAAGAGACTAAGCTAGTATTTATTATTTGCTAAAAGATATTCCTTATATTTGTCATTAACAAAACTAATGAAAGATCAAAGAATATAAATAACGTTTTTGGGACGCTATTTGTATTAACAGAATGAAATGAAAAGAAAAGGGAATAAGAGGGTCAGTAATCCTCCACGAGCCCGAACAAATCAATTATAGTAACCATGTCTTCATAATCATATAGAGGGGAGACCTCTTATATAACCAGATACTATGAGGGGTGTCCTCATTCTTCAAATGGAGTAGCTAACTCCCGAATTTGTGAAAGACGTGGATTGCACCCAACATCAGTCACCGAACAATATATAATATCAAATCACGTTAATTCCACTAATACGAACACGAACCTAGGATGCATCCATACGCCCCCCGAACAATAATTTAATAAATAATAAATATAATGTGCACGTTACGAACAATATGGGGACGGTGTGGAACATCACTCAACCACACTAAAGTTATGCCATTGGTGCATCAATGACACAGCCACGTTACCTTCATGGCTAGGAAACGAACTTGGCTCGGGTATCAAACTGGAAGGTCAAAAGTCAAAGGTCTAAATCACAGCAAAGGTCCAATTAGTCTAAGTCATCGAATCATGGTCAAAGTCCAAATATCAAAGGTTCATGGCAAAGGGTTCATCATCGAATGTTCATAATCAAATGGTTCATTTAAAGTAATCTTTATCAATTGATTTTATAAAAATGACCTTTAATAAAGGTTTTCACAAAAGTAGTCTTGAAAAGTAGTTTTCACAAAAGCTTTGTCAAATTCTAAATAAAAGTGGTATCGCATATTTCATAAACATCATCTTTAAAAATAATTTTTCCTCAAAACGTTTCCATAATATAATTAAAAAGGTTTTCACATCTAATTACCAAATCAAATGAACCCCCGAAGTATCAAATGATTCGAATACTAATATCACAAGGTAACGAACGAATATCAAATGGATCATTATAGAAGCTCAAAGCAAAAGGGGTCATATCGAATATCAAGGTCAAATGAATCCAACAACTAACCAAAGTGTATGGGAACATAGCAATGGCTTAGGGAATCTTAAACGAATCAAAACAAGAGATCAAGAGAACGAAGGCACCTTACAAGAAGGGCAGAATATCTGTACCTTATTAGCAGAACACAAGGATATCAAATGACAAGGATCAACTTACTCCTTCCTCGAACCTAAGGGAGTAGAAGACAGAATGACAAGTGGTTTTTAGTTATCTTTCCATTTTAAGTAACTTTCTATTTTTAGTAATTTTCCTTATTAGGTAACTTTCCTTATTAGCAGGTTTCTCGAATTAGCAAGTTTCCATAATTAGCAGATTTCCATAATTAGAAAGATTATAATATCACCAATTTAGGTTAAGTTATTAATCAAGCCTTATTATGGGATTAAGGTATATTTTAGCAAGTTACAAAAGTCTAGGGTTATTTATGACAAGTTTTCATAGTTTAGGGTTTTAATTGTAAATTCACCAAATTCAAAGGTCTAATCATGAAAATACTTTAAGTTACTGATTTAAATACCCATGTTATTCAGAATGACACTTTAATCCCTTAAGTTTCACAAATTATCATTCATACCCCTCTAGTTACATTAATTACAAAACAAACCCTATATTTACATAATTTACAATTTAACCCCTATCATGTTTATATTTACACATCAAGCACTATATTATCCAAGATTACAGAATATACCCTCAATTTAACATATTATACGAATCATACCTTCATATTTCACCTAATTACAAAACTAGTCCTTTAACTTTATAAAATTACAATTTAAGACCAAATTTCATTATACTTACATATCAAGCCCACAATTACCCAAAATTACACACTACACTCTTAATATCATTATTTACACAGAATAACCATGAATTTCCAGAATTTTCACTTTTAGTCCCTCTATTTTAAATAAATACAAATCGTACCTTATAAATACAAATTAATTCTTTTCTTGCAATATTTACACTTAAGACCCTCATGTTATATTTCTCCTACATTCCCACAGACCTAATTAACATTACAAAAATACCCCACAAGTTTTAAAGTTGGCAAAACACACCCTTTTATTTTATTTTCTAATCGTATATACTTTTAATATACGAAAACTAAACCCTAGCTCATCCACTCATCAAACAATCATTACTCTATCATCATAGTGCATTAAATGTCCAGATTCCATCCCCAAAACCCTAACCCTAAATCGTAACTAGGGTTTCCATTATTTTCCTTATTTTCTCTTTAAATCCGATTACAAATAAAATTAACCACGACAAATCTAAGCCTCTATAATTCGTTCCAACATTTTCCCCAGGTCATATAATTCGTATAGGGTTCAAATAAAATAAGTATGCCATCCAGAAAATTCGTATACTCATATTTGGAATTTGAGTGTGTTTTAGCTCTCAAAAATTCGTATGATCATTCTAGCTTGCATGAATCGATTCTATCAATTTATATGAGTCTTATATGATCTAAATAACATTAGAAAAATATTAAACTGAATTTAGGACGTGTGGATTAGGCGTAGTAATTATGTACCTTGCGGATGAATAAATCGAACAAGAAAATATCCTATGAGCGAATCAAGCCTTCCACGACCCAACACTTATTTTTCTTGGCTAGATTAAACCTTGATGAACTGGCAAAAAAATGCTAGCTCTTGTCCAGAAAGTCGAATGGAGGCAAAATCGATTTTAGTGATTCCTCTGCTATGGTGGGTTTGACGCTTTTTTGAACTGATTCCTCTGCTATGGTGGGTTTGACGCTTTTTTTTTTTGTCAAAATGCAACTTTGTTCTTGAGTCTTATTCTTTAAGTTATTCATCTTCTTTGAAGTTCATGCATGTGACTGCTTTGGTTTCGACCTCTTAGATACCATATCTACTTTTTACACCATTGCAAATTGACATTATTTCTTTCGGAAGTGTCAAACAAGGATTATGGTTTATAAGGATAAATGACTTAGGACAAAATGTATCATTTTATTGATATATGCATACTTAAAATTGTGGTGATTCTTAAGTACTTGTAATGTCTTTTGAGATTCTTCTTCTTTAAGGGATTTTAGTAGTATTTAATCAAGTTCCTCAGTTATTGCGTGTCTCAACTTTTTATTCTTGAGCTAGAACTTTGTTCTATAAATTTAAAATGTTTGTATTTGTATTCGTTCAAGTGATCATCTTGGTTTTATAAAAAACAATCACCGATGTTTTTTTTTTTTGCTAATTTTGGTTTTAGGATTACTACAGATTTGGTTTTTTAATCCCTTTTACAACAGAGGGAGTGAATTCAGGTTTGAAGATGTATATAGTTGAGAGCAAAGGAGGAGCAATAACATGTATGCTGTTTGCGCTCTTCTTCCTAGGAACATGGCCCGCCGTTCTAACTTTGCTAGAAAGACGTGGCCGGCTTCCTCAACACACTTATCTTGATTACACGATCACCAATCTTCTGGCTGCTGTCATTATTGCTTTTACGTTTGGGGAGTTTGGCCATACCAATGATGATCAGCCCAACTTCCTAGTCCTGCTTTCTCAGGTACTGTCAATAGGGGTGTAAAAAAGCCCGACCCGGACCCGATTATGTCTATTCAGGTCGGGTTACTCGGGTCAATATTTTTGTTCGGGTTATTCGGGTCAACCCGAGTAACCCGAATACTAAATAGGATCGGGTATTGGGTTGAAAATTTTTGGCTAACTCAGGTTCGAGTCGACTCGATTGACCCGAAAAAGGATCTTTTTTTAATATAATTTTTAAAATTATCTATTTAAAATAAGCAATTTTATTACATTTTACTCATATTCGGGTTGACCCGAACCCGAGTGGACCCGACCCAAATTGATCAGAACCCAGCTAACACACGACCCGAATTGACCTGACTTGGACCCGACCCGAATTGACCCGAACCTGACCAACCCGACCCGATTAACACACGTCATGCACCTAAACCCTTTTCCAATGCATTGTTGAGTGGTAAATTACAATACACTGTCACAGGATAACTGGCCAAGTGTTCTATTTGCAATGGCAGGCGGGGTGGTTTTGAGCTTGGGTAATCTGTCAACACAATACGCATGGGCATTTGTCGGTTTATCAGTAACAGAGGTGATTTGTGCAAGTATTGTTGTTGTTATAGGTATCATCATCTATCCATAAACATGTATATGAAACACTATGTTTAAACATCTTTGAGGTTATTAAGTTTTTTTACGGATTGTGCGGTTATAGGTACAACTTTGAACTACTTTCTAGACAACAAGATCAACAGAGCTGAGATACTTTTCCCAGGAGTTGTGTGTTTCTTGATTGCTGTTTGTCTTGGTTCAGTGCTGCATATATCTAACGCCAAAGATAATCAAGAAAAGCTTGATAGATTACAAGATCCTCACATGGGCAGAAAAAAGTATATCTTATTTCTTTAATTACAATCCTTTACCTGGCTATCAAGTTCTAGTCTTGAAACTTTAGTGACATGATTATGATGCATGACAGATTGATTAGTAACGGACCAAACACAGATTCAAGTAAGAACGCAGTGCTTCATCTGGTTCAATTCTAACTCTATTGCTTTTGGTTACTAGTTTAAAGTTCTATTGAAATTCCAGGAATGGATTTGGAGTATGGGACTGGTACTGTAGAGAAAGCAAAAGCAGGAACTGCAGATTTTCTTATTGAGCTCGAAAACCAAAGAGCAATCAAGGTTAAGTGATATATGATCAATTTATTAGTTTTCGCCCGCGTTCATGTTGATCATTAAAAATTACTAAATGCCAATGATACTTGAGCCCTTTTGGGTTCCATATCATACAATTAGTCATTTACTTCAGCCAAAATAATTTGCAGTTCCTAAAGGAGTGTTGCACTAAACTTTTGCATCTGATCAGGATTTCAGGTGTACGGGAAAAGTACTTTGACAGGTTTGGCCATATGTTTATTTGCTGGACTTTGTGTCTCGCTCTTCACACCAGTTTTTAATCTTGCAACGAATGACCAATGGCATACATTGGAAGATGGTGTCCCTCATTTAAGTGTCTACACAGCTTTTTTCTACTTTTCTTGCTCGTGTTTTGTGATCGCCATAATCTTAAACATGATATTATATTCCTTTACCGCCCAATGTTCAACTTACCACGATCTTCAATCAAGGCGTATTTAAACGACTAGGACGGTCGAGGTTGGGCACTTCTGGCTGGTCTGTTGTGTGGTTTTGGGAATGGTCTCCAGTTTATGGGAGGCCAAGCTGCCGGTTATGCTGCTGCGGATGCAGTTCAGGTTAGTCCGAAGTCTATAAATTTATGGCACTTAAAATGCATAGTTATACCTTATTAGCCATTAGAGCCTTACACTAATATAAACCCTATCTTTGCATTGTCATACCTAGTGGACGCATTTCTAGGTTCTAGTATACAACTTATCTACGGATCTGATTCTAATATTCTTTTTTTTTTTTCGGTGAAAGGTGAACTATATATTATTACCAATCTTTGTAATAGCAATAAAGAGTTTGGTATTGGACATTCCCAAAACCAATTCTACAATACAGAGATATATCAGTGTTGATATAAACACACAGCTTCCCAGCTTTCCATTCAATAGTTCACCAATTCACAACCATAACTCCATGACTAATACCAACCTAACATATCATCTTAGAACATTCAACCCGCATCCACAATGTCCTAAAAGATAACATTAAGCAGTATTTTCATGTAAGTTATAGCACCCTGACACACCAAAAGGGGCTATACTAACTGACTACATTTCCATACTCAGTCCTCAGTTTAAGCCACACTAGCATCAGCCACCTCACTAGCAATGGCACTCACTAAGAATAAGAGCAGGCATCATCAGCAGAGGAACACACACCCTTTTAATGTTTTTCCACCATTTCCTCCTTTAGGCAGTGTTTAACTAGGACCAAGTAGGTTCATCTTGCACACCTCACTATTCCTAGTACAAACACTGCCTCACCAAACTCACATACCCTTCTCAGATGGAAACTTACTTTATGAGATAAGTAGTAAACCATAAACTGTAGAATTTCCAAACACCCCACAGTTACCTAACAAAGGCCTACTATGCAAATGTAGGGAATCTACAGCTATGATGTACTATTATCTCAAGTTACAAAGCCATCATCTGATGTGAGTTTATGTCTACAATCCCCTATTAATGCAGGAAATTGAAGATCAGGTCAAAACCTTTAGTTGAATT